>PVIU01001690.1:0-200599 GCA_004026605.1 Ondatra zibethicus
GTGTTCTGGTTACCGTGGGGTGAGAAGGGTGTTCTGGTTACCGTGGGGTGAGAAGCTGTGTTCTGGTTACCGTGGGGGTGAGAAGGGTGTTCTGGTTACCGTGGGGTGAGAAGGGTGTTCTGGTTACCGTGGGGTGAGAAGCCGTGTTCTGCCAAGCTGTCCTGTCACACCATCTGCCTTCCAGATCCTGGAGGCTGCTTGTTCATGGACTAAAATCTCTGATACTATGTAAGCTCAATGAAACCTTCACGTTTACAAATGGTTCTTTTGGGTGTTTGTCACAGTGTTGTGATGGCTCACATACAGCCCACATACTAGTAAGACCCAGGGCCTCACACATGCAACCCACATGTTCCTTGGTTCCCGGTGCAGACCATGGGTGGATTCCAGACAGAAGCCCTAATTGCCAGGTGTAGCTCACCTAATGCTGCTTAGAGCTCTTTTCCTGGCAAATCATTTAACTTAGTACTTTTTATTCATACTTCACTATACACAAATCACTTGGGATGGCGTAGTATCTGACCCAGGGATGGAACTGATAACAACTTCTGTGGATGCTGGGGCTGATGGCCTGTGAACCTAACTCTATGGTGCAAGGATGTAGGTTTGTGTTTCCAAACCATTTCCCATGGGCTTCTAGAGTTGAACAACAACACGTTTCCTTTCTTCTGTGTTAAATAGTATTGGGGAAAATTAACTAGAACAGAGCCAAATGAACTTTTGCTGTAGGACTTCTCAGAACCTTTAATATACTGCCCCGCAAGTATCTCTTGAAGACATGGATTAAAGATGTAATTCTCCAAATTTATTTTATCATGACCTCTGTCCTTGCCTGGCTCCCTCTGATAAGCCCCGTTCCCTCAGTGTCCTTTGGAACTCAGATCCGGTCCCACCATACTGTGCTTCCACGGGGATGTCTCCCCATGTGCTCTTCATCGTCTTCCAGCCTGTGTGTGTTTCTCTTCCCAGTCTGGAGATAATTCATTAAAACAGCTCCCACACCCTGTCTCCCTCGTTTGATACACCTTTCCACCTCCTAACACCCAGACTCAAAAACACCATCAATATTTCATAACCTCACGGTGACAAATTTATTTTAATGTGGTCCACCGAGAGCCGGAGATTGATTGGTCCCTCAGAAGCGTGACACGTTTCAGAGCAGGTTATTCACGGCGTGTTTTAGTGCCTACATTAGTCAGAGAGGAGCTGAGCCCGGATTTATCATCCTTATGACTTTCTTCTTGTCTATTCTCTCCCAACCACCGGCAGCGGTTCTCTGAATGCTCCCTATTGATTGGTTTTGTATCTTTAAAATGTGCTGTCAGGGTGTGTGTGTGGGGTCTTGGGCTTTCAGCAAGGCAAGTGCTGATTGCTGGAGTTCCTGCAGGTCTGGGTGAAGCCAGGGGCTGATTACCAGGGTTTGATCTTGATTCTGAAGTCTGTTAGTAACAGGAAGGGAGACAGTAAAGTCAGGGACTGTCACACAGACCATCAACTGCCTTGCAGCTCCGCCGCCCTTTGAGTTAGGAACGACATCACAGGATCTCTATACCCAGGGCCCCAAAGATCAAAGACATCATGAGGTTTTCCTTCTGTCTTGAGGAAAGGTGTCATGCAGGTGCTAAAATTCTTGGATTTAGGAAACTCTTTACATATTAAAGCATAATTATCATGATCACAGGTGGCATTATGGAGCACATCCATTGGGTGTCATGTGTGAATCACAGACCTCGCTTTTCCTAACAACTGTGTTGGAAAGAAGTTATCAATATTGCTTCTGGTTTACAGTGGGGGAAAGTGAGTCTTACAGAGTTAAGCCGGTGGTATGCGGTTCCACAATCATTTAGGCTAGATCTGCTTGCTTTTAGATGCTGGCTTTTAGCATGCCCAATTGTCTTTCAAGGTTCAGCAGCCTAGAGAACAGACTCTTCCCTAACTGATGCTCTTCAGTTCCACGCCATCTTACTTGTTCAAGAGGAAGGCCTTTCTCAAGCAATATTCTTGGACTCATTTGATTTTCCAGCTGACTCTCAGAGGCTATGGGGGTAGTAGTCACTTCTTTCGGCAGGATTGGATTTCCTGTGGGCATCTGCCTTGTCCCTGAATCATCTGGAGGGATCTCCTCAACTTCCCAGTTTCCCTGAAGCTATGGTCTCCCCTTTGGCCTGACCAGCAGTTTCTTTCATACTCAAGGAATCTTTGAGGATTTAGCTGCTGCTTTGGGGTCAGGATTGGATACAAACATATGGTTCTAAATTCCCAAGTATTCTTCCCTCCTTTCTTTGTTTGAGGAGGGAATAGGGCCCATGACAGTTGCTCTTGTCTCAGATCCACTGTGGGTTCCAGTCAACCATGGCTAAGAGGATTCTTTTTCTTTTTAAAGATTTATTTATTTATTTATTTATGTATATAGTATTCTGCCTGCATATATGCTTGCAGGCCAGAAGAGGGCACCAGATCTCATTACTGATGGTTGTGAGCCACCATGTGGTTGCTGGAAATTGAACTCAGGACCTTAGGAAGAGCAGGCAATGCTCTTAACCACTGAGCCATCTCTCCAGCCCCCGCTAAGAGGATTCTTAAGGGGACATCTGCAGATAACCATGTCATAACCTCATCAAGTACTTGCACAAGTTAAAGATATCTGGGCACCACCTAAGAAAACTGGAATGCACATCAGTATTAAATAAACCTCTCAGAGGTTCTCATGCTGAAGAATGCCAAATGTACCCAGGCCTGTTTGCCTGGTATGGCACCGGGGTCCCGTTCATACCATGGTCAGTAGACCCTCACAAGACTTGTGCAATGCCGGAGCTGTGCATCATTTCATGGCCACGGTACATTGCGGTATCACTGTGACAGGTGTTCTGACTTGGTTGCCATCAAGACTACATTATCTCCAGAGCTGGTCAGAGATCCCCAGGGTTGAGAGCAGAGCTGGCCCTCAGGCCCCAGGTAAGTCTCACTCATCGTCTTCATATGTAACAAATGGGGTTGATTTAGGCATTTAGGAAAGATTCTTGGTTTTGTTGTCTCTGCTTTTTTATTCTTTTGCATTGCTGTGGACCTTGAGTGACCCGGAAAGCCATCTGTTAACAGCTATTGCTATTGGGAGGTGGCTGGTCCTTTCAGAGTGGGTCCTAGTGGGAGGAAGTGGAGTCTTGGCTTTGAAGAGACCTCCCCTTCCTCTGCTTCCCATCATCCTGAAGTGTGAAGGCCCTCTGCATCCTTGCCATGCATTCTTGCTATGACAAACTAGGCCACCAGAAGTCCAGAGCAACAGGGCCAAGTGACCATGAACAGAAGCCTCAACTGGGAACCCAATAAACTTTCCCTATAAGTTGATTCCTTAGGTGTCTGGTGCCAGTATTAGGAAGATGACTAGCATACTTACTTATCTGCTTGTTAATTCCAAATAATTGTTAAGTCTGGTAATCTTGACTTGATTAGCTATATGATCCTGAGCAAGTCACTACCTAGTTACCTCATCTGTTAAATGTAAGGATGCATGTTAAAAATGTAATAATGCTTATCAAATGCTGTTGCCAGGGGCCTTACCCACATTAGCTACTTAATTAATTTTAGTTCTGCCTCTTCACCTTTGCCTAGCAATTCTGCTAACTGGACTTCCCTGTGTACACCTTAGCTCAGAGACTGGCTTCCAGTCAGCATTCTGTTGTCACAACTGGTATCTGATCTGTGCTCTCCCAGGACTTCAGCTACTAGAACTTTAGCGTCTCATCCTCAACATAGCGTTAGACCCACAGAGAGTCGCAGGAACTCCCACTGCCACCCACACTGGGACTCTCCTAGCAGTGGCTGATGCCTCTCAGTGGGGTAGGATTTTGGGTCCTTGCAGCAGCACAGGAGCTCCGGGATTCTGCCACAGCACCCTCTCTGCTCTTCTCCCTGGAGCTTCAGCCCTGAGCTGTTCCTGGGCTTGGCGTTTGATTTCATCAACTCATAGAGTCTTTGCATTCTATTGTCTCTGTGAAAAGGGCCAAACACTGTCACCTCCTGGGCTGGGGAGGGGATCAGCAGATAAGGGTGCTAAAACCGGCTCAGCAGCTAAGCTGTATCGTGAGTCTTTGACCACCCCTTCATGGTCACAAAGTGACTGCCAGAGTTAGTGCCAGAGTTAGTTTCATGCTTTGTATCCTCATGCCGTGTTTGGGGTTTGGAGGCAGGACAGAGGGCAGTGTGAAAGCAGACAATCTCTCTCTCTCTCTCTCTCTCTCTCCAGCATTACTTCACAGAATGTGAAACTCACCCATCATTTTGGCTAGACTCGCTGTCCTGCAAGCCCCTGGGTCCGCCTAGCCTATCTCCATGCCCCAGTGTTGGTGTTGGGTGTGGGTCCCTGCAAAGCAAGCACTTTACCCACTGAGCCATCTCCCCAGCTCCAAGGCCTGCTTTCATGTAGTAATAAAGTTTCCCCAGCAGATAGCTCTGGGTCCTTATGGTTGGAAGAGAGAGGCATCCTGGGCCCGAGGCTCTTCATCTGATACCTGTGCTGTGTTGGAGTTTTGCTGGCGGGGAAGAAGTGTTGGATGCGCAACTGTTGTCGTTAGCCAAGAGCCCCCCTCCCCCAATTTTCTCACCACCTCTCCTAGAAACCCCTGATGGCTTTTACATTTTGACTCCAGCTAGAGTCTGAGGCTTTAAGAGGTCTTTTCATTCTTCTAGAAGCTTCTGTCAGATTTTTCTCATCTTCCTCCTGCATCCTGTAGGCTCCATGTCCTCTGATACTCTTTAGCAAGTCAAAGGCACAGGATTTAATTAAAAGCAAAACTTGACACGAGTGTTTTTAATTGTAATAGCAAACACCGCCTGTTTTTATAAAGGTGACAGTTTACAAACCCAAGTGTGAACGCCTCCTTCCCTCACTTGTTGGAGGCCCTGTCACCGAGTGGCAGGGTGGTGCAAGGAGATAGATCTGGTGTGAATGACTTCTTCCAGCAGTGACAGGTGCCACCTGAGTTCCTCCGAGGAGTGACAGCGGCACTTGTCATCATGCATGCCTAACTAATGAGATCCGAGGGCAGTGTTGGTGCCGATGCTTCACCCCAGCCCCCAGGTGAAGTTCACACCCGTCCAGGAGAACCTGGCACCCAGGACACATGGCAGGAGCAAGTGTCTCCCAGAGTGTGAGAGTCCGGATGTAAAGCAAGGTGATCTTTCAATATCTGTGTTCTTAAAGGCCACACAGCCAGCCAGGGGTTGTCCTTGCATTTCTCTCCTGGACATTAGGCCAGTGTAGACTCCGCCATTGTGTCTCAGAGGGGTCACTGGGTCTCCTGGAGGGAAGAGTGTGTCTCTCTCCATCTCCATCTGCACAGAGATGTTCAGAGGGTAGAAGCCTGGGGGGACATTCAGCTGCAGGGAGCAGAACCAGACTCAGCCCAGACGGAAAGAAGAGGTGCTGGAGACAATCTGAGAATCTGCCGGGACCCATCTGTAGGAACCACAGGTAGCATGAGTTAGTCTTTGCTGCTTTGACAGCCGTAGAGAAGCAATTTGAAAGCAAAGAGGATTCTTTGGTTCTCAATGCACAGGGAGATGACATTGCTAATATTACTTTTATTACATTTATTTGGTGTGTGTTTATGCACACGTGTGCACATGTACCACAGCTTGAATGCAGAGGTAGAAGGGGAACTTTCAGGGGTCACTTCTCTCCTTTCACCATGTAGTTCCTGGTGAAACTCAGGTCATTAGCAGCAAGCACCTTTAGCCTCTGTGTCCTCTCGCTGGTCCAAAGCAGAGAATTATGATGGAAAGACATGGTGAAGAAAAACTACTGGCTCTTGATGGCTAGGAAGCAGAGAGGAGACAGGAAGGAGCTCGAGACGAGGCACAACAGTGGCCCACTTCCTCCAGCTAGGCCTCACCGCCTACTTACCACCACCTCTGATGATGCACTATGCTGGGATCACTCCGTGGACCATGTCATGGTGCCAGGTGCTTCACCCCAGCCCCAGGCTCCTCTGTAAGACAAAGTTCATGCCCATCATATGGCATAGCCCACATAAGCTTTTGCACTCTCCCCAGGCTCCATGCCAAGCCTGTAACACACAGATGGATTGTTTTTATTTTGGTGTGGGAACCCCATATCCAAATCAGCGCAGATGGTCTACTCTTCCGCCTCCAAGACCTGCTTCTTTTCAAGCTTTCCAAGGCTGGTGGGGTTCCTGAGGATCTGTGGATTTCCAGCACAGTTCTCTGGGCACACTCTACTACCAATTCACCATAACCCACAGTTCCACTAGCCATTCACTTACTAGTTCTTTGATTTACTCATTGATCAATCCATCATGGGAATATGCTTGAAATGACAAATAGTGGTAACTCCCATGGGGAGAAAAAACAAAAAACAAAATGAAAGATGGCAACTTGCAGTCAATTGTTTCTGCTTCCAAGGCGTCACCGATCTGGTTGGAGACTATGATTGGTTCAGCATGAAATATCCAGACCAATCAGTCATGACCGAGGAGGGAGCCCACTAGCCAGCTAGGCCAGTTGAGCTTGGGGAATGAGCTGGAAGGAAATGGTGACTTTCACAGGGGGATGTCCAGGTTGGAGGCTCACACTATCATCTCTGATGAAATCTGAACCACCTGAAGCATGGTTTTCAGGAAAGCATCGTTCGTGTAAGGCTGAAGAGGGTCTTGTGGCTGCATTCTAAGCTCAGTTGGATTCAGACCGGCTGTGCACAGGCAGCCTGATTTGCCTGATGGAGAATTCCTGGTCCGAATCGTCAGGTGTGGGGAGGCATGTAGCTGCAGAATGCACTTCTGCTGAGGCCTAGGCTGTAGCCTGGGTTGCTGGGTGGAAAGGAACATGGGACCTCCGATTTTCCAAGATCCCTTCTTCACTGACAGGAAACGAGGAACTCAAGTACCACGGTTGGGTCGATAGTAACAAGCATGGAGTGCAGCCAGAACCCAAGGTCCCAGCGCGTAGGGCAGAACTTTGAGTACAGACTTCACAGCAGGTTTAAGAGCAGGCATAAATGGGATTTTTTTTTCATCTCCTCGCCCAGCTGGCATGGATGGAAGAGGGTTGGTACATGGCTTGGTGCTGGTCCTGGAGGGTACTGAGAAGGAGTCTATGATGGGTCTAGCCTTCCTGGCCTCATGTTCTCCCCTTGAGGAGAGTAAGGGAGTAGTCAGGGAGCCCCTGTGTCTAACCCAGAGGTGGACAGAGTTTCTCCTGGTGCCCAGGACTGACTGAAACTGGGTCTTCTGCGTGTGGAGATGCACAGAGTGGGCCTGGGGGAAGCTCTTATGGCTCTCGGGACTGTGGGTGCCTAGTATAAGCCCTGGCTCTAAACAGCCTGCGGTGACAGCTCTTGTTGGTGTGTCCCTTCTGTTTCCTGCACCAGGAAAGGAAGGCTTCCCAGCCCCATGTGGTTCTTCCCACGTGTTAGCAACAAACAGACGGAGGCTGTATTTCAGACGCGTTGTTACAAGGGAAACTTGGCCTGTAAGTCAAGCACTTTAGTTTCCCAGGCGTGAAGAACAACACTCTTTATCTCTGGCCAGGCCTGGCTGTGTGATCTGTGTCTAACAGTGGCAGCAGGAGATATAGCACCGTCCTGTCAGAGTAGTCTCTGGGCTGCTACACACCCTTGTCCAGCAGTGCCACAAGGGGCTGGGGTCAGAGTTCTGGCCTGCAGCTTGTTTTCTCTGAAGCAAAAGCCCTTTACAAATGTTTCCATTCAACATTAAATGGGACAAAATAAAAATGAGAAAACAGAACAAAACCAGAAGCCAAATCCGCCTGGTGTTTGGAAGTGTTGAAAGAAACACTTTAAGAAAACAACACAGCCCAGGGCTCAGCCTCTGGTAAGGGCTTCCGTCAGCATCTGCTATTATCCTAAGAGTTGGTTGTTATTCTACTAATTTGCTAAAAATTTCAGGCACAATGACACTGTTCCCAGTCCATGCTGATCTAAGTGCACGTTGCTGCCATCTGTACTGGTCTGTTTTTATTTGCGAGTAGAACTTTCAAGGGCAGGACAGCACTCCGTGGAGCCCCTTACCCTGCCACCCTGCCTCTGTCTTTGATACATTTCCATGGGCAGATGTCCAAGATCTGCGGTACTGTGGGGAAGGATTGACAGTCATCAAACGGTCACTTGTGCCTGGCTCACTCCCATTCACACTGCAGCCTCGGCTGAATTTGCAGATTTTCTACCAGGCATGCACTTCCCTGCTTTGCCCAATTTATTACAAATCTCTGCACGGAGGTGTAGGAGGAGAGGCTGGTGGGTCACCAGAACAGGAAGATGGGGAGGAGAGCTGTGACATGCTATCTTCTGGACACACGTGGCTGTTGCACATATGAGCTCACAGCAGCTATGGTTACCTACACAAGATCAAGCCAGATAACATCCTAGGATGGATAGGGGTGGGGCTTGTGAGGCCTAGCCAGTGGCTAGGGAGCTATTGGAAGCTGATGGCCGCTGCCAGGAGAGAGAAAGTCATTTTTCTTTGTAGTATGGCTAATGGTAGGTTGCCTACGCCCCAGAGGATGGCCCCATAACATGTGCATATGGGCAACACTAATTGGATTCAGTGAATTATTTAAAAAAATAAATAAAAGAACCTGAAGTTGGGATAAAGGTGGTAAGGGGTTCTTGGAGGGGGAAGTTGGAGTGGGAACGGAGGATGGATTATGATCAAGATACATTGTACACATGTATGAAAACTTTCAAAGAATAAATAGAGTCATTTAAAAACTCTCTGTGTATGGAGTGTTGCATTTGTCAAAGCAACATTTTTCCCTTCACCAATGCTTTCCCATAATGCCTTTGTTACTCTTAGCAGCTAGGTGTGAGGTCTGTCTTCTCATCTTGCACCTGCAGGCTTCGATGACTGCTTTGGACAACAGACAGGGCAAAAGTGATACCTTGGGGCTTATGAGGTGGGGTCCTAGAGCTCTGGCAACTTCCATCTTGGGACGCTTGCTCTGAGAATTAGCCACAAGGCTGAGAGGGAGCCTAGATTACCTTAGGATGAGAGGCTGACAACCCAGTTGGGATCCAAATCAGAAATGGGCATCTTCTGTTAGTGATGCGAGTGAACTATTTCCAGATGAGGGGTTAGTCAGTGTTTTCTATAAATGGTTGGAAAAATAAATACTTTTGGCTGTGCAGGTCATTCTAGCTAGCTTTGTCAACTTGATACTTGCAGGAGTCACCTGAGAGGAAAACTTGTATTGAGGAATATTCTAGATCAGATTGACCTATGGACATGCGTGGGAGGGATTGTCCTCTGCGGGTGGTGCCATCCCTAGTCAGGTGGACCTGGCTGTATAGAAACACTAGCTGAGCATGAGCCTGCACACAAGCCAGCAAGCAGTGTTCCTTCCGGTTTCTGCTTCATGGTCTTGCTTAAGTTCCTGCCCTGACTTCCCTGGGATGACGGACTGTCACTGGTAAGATGAATAAAACCCCTTCCTCTTCTGAGCTGCTCTTGGTTGGAGTGTTTTGTCGTAGTAACAGAAAGGAAACTAGAACACAGGCCGTTTAGTTTCTCTCTTAATTCTTCCCTTCTGGAATTGTGCAGAAACAGTTGTAGACCATAGAAAGGATAGTATACTACCAGTTTTCTCCTTGTTGTGATCAAATATCCAGCAGAAAGCAATAGAAGAGAGGAAGGGTTCAGTTCAGCATGGCAGGGGGCAGGGAAGGCATGGCGGCAGGAGTGCAGGCAGCTGGCCACATTGCATCCACAGTCAGGAGGCAGCGTGGAACGAGTACTTACGCCCAACTTGCCTTCTCTGTCTCTCTTCAGTCCAGGACCCCAGCCCATGGCATAGTACTGCCCACATTTAGTGCACATCTTCCCATTTCAAATAACATAATCGAGGTAATCCCTCACACTCATTTCAGAGACTTGTTTTCTAGGTTATCCTAGAACTTTCCAAGTTGAATGAGTCAATATTAGTCATAGATGGGCCTATTCAGCCCAGCCCCAGGGACTATAGTTTCCTACCTCATGCCCCTGTAACTTCCCAGCTTAGTCATTGAGATAAGACGCACCCTTCTCCTAGCCTTCCCATGTGAGTTCCCAGCTGAGTTTCTGAGTCCCACAATCCATGGGCATAGTCAAGGGGCTGGTTTATATTGTGAAGCTTTGGGTAGCTTCTAGAAAGTACACATACCTGAGCCCTTGTTCCCCAATGGTATGGTCCTATATCCATCTCTCCTACTATCCTTGCAGTTCCTTATATGTTGGCTCTCATTCATCTATATCTTTCTACTTTTCTTCTTAGACACTCTAGTGCCAAGTACCGGGTGTTTTGCCAACAACTCTGCATGATTTGTCATATTTAGTCTTCCCAGTCGTTAATAAACAAAAGAGTATATGAGTTCAGTGACTTGTTTAAGGTCACTGCAGTAACTAATCTTGATTGTCAACTTGAGTGGGTTAAGGAATGTCATGGAGATAAAGAAAGTTCATACTTCTGTATTTCTCCACTGTATGTCTCATCTCCAGGGATTACATCATGAAGGCTCTGACCTAAGGAATGACTCCATTCATGAAGCAAAAATACGTAGTCTATTGGAAGACGATGGGGCTATGGAAGGTGAGGTGTGGTTGAGGCAATCATGCCATTGGGAGCATGTGCTTGGGGATGTAATCTGCTCTATGTCCTGTCTGTCCTGATGGGAGAACCTCTCTTTGCTCCTGTGCACTCTGAAGTGAACAGCCACCTCCTTCACAGGCTACCATTACTGTGAAGCTCTGACTGTCGTCACTGAGCCAGGTGACCACGGCTGAACTCTCTGAAACTATTAGCAAAATAATTCTTTCCTCTTTTGAAGTTGTTCTCTTAAATATGTTCGTCACAGTAACAGAAAAGCAGCTAAAATGATGACTCAGAGACATGGCGTCTTTTATCCAGCACCCAGGGACTTAACCCTAGTGCCCTGTACCACCAGAATTTATGGTATGAAACTAAAGTGAGAAAAACTCCTAGTCCAGAGCTGTGCATGTCCAGTTATAACTCCACTTTCAATGCCTCACAGAGTTCTGGGCATGGCAGTTTCACCACGGGTAAATCAATGGATGAGAGACCAGTATGCACTTGGGTGGTTCGTGGTTTGCTGGGATCCCTGGGGCTGCTTCCTGCTACCACTGGTAGACACTTAGGTATACCAGTTGTTTCTCTCTGCCTGACTTAGGGTGTGACTAACATGAGCTGGAAGCTTGGCTTGCAAACAGAGCTGTTTAGAAGCGTTGGGAAGACTCGTTCTCAACCAGTGAGGGATGAACAGTGGTGAATAAATTTACTCATTTTCTCATCCTGTGGGATGCGTTCCCACTGGTCTTACAAAGGAGCCCCAAAGGGATGGAACCCCAGCTGTATATTCATTCACATGCACTTTGAAGTCTCTCTCCCTTTTCGTCTCATTTTTGCAAACTCTGCAGTATTTTTTGGAAAGCAGATCCCATGTGAGCGGCTTTTACCCAGAGCTCAATCTTAAAGTTTATTTAAAAGAAAACCAAAGGAAGTTCCCCTAAATTATTACACACATGTTTCCACAAGCAGAGATCTTGTATGTGCTCTGGCTTGCACATGCACGTGAGAGATCTGTACCAGAAAGTCTGAATTAGTGCAAATACATAATTATTGATTATGTTTTCATGGTTGTTGTTTTCTTATCTTTGAATATATATAGTAACTGTAATTAGGCTAATCAAGATTTTGCTTGTTATTTTAATCAATAGAATGATTCGTAATCAGCATATCAACTGCATTGAAGTGATTTGTGCTTCTGAAATACTTGAGGGAGATTCAGAGTCATGCCCCCTTGATAGTGTTACTTATTAGTTCCTTGGGTCTTTTCTCTCATTTCATATTTGGGAGAGGGCTCAATCTGTAGCTCAGGCTGGACTGGACCTCATGATCTCCTTGCCTTCATCTCCCGAGTGCTGGAACAGACCTAGAATCTAGATTGTGTCTAGATTCTATGAACTCTCTTCCCCATTGATCAAACAGAGCCGTGGTCTAGCCTGTGAAATCTATACTGGCCGAGGGGTAGGCTAGACCCACCAGGTTGTTTGGAGTTTGCTGGAACCTTCTGGATTAGCAGCAGGGGACAGTGTTGTCCTAGGGCTGCTGTCCCTAACTTATTTTTGGCTGTCTTTGTAGTGTGAGCTATTGATGTTTCTTTCTGCAATTTTCATAAGATTCAACCAAGTGCCAGGGGGTGTGGCTGGTGCTGGGCCCTTGAACATAGACTTTATGGCTAGTGAGGCTTTAGGACCATGGGGAGATTTACAGAGAACCATACCCTTAGCAAAGAAGCTGGCTTATGATAGGCATGTAAGACTCTTCCCCACTGCTGCTCTGATCAGCGTTGAGCAAGTTTTGATTTAGACGTCCTGGAGTGACAAGGAACCCAGGAGAAAGAGTTTGCTTCACTCATTCAGGTATGCTGTGCATCTTTGGGGTCATGATGGGACTGAAAAGAATCTTAAAAACAACAACAACAAAGCAAAACCACTTCCCACATTGATTTCTCTTTTCCCTTTGTCTTCTGTCTCCTATGTTCATACAGCTGTGAAGATGTGGGCTCAAGTTATCTAGGTGTGGCGAATTCTCAGATAACAAAGGCCACTTAGGCCTTCCATGCCTTTCTGGGGGTGTAGTCTCCATGCAGAGTTTGGTCTGATAATTCCTTTGAACTTTTTCATGGTCTTAGGCAATAGAAGAAATGGATTTGACTTATTTTAAGATTTTGTTGGGGATCAGGGAGGCTAACAGCATTGTTTAATCTTCCATATTATAGAACACAGATTTCTTTTGTTGTTGCTGTAAATTGGTGTTTTTAAATATATTTTTAAGTTAGCATGAAGAGTAGTGGGTTTAATTACAGCATTTTCATACATACACGCCACTATACTTTGTTCTTATTTGCTTTCCCTCCCCTTTCCCTCTCCTATTCTCTCCCGCCCCCTCTTGTTGGTTCTGTTCTCCCCCCACACAGCCTCTTCTTCCACTTTCATGTCACATGTATTCCATTACTCTAGGAGACAGATTTCTGTCCCAAGTGTTTCCTGAGGCTTCTCTATTGGCTGAGCACCGTACTCATGACTTGGAGAGGATTCTGGAGTGTGAGAGGTTGAGGGTCTCTAAATCTCACCTCACTTATTACCACTTTGGCCACATTAGTCTGTTGATGGCCCCATTTACATGAAACCCGGGAAATATTGCCAGGTTCCAGATACCCTTGCCTTATACCAACCCGTATGTTTTATAACAGAGAGTCAAAGTCCTGATTCAGGGACAGTATTCTTCTGTGGCTTCCCAAACATCATTACTTCTGGTACTTGCTAATTTACTCTGATAACAAGGGGGCTTCATATATTGTTCTGATGGGTATTGGATGGAAAGTTTTATCCCTTTCAGATGCTTGGGTTGACTGGTACCTTTAATGTCCCCCTTGCACTCAAGAAGATTCCCATAGATACCTCATCAAGAATGTGTCTCTCCATGTGTCTATGAATCAAAACATCTGCCATCTATCCATTCATCCATTTGTTCATCAACACATGTATACTTCTGTTGGCTAGGATTTCTATTGCTGTGAAGAGACACCATGGCCATGGCAACTCGTATAAAGGGAAATAATTAATTGGGGTGGCTCACTTACAGTTCAGAGGTTCAGTCGATCATCACCAAGGTGGGACATGGTGGTACACTGATAGACATGTGCTAGAGAAGAAGCTGAGAGGCAACAGGAAGTGGTCTATAACACTGGGTGGTTTCTTGAGCATGTATGAAACCTTAAATTCTAGTTTTAAGCCATGGTTGTCTGGTAAGATACATGGGGTTATTCTAATGTTTTGTATCTGTTGAGGTTTGTTTTGTTACTGAGTATGTGGTCAATTTTTGAAAAAGCTCCCTGAAGTGCTGAAAAGAAGGTATATTCTTTTATGTTTGGATGGAATATTCTATAGATATCTGTTAAGTCCATTTGAGTCATAACATCTGTTAGTTCTATTATTTCTCTGTTAGTTTTTTGTCTGACTGACCTATCCAGTGGTGAGAATGGGGTGTTGAAGTCTCCCACTATTAGTGTGTGGGGTTTAATGTATGATTTAAGCTTTAGAAGTGTTTCTTTTACATATGAGGGTGCCCTTGTATTTGGGGCATAGATGTTAAATATTGAGATTTCCTCTTGATGGATTTTTTTCCTCTGGCTAATATAAAACATCTCTTTTGAAATTCTTTGTCTCTTAATCATTTTAGTTTGAAGTCTATTTTGTTAGATATTAGGATAGCTACACCACCAGCTTGTTTCTTAGGTCCATTTTATTGGAACATTTTTTCCCAACCCTTTACTCAGAGGCAATGTCTGTCTTTGAGGTTGAAGTGTGTTTCTTGTATGCAGCAGAAGGATAAATTCTGTTTTCATATCCAATCTGTTAGCCTTTGTGTTGGAAGGAGACTGCTTGTTGGTTCCTGGCTTCTCAGCCCCAAAATAATCACACAGAAACTGTGTTAATTAAATCACTGCTTGGCCCAATTGCTCTAGCTTCTTATTTGCTAACTCTTACGTCTTAATTTAACCCATCTCCATTAATCTATGCATCACCACGAGGTCATGGCCTACCAGCAAAGTTTCAGCACATCTGTCTCTGCAGCTGCTCCATGTCTTCCCCTTAACTCTGCCTCTTTTCTCCCAGCATTCAGGATAGTTTTCCCTGTCTACCTAAGTTCTGCCCTATCAACAGACCAAGGCAGTTTCTTTATTCACCAATGGTATTCACAGCATACAGTGGGGAATACCACATCACCTATGTCTTTTTATAGGTGAGTTGAGTACATTAATATTAAGGGATATTAATGACCAATGATTGCTATCTCCTGTTAATTTAGTTTTCATTGTTGGTGATGTTAATTTGTGTGTTTTTTCCTTCTTTGTGATTTGCTGCTGTGAGATCATCAATTGTCTGTGTTTTTATTGATGTAGCCAACTTCCTTGGGTTGGAGTTTTCCTTCTAGTACTTTGTGTAGGGCTGGGTTTGTGGCTAGGTATTGGTTAAATCTGGTTTCGTCATGGAATATCTTGTTTTGTCCTTCTATGGTGATTGAAAGTTTTGCTAGGTATAGTAGTCTGGGCTGGCATCTGTGGTCTCTTAATGTCTGCACAATGCTTGACCAGGACCTTCTGGCTTTCATTGTCTCCATTGAGAAATCAGGTTTAATTCTGATAGTTCTGCCTTTATATGATATTTGACGTTTTCCTTTGCAGATCTTAATATTCTTTCTTTTTTCTGTATGTTTAGTGTTTTGATTATTATGTGGTGAGGGGACTTTTTTTTGATTCAGTCTATTTGGTGTTCTGTAAGCTTCTTGTATCTTCATAGGCATATCTTTCTTTAGGTTGGGAATGTTTTCTTCTATGATTTTGTTAAATATCCTTTCTGTGTTTTTGAGTTGACTTTCTCCTTCTTCTATACCTATTATTCCTAGGTTTGGTCTTTCCATGGTGTCCCATATTTCCTGGATATTTTGTATTAAGCTTTTGTTAGATTTAATGTTTTCTTTGACTGATGAATCTATTTACTCTATTGTATCTTCAGCGCTTGAGATTCTCTCTTCCATCTCTTGTATTCTGCTGTTTATGCTTGCATTTGTGCTTCCTGATCATTTTCTTATGATTTCTGTTTCATTAATTCCCTTGGTTTGTGTTTTTTTATTGTCTCTATTTCAGTTTTCAAGTCCTGAATAGTTTCTTTTATATGTTTGATTGCTTTTTCTTGGTTTTCTTTAAGGGATTTGTTGATGTCTTCCAATTTTTTGTTTGTGTTTTCCTCCATTTATATGAGTAAGTTTCTCATTTACTCTTTAAGGGCCTCAAACAGTCTCCTGAAGTTATTTTTTTAGGTCATTTTCTTCAGCTTCATCTATATTTGTTTGTTCAAGTCTTGCTATTGTAGGGTCACTAGATTTGACTGGTGTCATGTTGCTCTTTGTGGTGTTGCATGTGTTCTTACCTTGTCTACCCATATTTTTCTCTAATAGGTGTGTTGGGGCTGCCTGTGACTCTGGTGATCAATCTTCCAGGTGCCAGTGGCTCCAAGGCTCAGCTGGTTGCTCCTTGTGGTGCAGTCAGTGTCATGGTTCCAGTTTCCCCATTGGCCACTCTGTGTTTCTGAGGTTGCTCAGTGCTCCTGGGGTTTGCTCCGCTACTGTGGAGTTTGCTGTCTCAGGCCTGCTCTGGCCTAGGCTGCTGACTCAGACCTGTTTCTGTAAGTGTCCCCAGTCTGGATTGCTCCTGCGGAGGTTCCTGGGTTGGGGTTGGTCCTGCGGAGGTTCCTGGGTTGGGGTTGGTCCTGCAGAGGTCCTGGCTCAGTTCTAGTTCCTTAGAGGTCCCAGACTGATGCCTGGACCCACAGGGGTCCTGGCTTAGGTCTACTCCCTCGAAGGTTCCAGACTCATGCCCAGACCCGCAGAGGTCTCTGGTTCCTGCCTACACCCTCCGTAGGTCCCAGGCTTATGCCTGAACCCACAGAGGTTTCTGGTTCCGGCCTACTCCCTCAGTGGTTGCTCCCCTATACCTGATCCTATGGAGTTTGCGTTCTCAGGTCTGCTCTGGTCTAGGTTTCAGGCTCAGTCCTGTTTTAGTAAATGTCCTTGGTCTGTATCTGCTCCCTGCTCCCACAGAGCTTGCCATCTCAGGCCTAGGTCATTGGTTCCATCCTGCTCCTGTGGAATTTGCTGCCTCAGGCCCACTCCGGCCCAGGTCTCTGGCTCAGTCCTGCTCCTGTGGAGTTTGCTGTCTCTGAGCATGTATGAAAACTTTAAAGCCTGCTTCCATAGTGACAAACTTCCTCCATAAGACCACACCTACTCTGACAAAGCCACACCTCCTAAAAGTGCTACTCCCTTTGGGGACCATTTCCTTTCAAACCACGATATCATCCATTATGCTATCAATCTACACATGCATATACCCATTTTCCCTCCATCATCCCATCCATTTGTCCATCCATCCATGCATCTATTTGTTCATCATCTGATAAATGGAAACATAGTAGAGTTCCAGTTTGGGAATCCATTCTGAGACAGACTTAGAAAAGTGAAGGATGGGTAACTTGCATGTAGTAACTAGTTTACCCTAAAGGATTTAGGATATCATATGCCTTTTACAAACTATCCTGGAAGAACACTGAATTCCCTCATCCTGTCAATTTTATCAGAATATTATTGTTGGCTCAATTTTGTATAAAAATAAGAATGAGGGACAATATTGAGTGAGGAGTAGATTAATAAAGATTCCTTAACACTTAAGTATCTTCCCAATCTTGTCGAGTTTTGTCCTTTGCTAATTTTTTTGTGTTTCCAAGGAAAGAGCTATTTCCTTTTGGTTTCATTGTGCTTCCCAAGGGAAGAAAGGAGGTCAGAAGGATGCCTTTCTGGAGCAAGGTCCTGCATCACTGTAGACGAGGCTGTGCTGCAATAACAAAGGGAAACCTGGACTGTGAAGGAGCAGCATGGTGAAAGCTCATTTCTCATTTAGAAAGAGACTAGTGGTGATGTTCCTGGGATTTTTCTTATTGTGACTTGAGACTGAGGATATTAATATTCTGGGATGTCCCCTTTGTCATTACCATCAACCAGCTTAAACTAGGTGACATTTATAGAACATTCCACCTGGAAACAGCAGAAACCATGCTCATTTCAAGTGTCCTGAGAACACTTACTGAGATAGATCATGTTCTGGGTTATAAAACTACTCCATTAGCTTTGATAGCTCTAAACCAGTAGTTCTCAACCTGTGGGTCATGATCCCTTTGGGGGTAGAACGACCCTTTCACAGGGGTCACCTAAGACTATCAGAAAACACAGATATTTACATTATGATTCATAACAGTAGCAAATTACAGTTATGAAGTAGCAATGAAAAGAATTTTATGGTTGGGGTCACCACAACATGAGGAACTGCATTAAAGGGTCGCAGCATGAGGAAGGTTGAGAACCATTACTCTAAACCGATTTGGGTCATATACTCAGTGTCTTCTCTAACCAAAATAGAATTGACTTAGAAAACCCACAACAGAAAGGTCTCTGGGAAAGCCCCAAACATTTAGAAACCAAACACAATGCTTCTAAGCAGACATGGAACAAAGAACAAAGGAAGAAAACATCCCTGTCGAAATAAAACATATCATATAGACTGTGTGCTGTGAGCCCATGGCAGCAATTTTGGGAAACTGGTGGTGGTGTGTGTACTTGAACAGAGGGAATACTGAAATAAATGAATCAATTAGAAAGAATCTAAATTTGGGCCTGACAAGATGGCTGAACTGTGTGAACCTGGCAACCCGAGTTCAAGTCTGGGAGCCCAAGAGAAGATTGAAGGAGAAAAACTGATTCCACAGGTTTCCTTTGACCTCCACATATGTATCAGGTTCCCATCCCTAATAATAATAATAAAATTTAAAAACAAAGAAGGTACATTGAACTCCTAGCTAGAAGATGAAATAATAAAGTTCAGAGTGAAAAACCAATGTTACAGAAAAAAATTAGGGGAAATGAAATCTAAATAGATCAGTATCTGTTAGTAAAATCAAATCTGTAATTAAAAATTTTTTAATAATAAATACTTTCAACTGGGGCTGGTGGCACAGGCCTCTACTCACTTGCTGGGGTGTGAGCTGAGGCAGAAGGATCACAAGTCCAAGGCCTTTTTGGGCTACAGAGAGGGTTCAAGACTGCCCTGGGAAACTTAGCAAGACCATCTCTAAATAAAAATGGAGCTATGGATACAGGCCGGTGGCAAAGCAGTTGCCTGGCTATGGATACAGGCTGGTGGTAAATCAGTTGCCTGGCTATGGATACAGGCTGGTGGTAAAGCCGTTTCCTGGCATTTGTGAGGCCCTGTGTCCATCCTAAGTCCTGAAAAAATCAAAACGCAAACTAAAACAAAATGGTCCCTTCCAAATCCCACATGTCTTTGTTGAAGAATTTTGCCAAATATTTAGGAAATGGGATGATATGTAAGTGTACACAAACCAGTCCAGACAGCGGAGGAACCCTGAATGTGTCTCTGTTACTTCCAGTTACCATTGTACCAGGGTTCTGACCACTGCAACTAGGCAAGAAGAAACCAAAGGCATCCAGACGATAAAGGAAGAAACTTAAAGAAGCCAAACGATTTTGCTCATGGTTGACATGCCTGTTCACATAGAAAACCTCATGCTTGAGCATGGCAGTGCATGCCTGTAATCCTAGCAGTTGGGAGGCAGAGGCAGGAGGATGGAGAGTTCAAGGCCGGCCTGGGCTATGTATTAAGACCCTCACTCAAAGAGGCAAAGCCCAAGATGGGGAAAAGGAAAGAAAGGTCAAGAATGAAAATCCCATGGCTCTTAGAACAAATGATTGAATTTAATAAGGCTACAAGATACAAACACAGCAGAAAATCTATTGTGTTTCAATAAGCAGCAAATATTTATCAATTAAAATTAAAAGCAATACTAGGAGTAGGAGAGGTGGCCCTCCCCAGGGAAGAGTACACCAATTGGTTGTCCAGTGCTAAATGCTGTAAAAATACATACAAGTACCATTATATGTACTCAACAGATTATATATGAGTATATATGTATGTATGTATGTATGTATGTGTGTGTGTGTGTGTGTGTGTGTGTGTGTATAAACTTGCAATAGCAATTGATGAAAAAAGAGGCCATGAATTTGAAGGAGAACAGGAAGGGGGAAGGCAGGAATGTAGCAGTTAAAATATTCTCCAAAATAGACAAAAAATAGAAGGTACTCACAACAGCAGAGAAAAATACACAACTCCTCAAATCGTGCTGCTAAAACTAGATTCTATCTATTGAACCCCATAAAAGGAAGCCCTAAATAGTAATCGGGGTCCTTGAGTATCTTTGCCCATGTGACCTGCTGTTCATTTACAATGCATTCTGATCCATTTTGTTACTTTGTTTTTAATAAAGCTTTCTCACTACAGAAAAATTAAAAAGAGCCCATATGATTTACCATAAAATAGAAACATAAAATACTCAATGATAATGATCAACATTTGTAAATTCCAAAACATCACTGAAAAATAGAAAAGAAAATTTTCAAAAAGCAATATGCCTTGTCTCTGGATCAGGTCTGAGGATTACATGTCATTAAGAACTCAGTTCTTTCCAAAATCTATGTGGGAGTGCTAAGGACCCGGTATATTCAGTATCTCAGAAAAAAAGGACAAGGCTTGAAGGCCTCAGCTCTCCTGGTTTTGAGGTTTATTCTGAAGCAGTGGTCAGCATACTTTGAGTCTGGATAACCGTGGACAGAATGAGTTCAGAGAGGGATGTGACACGTGTGGACAGGGTTACAATAAAGGGGGAAGGTGGCACAGTGGAAGAGAGGCCCTTTCAAACAAAGAATACTGAGGCATTTGAACAACCGTGTGCAGGGCAAGCGGGCCAGGGCAGAGTGCAAGCACAAGGGTGTGTCCATTCATTGCACTCTGAACAGGTTAGAGCCCTCACCTAAATCCTCTCTCCACCCTCACACCCCGACAAGCCTTGAGGCTGAATTTCACAGTGTGCCCAAGCACATAGTATGCCTGTGTGTGTGCCAGTCCTCAGTCTGACCACTTATTCCTGCTTGCCCAGTACTGAAAATCTACATCCCAGGAAAATGAGAAGGTCGTGTGCATGAGTAAAGTATGGTGTGTGTGTGTAAGCACATGAGTGTGTGCATGTGTATGAGTGTGCATGTATCAGTAATCGCAATATTGTGCATGCCTGTATGAACCTACTCACATGTGTGTCAATGTGAGAGATAAACATATATGATGTGAGCACATACACATGTATGTGTGTATGTGCATCTTGAGAGTGCACAGCTACTTTGACCTTGTCACAAGGGCTCATTGGGAGAGTCTAGGGAACCCAGAGAGGAGAGGTACCTGCTTGAATCACAGAATTCCCTCCACCTGGTCATGAGTCCCTTGACTTCAGGAAGTGCCCTGCCCCTAGCTCTTAATGGTGTTCTTTGAGTTGAATTTGATAATGTACCGCCTGCCTTATTAAAATGCATATTGTGCCTTTATGAATCTTTAATATGAAGCACTTAGTAAGAAGTCCATAATGCCCTCAGCCCGGTGGGGAGATGAGCACTCTCTGCAGAGGCTACAGCGAGAAGGGGCTGCTGGGACGGGATGAGCAATGCCTGCAGACAACATCATGGCTCCCATAGGTGAGCAACTGGCTCTGCATTTGAGACTTTAAGTCTGAGGTGTAGAGATAGGAACACAGTGGTGGCAGGCCTTTAAGCTCCAAATTCCTGTACAATTGGGGTTGCAGTTCCTGTTCTCATAACTAACTTGTTTAAACTCTTGGGCAGGAGGCGTGAGTGTGTGTGTGCACGTGAGTGTGTGTGTGCCTGAGTGTGCATGTGCACATGAGTGTGTGCGCGCGCGCATGAATGTGTGTGTGCATGTGAATGAAAAAAAATACTAGAAGAAGGAGGTCTGAAAGAGGGTGGAACAGAGTTCAGAGGCGAGCAGGAATTGGAGGACAGAGAAACACACACAGAAGAAGAGAAAGAGGAGGAAGGCTGTGCACTTCCTCCCTCCCTCGAGTAGAGGTGTTTAAGGTTTAAGAGTTCAAGTCCTTTCCAGGGCTGAGTTTCTGGATGGAGTGTCTCAGATACCAGGTCTTTACTGGGACAGGAGCAGGATGACGTTTACTTACTAGCTCCTTGCCATAGCCTTGTGCTATGTCTACCGTTTTAAGGACAAGGATACCAAGGCTGCAAGTGATGACATCTGCCCAGGAGGGAACATTGGAAACCACCCTTTTCCACATCCCCACTCTCCTGCCTGATCCTATTGGATCTCTGGACTTGCTGTCCCTCCACCCAAAACACCCTTGCCCCTGATACATGACCCTTTTGAGTCTCCCAGGTCTTATCCCAGTGTCCCCCCCATTTATAGAACTCCACTGACCATCTTGTTTAAGGTAGTTACTCTGCCCTGTGGTTTGGTGACTGAGTGCTTTGGGGGTGAATTTACTCCAATTTCACAATTTGTAGCATATTCTGTCTGCAGGGATTCTTTTATATTTTCTTGTTTTAAAAATACATTTTTTTATTTACTTTGTATGTGTGTGCATATGTGTATGTATGATGTGTGTATGATGTGTGGTGTGTAGTATGTGTGTATATTGATGTGGTATGTGTGCAATATGTGGTGTGTATGGGTGTGTGTATGTGTATGATGTGTGATATGGTGTGTGTGTATGATGTGTGTATGTATGATGTTGGTGTGTGATATGTGTTTATGATATATGGCATGTGGATATAGTATGTGTGTATGATGTGTGGAGTGTGAGTGTATAGGGTGTATGGTGTATGATACTGATGTGTGTTTTATGTGAATGATGTGTGGTATGTGGTATGTGTGTGTGAATATGTGGTATGTGCATGTGTATGATATGTGGTATGTATGTGTATGGTATGTGGTGTATGTGTGCATGATGTTAGTGTGTGGTATGGGTGTGTGTGTGTGTATGATGTGTGGTGTGTGGCATGGGTACCTGTGTACCACGGGATCCATGGGGAGGTCAGGAGTTGGTTTTGTCTCCATTCACCATATGGATCCAGAGGACTGAACTCAGATCGTCAGGTTTGCTGTAAGCATCTTTACTGGTTGACCCATCTCCCATTCATCTTTTCTTGACAGCAAACTCTACGAAGGATGGAATGACATGTAAAATCACCCATGTATGACTCAGTTTGACACACAGGAGGAGTTCAGTAAATATGTGCTTCTTGCATGTGGCGAGGACCAAGAAATTTGCCCAAAATTCCAGAGGAAGCAAGCAACAGAGGCAGTATTTGAACTAGTGTCCACTCAAGAGCCCTGTGCTCCCTTCACTCTCACTAAACTTTTGTGTTCTGGGCCTCCACTGTGAAAGGCACCGTTTCTCTGGCTTGGCACTGTGATGCTGAAGGGCATTGTGCCAAATGGCTCTCCATTCTCCAGTATCCACCATCTTCCATTGTTATAGCTACCAGGTGTTTCTATTTCTGAATATTGTGCACCAGGGGTAAGGGAGAGGAATGTTGTGGGTCAATGATACAGTCAAACCAATCACAGGCTACCATGGCCATGTACATACATGTACATGTACACATACATATAACATACATGCGTACACATACAGTCCCCCTCTGGAATTGTCTTAGAGATGAAGCTAGGCATAGAGGAGCTTTGGGGAGCAAGGGATGCCAACACTCTGTTGTACTGGACTACCGTGGGCGTCAGGCAGCTCAGGGAAGTAAGGAGAGCGTGGGTCCCGAAGGCGAGCCTGACCATGAAGGCCGTCCGAGGTTAGGGGTAAGAAGAAGCACCTAGACCACTCCTTGTAGCCTTGCTCAGCTGTGGTGGAGGAAACTCCTGACAGGAAGGACTGGGAGGGGTACCAAAGAGGAGGTGCTGTGTGTGTCTCCCCTGAAGCAGCTCGAGCACACGCAATTATAAGACGGTGGGCAGATGACAGAGTTAGTTAATGTAACAAGCCCTTTAAGCATTTAGCCACATTCGAGTGTTTAATCAGCTGTGTAAAGTGCAATATCTATCTTTCAATTTTATGCCATTAGGGGAGACAAGATTTTGATTAGGTACTTAATCTGTGCACGGAAAAAACAGGCCCACAGCAAGCCCATGGTGGGGAGGGAAAGGGACATTGGATGGGGGATTCGATAAAGGGGAAAGACAGAAATTTAACATAAAAGAGAATTAGTGCAGCTCCTTTCAATTTAGTGCCCAGGCTTTATGGCCTAATCAATTAGAGGCCTGGCCGGGGCTGCTGGGAAACTGCTCGGCTGGACTGGAGGCTTGGCCATATTAATTCCCTTCATTATGTGGGGGTCAGGCCGAGGGCTTGGCGGGGGCTCTGCAAGGAATGGGTCACTTCTCGGGCAGTGGTTTGGGAAGCAGAGGGAGGAGGTCAAAGGCTTCCAGGCTGCCCAGGCTGATTCCTAGATGCTCCAGGAAAGCTGGGTTCCCAGGAGGGTGGGCCTGGGAGGATTCTACAGGCACAGGAAGTGGTGGTGCAGGTGGGTGTGTGAGCCCTTTAGTAGTGGGAGTGGGTGGGCTGGCTTTGCCTGCCAGCTTTTTGACCCTCTGGCTGTGTGGACTTAGGCAAAAAGCTTGGGCTCTCTGGGCTGTAGATTCCTGCAGAATCACGATTGAGAGTTGCCTTAAAGAACGCTATGGAGATTGGGACGTGTATGGGGTTGGCATAATATGTGGCATAGAGGATTTTATTTCTAATGTCATCAGTGAAGGTTTTATTTCCATGAGTTCTAACCTGCACCACCACTTTCTCTGTGTGCAAGCTGATTTCTGTCCCTGGCAGGACTTCTCCACATGGCTGTGTGACCGCAGTCTGCAAATGAGGGGACTGAGGTCCATAGCCACTCCGTGCCAGGGTTTCCCAAATCAGCACCTCCTGTTGTATGTTGCCCACTCCCTGCTGACATAGCAGAATGCCGGGAGACTGGCTACCACTGTGGCTACCAGGAAGAAGGTGCTATCAACCAGGCACCCAAGGGCTCTACCCTTCACAGGCCAGGCTCCAGTTACTGGGATAGGAGGAGAGAAGGAGTCTGGGGCCAAAAAGCCATCAGTGTTCACAGAATGCTGGGCCTTGAAGATGGAGGAATGAGTTAACCTTACATAGGTTTTCCGAAGAAAGCAATGGAATGTAAAAGATAGGAGGACATACTGATGTTTGCCGTCGAGTAGCGATGAGCTCCTGGTCTCCGCCTTGGGGTATGCTCTCTGGTTCTATGGTACCTTTAAGACAACCACTGAGGCAGGCCTCGTAGTCCAGAGACCCCAGTGGGGAACCACACAAGCTGACGGTGACCTGAGAGTGGGCTCTGATTAAATCCCAGATGGATATGAAAGGCAGCCTTCCACATGGGGCTATCAAACCAGCAGTCGTGCAGATCCAAGGGGGATTTTCTTCTTTGGTAAGTATGAGATGGGGAGAGGGGGTAAGCAGGGATCACTGGGTGCTTATGGGCTGAGCCTTTGCTTTCCCAATAGCTCCCAGAGTGTGGTGCTGAGACTCAGGTAAACAAATGCAGGCAGAGTGCAAAGGTACGTGGCCCCACCTAGCCATCTTGAGAATTAGTTGTTGCTAGGACTGAGCATCTTTTGTGCAATGGTGAACAAGATAGATGCCCAATGATACAGGCAAGCTTTTCTAACTGACCCATCCTTATGTAACATAGGAGAGATGGCTCAGTCAGTGAAGTGTTCTGTCATGTAGAACGTGTCATCTCTTTGTGATGATGCAGATGCGGTTTTACATATGCCATGGCATCCGATGACATCTGTCTGGTGCCCATTGTTTGGGTTAAGGTTACAGACAGCAAGTTATGCTTATGATAGCATAAGGATGGTGTGTGGTAGGATTAGATGGCCTATCCTTTGCTCCATCCCTGGTTGTCTCCGAAGGCTTCTTGCACTCCATACAGCAATGAGGCAGACAGGGAGAGCCGTGTTCAGTGGCCCTTTGGGAGCTTGGGTTATTCCAAGGGTATCTGATGAGAATTCACTGTGTTCCATACATTACCCATCCTGGGAAAGGCAGGCGTGACTTCTGTTGTCACTGTCACTGAGCAGTCCTTGCACACCTGCTTGTGTAATGAATGAGAGAGTGAATTATTGAAAGGTTTGATTGTCTAGTCCTCAGTGTCTTTGAGCAGAGAGCATAGAAATGTGAACCGTGGTTTTACTGCTGGAGGTCATGATTGACTGAGCATCCACAGTAGAGTAGACAAAGAGGCAACAGACTTCGGGTTGAAATCATTATTATAGGTGGATAACCCATGGAACTTCTCTATTCACACCCTCTTGTGTTTTGAGCAGAATCCTGCTTCCTTCTCCCTGCCCCCCACCAGAGAGCATCAAGGTAAATCCCTTAGTGTAGGGTCTGTCACATGATGGAGAGTTAATGAGCACTTCCTTTTTCCTTTTAATAACCAAAAATAATCCATGCATCATTGGCCAAGATGGAGTCTTCTGATGAGGTATCCTTAGGGTCTGCCCTTGGTCTCTTGAGCTTTTCCTGTGGAGAGTTAAAAAGAATTGTATGTGAATGTATGAGCAGGTGTGTGCACTTGTGTGCCTGCATACATATTTGTGTGGAGACCAGAGGTAAACCCAGGTATCTTTCCTCTGAGCTGCTAGCCCACACTGCTACTTTAGAGATAGGGTCTCTCACTGGCCTGAAACTAGCCAAGTAGACTAGGTTGATTGACCAGTGAGCTCCAGTGAGCTCTCTGTCTTCACCTGCTTAGCTCTGGGATTATGGGCATATGCCACCGTGCCTGGCTTTGTATGTGAGTGCTGGGGATTGAATTTAGGTCTTCATGCTTGGATGACACACACTTCACTGATTGACCCATCTCTCTTATGTTACATAAGGATGGGGCAGTTAGAGAAGCTTGCCTGTATCAATGGGCATCTATCTTGCTCACCGTTGCACAATAGATGTTCAGTAAATCTTTGCCAAATGATTCGGGACAGGGATGGATGAGTGATGGGAAACACCTTGAAGTCCCATTATGCTGAGGACATAGCGGGATAGGATTACTGTGTGGTAGTACCAGCATCAAGAAGCTCTCCAGATGGGAGATTCTTATGAAGTAAAAGGAGACAGACTTCTGTCAGTAACTGCACTCAGATCCTGAAAGCAGGATAGACAGATATAATCACAGGAAAGAAAGACATGACCTTGTCTTTCTTGGCAGAGGTTGGTAAGAAGTCTCTGCAAAGGACCAGAAAGAAAATATTTTAGCCTTTGAGGGCAGACAGTATTCACGGATTCAGCTGGATTCAGCTCTGCCACTAGAATGTGGAAGCAGCCAGAGGAGACATCTAAGCAAATGAGGATAGCTGAGTTCCAATAGATAACTTTCTTTACTGGGTCTGGGGAGATGGCTTTGTCTGTAAAGTGCTTGCTTTGCCAGCATGAAGACCAGAGTGTGATCTGCAGGAACCCATGCAAAGAAGCTGGGCATCATTCATGTTGGTAATGCTGGAGCTGAGGAGGTGGAGACAGGATTCCTTGGAGTTCCCTGGCTACCAGGCCTTGCCTAAATGGTGAGGTTTAAAGTAAGGAGAGAACCTGTCTCAAAGGAGGTAATAAGTGTTCTTGAGGATAACACCTGAGCTTGTTCACTGGCCTATATAAAGACATGTATTCCACTAGCCATATAAACCCCCGCCGTGCATCCCACCTTCTAAGCATCACCATCCCAGTAAACATCCTCAACAGCTTGGAAGGGTTGGTTCTGATTTCTCCCTTGGCTTTTACAGTTGAATAAACAGGCTCAAGGAGATGAAGTGACTTATGGTCACACAGCTAGTGGCTTAGCATATAGTTATTGAGAAAATGAGCTGCTCGCCCGCCTGTTCTATCTAGATGCTTTTTCTGTTTTTTCAGTGAGGGACCCAGCAGACTCCTGGACTCAAGATACGTTATACTTGGGGGAAGTGGGCAGCCAACGGACTAGATGAATTAACAGTATAGGTCTTAGAAGGGGGTAAGGGTTTATATATCAGCACAGGCGTGTTTTCAAGTGAAGTTTGACCAATCTTCATGATCTGTGACCCGAGTCCCTCCCATTGCCTTATTTTTTTGTAAATAGAGTTCAGTTGGGACCTCGACTGCCATGTGCTAGATTATTGTGTAGGCTGTCTTTTGTTCTACAGTGGCTAAATTCAATGGTTGCAGCAGGGACTAGCTCGCTCTCTAAGACAGAAAAAAGTTGTGACTCATGATTTGGAACAGCCCAGCTTTATCTTTTGCCTGTGTTTCAAGTCCTTCTGGGTTGGTCCCTGCGTGCAATCTATTGGTCACCCAGAGACCCAGTCTGGTAGCACACCCCCATTTTAATTTTCATAAGAGGATGCTGCAGAGTTCCCTATAGGCTGAGTAATGTCCATTCCCAAGTGATTTGTGCTATTTCTGCTCAGAATTTGTCCTCTCTGCTCAAGAGAACAGCTTTGCCATGGGCTTGGAAAGTGAAGACTGAATAGTATTAGTGACTCGTTTCAATGACCACGCATATTGTTGGAGGTACCCAAGGAGGGCTAAGTCATTGAGGATGACAAATGCGTTTCTTTTAGGTGTTTATGTGGAGGCCAGAGGTTGATCTTGGGTGTCTCATCATGTATATCGTCACCTTAGGGTTTTTGTTTGTTTGTTTGTTTGTTTTGATTTTGTAATCAGGATCTCTACTGAACCTGGAGCTCACTCATTGGCTACACTGGCTGGTCAATAAGCCCTAGCCATTCCTCTTGTCTCTGCCTCCCAGCACAAAGATTGTAGGTGAAGTCACAGAACCAAGGCCATCTTGTGAACAGGCCTCCATCTTGAGACATCTGGTGACCACCGGGGACTGAACTCAAGTCCCGGAATGTGCTGTGGCAGCAGAATTTAAGCATATGTCCTGGACACAGCCAACCAGGAAACAGGGCAATGAAATTTAACAAAGACCAGATGTTCCTACAGTTATCCTATATTCTGTCAACATTTTTGTGTTTTTCCCCAGACATCCTGCCAGCAGCTAGTAACTTCGCGTCTATAGCCTGACCAATGATTTCAAAGACTTACCTCACCCTATATCCCTTCACCTAATCCTAAACCACCAGGACATATAGCTCCTTGCTTGTGGGTTTTCCCTATATAAACCCTCTGTAATAGGGGGCTGGGGCCTTCCTCCCTCACTAGCTGTACTGGAGTGTCTGACAAGGTCCTTGCCTGGGCTCAAATAAAGAAACCTTTGTTGTGCATCAGAAAGTCGGCTCCGTGGTGGTCTTGTTGGGGGTCTCGCTACTTGGGCATAACATTTTCGGGCTTGTCCTGGATCCCCAAGATTCCACCAACCCCCGGAATCCGGAGGGTTTTGCCAATGGTAAGTGTTTTCATCCTGTCTGTCTTGCTGCCTTAGCTTCTCTGTTTTTTGTTCTGTGGCAAGCTGAATCTGAACCTGAAGTGACCCATTAAAAGTCGTGTCTGGGGACAGCTGGCAGATCTGCTGGTAGGCCTGGTCACAGGGCTCCAGAGGACACTCTGAATCTCATCAGGGAGGTGGAATCCCCCGAAATCCTTTGGTCTGGGACGTGGAATCCTCTGCAGTTTATTTGTTGGAGGAGGACTGTTTTTGGCATGGCTCCCTTCTGAGCGTACCAAGCTCTCGCTGTTTTTAAAGCTTTGTTGGTCTTTTTGTGATGTCTGTGTTTATCTGTATGTATGTTTCCGACTGACAGACAGACGATTTCCTCCACCTACTACTCCAACAGAGCTTGAAGGAAGGGGGAAGAGGGAAGGGAGTGCAGACCATAGCTGAAGGGACAAAGGCACCTCTACTGCTGCTTTGGCTTTGGTTGCAGCCCGCTTCAGGTCCCTGTCCCTAGCTCCAAACCTGGTGGATGGCGGATGGCGCAGAACACCCAGCTCCCAAGGTAGGCGCAGGGAGGCACAATCTCTGGGCGGCGGGCGGTGATGGCACACCGCCCAGGAGCCCGGCAGTGCCTTGGCTGCTGCCACCACCTGGGGAGCCCAGTCAAGTGTAGCCTGGGACTGCAGGAAGCGCAATGTGGCAGAGGACCCCCGGACTCGCCGACCCCCGAGCGCAACCCTCTGGAGTGGGCTGGAGGGCAGCAGCCAGCAGCGGCCAGGGCTGTGCGCGGACGCAGGCTGAGACCGTGGCGATTGCCCTTCGGGAAAAGATGCAAGTGGCCGGCCACTAGTTCCCACCCGCCTAGGATCTTGGCTAACACAATCTGTAGAGAATGGATCCTTAATTTCAGGGTCATGGGTACAAGCCAATTGTTGCAAGTTTCAAACTTTTGTTCTGATTAAACTCGGTCATCTTTTACAGTTCAGTATTGCTGTATTCGAATTGGCACAGCGGGTAAAACGCCATGCCGACAGAGCTTAAATATAAAGTTTTAAAAAAGGGAGAGAGAGAGAGGGAGGGAGGGAAGGAGGGAGGGAGAGACAGCCATAGCCTCAGGCCATACCTGGCTGGGGCTGGGGGGGGGCACAGGGCTGGTCTAGTTGCAGTGGTGACGCCTGAGCGCCCCCCCCCCCCCAGCGGCTTAGCGGTGACCTCCTCCAGCCCCTTATGTGGTTACCGGGACCCAGAGCACAGCAACCCTTCCAACCTGGCTCTCCTCTCAGGGCACAGGCAGGCTGAGTGGAGGTGGTAGCAGTGCAGAGACAGGAGGAAGGGAGCAGAGCCGCACAGTCCTGTACCTTGAGGGCAAAGAGTTGCTGTCTCTGGGTGCTAAGCTACTGAGAAAAACCATAGAAAGGTTTTGGTAAACAAAGCAGAAAGGCCAAAAATTTGGACTTGGCTTACATGAACTAAAAACAAAACTAGTTAAAAAAGTTAACCAGTAACAAACATTGGCATGATTCCAATTTTAGAAAATGTGCCTTGCTCTGGCAGCTAAACTTTACAATTTGAGAGTCACCCAGGTAATAATGGCTTTAAATACATAAGGGATCATAAAAAACAGCTGAGATTAGAGTCCCAAAGAAAGTCCAGTTGCAAAGATGGGCCTTAACAGCTTTAAAAATGCCAGTGCCAAGTAACAGTAATCAAAAGCACCAGCTACAGTGAAATAGAACAAGATATGGGATATTTGTGCTTATAAAATGTTTTACATGGTTGATATTTAGACTTAAAATAAAAAGCTAAAAATTAAGGTTGCAGTCATGAGCACCAAATGTTAATCAGGAACTGGGATGTTCATTCCTTGTGATGCAGAAAGGCAATGACCTCAGTAGTCTGGTAAAGGACTTGAGACAGCTTCTAAGCCCATGGATCTCAATCCTTCGGGGGTTGTGCAGGAGTAGCCTAGGACCACCTGCATGCTAGATGTTTAAATTGAGATTCAGAACATTAGCACAATTTCAGTTGTAAATTAACAATGGAAAAACTATATTGAAAGGTCACGGTAGTAAAAATATTTAAAACCAATGACTTAAAAATATATCTCCTTGCTCAAGGTCTATTCAGGCTTAAACATGTATGTCCTTGTCTTTGCTAACTTTGTTGGGTTTAAGATATTTTTAAAAAAAATCTGAGTCATATTTTATATGAAAGCCTTACTTAGTTCCCTGTATAGGTTTTTAAAGTGAAGTTTAAAACAAGTAACTAATAACAAAGTTTGTCTAATCAGATATACCTAGGCAGCCCTGAAATACTTCAGGGATCTGTAGAATATGGCATTTAAAATAATGATTAAAAAGCTTATTCTATCAGACAGAGACTCCTAGATCCTAGCAGTGACCCAGGATCTCCAAAGAAGATTATGAGACACCAAGATGTCTCAGCCTGGATAATAACGATGCTGAGCACTGGGCAAGATGCCCCAATGCTCTAATCTGCTGCCAGGAAACAACCCAGACTGTGGACACCGGAGAATTGATTGCACCACTTTTGCCAAGACAAAATAAAGTCAGTCTTTTCCATGTTCCTCTTCCACAGGAACCTTTCACCTTATGGCCTGATGAAGCCTGCTGCTCTGATACTTCTGCTTCCAATGCATACTTCTGCGTATGACTATATATGGACTGATCTCTGATATTTTTAATAGAGTTGGAAGCTGTTTGGTCTGTACTTAAGTATAATTTATTTATCCTTCTGAGATCTCTGATAGTATTGATGGCTAGGCTAGCTTTGTTAGCTTGGCAGCATCAGAAAATTTTCTAAAATATATAAACGTCTGAGGATATAAAAGCCATAAGCTTTAAGGGTCTCAGAAAACAATTTAAGATATAAATACAATGGTATAAATAAATAATTATAATTCTGATAAGCTGATGGAGCAACGACTGCTTACTGTTAGGGTCACAAGTTCAAGAATTTAAATTTCTTTTGGTTGTCTTTTGAATATAGGCTTACATGCTTTTAAGCCAAAACTATAGTTTTTGCTAGGATTCAAAGGTATAAGTGTATTCTGCTGTTTTACAGATATCTATTATCTGCTTTTTTCTATGATATAGATTTCAGTATGGTCCTAAAAGTTTCAAATGTATTATTTTCCTTTAAGTACATAAATTTTAACTTTTGTTCCCAGTTTGACCTTTGTCAATAGGTTTCTACTTGGTTGGTAGACATATCCAAGCATCAGTTGCTGACCACAATGTGCTTTTAATGACTGTAAACCCTGGACTTGCTGAAAGCTGATATGGACCAGTCCGACTGATGTGAATGCTCTTCCCTGACTCTTCAACGGAGTCTGCGAACCAGATGCCCCTGATAAATACCCATTGCCTGAATCCCCTCTTTGCTTTGGACTCACATTTCAGTTTTCTTAGCCCCTGACAACAATGCCCCAAAGTCAGCTCAGAAGCATTTACAGAAAAGAATACATCATCCTGTGATTCCTGGTTGCGATGCTAAGAAGAAAGAAAGAAAGAAAGAAAGCAAGCAAGCAAGCAAAAAACCTCCCTTACATATAGGGACTATATGTAGCACTGGATGGAAAAATATTGTTCCTATATTGACCTTTCAGGGGTAATAAAAATCCATGGCTAAAATTAGAAAAGGACTTACCAAATGCAAAAGAGAATGAGAGGCAAATCAGGGGTGGTTATTGGGTCATATTAAAGCAAGATCAAGGCCCATGACTGGGCTCTCATAGTCACAAGAGAGCGGGGGGAATGTGAGGACCTGACTTTGTAAACTCTGTTTTAAAGAAGGGGCTTCATCTTAAGCTATATAATGAGTGGGGGCATAGCTCAGCTCCAGAAATGTGCAATAATAGCAGAAATTTAAATGGATACCCTAAAAATAGCCAATTAAGGAGCTAGGAGCAGGGCCATAGAATTCAATGAGGTCCAGATAGTCTTAGGAGGCATCCTGTCCTTGAAGATACCTTGTCAGTTATTAATGGCTCTTTGTTAAGTTTTCACGCTCCAAAACTGACCAATGGCTTCAGAAACTACCTTACCCTATGTCCTCCTTACCCAATCCCAAGATGACAGGACATGAACTCTCCTGATTACAGCATTTTCCCCTTAAAAGTTCTACCCTCCCTGGGCTCCTTGTCACACTTTTAGCACCCACCATGCTGAGGTGCTGGAAAGGTGTTGGTCCAAACCTGACTTTGAATATTAAAAGACCCTCATGTATTTTTGAAATCCAGCTCCATGAATTCATTTGGGAACCAGAAACTTGGGCATAACATTTGGGGGCTCTTCTGGGATCTCCCAAAACACCCCTGGACCCTGACCCGGAAGGTTTCAGACTGATTGGTGAGTCTTTATTTCTGTCTTCTGTTGTCTTCATCTTCTAATGTTACTTTCAACTTCTGTAAGTCAGAGATGTTGACTCCTCTAAGGTATTTTTCTCTGAGACAATTGGTGGAGCCTAATCAGATGTGCTTGGGGGCTCAAATTGCAGAGATCTGAAAGATGTTCCAAACCCCATTGTCTATAGGGATTATGAATTAAAGCGCGAATCAATCCCACACCAGTTTGGAATTATTATTAAAAGGGTTATTTATTTGAGGGGAAAAAACTTACAGAACACCATCCTAGACAACAGCCCTCTACCAGGAAAGGAGTCCAAAGCAAGAGAGAGCAAAGAGGAGGTGCTGCCCGCTGCTTTTTAAAGAGAAAGAGACCACACCCCAGTGAGCTGGTATCTTAAAGGCTATTGGCTGAAGGAGCAGAAGGAGCTCCCGCAGCAATGAATCCTCCCGTTTTCACTGTTTTGGGAGTCTTGAATCCTCCTAACTCAAGTTGGAGCAGAGGCAAGACTCCAGCCTGTTGATTCTGTGCTTGAGACTCTGTTCATCCTGTTATTGTCTTGATCCTCGTGTCTGTGTGTGATGATGACACTTGACCTGACACTGACCACTAACATGAGACAGACTCCTTCCTCATCTCTAGACTTATGCCTGTCACACTGGAGCGATGAGGGACACTGCTCATAATATCAGTGTTGAGATACATAAAGGCAAATTTAACATTTTCTGCAGCTCAGAGTGGCTGCCATTCAATGTTGGGTAGCCTCTAGAGGGTGCCCTTGATGCCAGTCTCATCCACACAGTAGAGGAGATAGTTTTTTGACAACAAGATGGTCACCCTGATCAGATACCATACATAGTCACCTGGAGGGGACTGATTGAGACTCTTCCCTCTTGGGTTAAACCTTTCTTGCCTCAACAGGTAAAGGTATTGGCAGCAGAAAAGAGGTGAAAACTGGCATCTATTCTGAGCCTGCACGTAAAACACAGCGTCCATTCTATGCTCTACCATACGTGAGCTGGGAACTAAGCTGGAGACTTAAAAACACCCACACACAGACAGACAGAGACAGGAGACATGGGTCATCCTTGATACAAGAATGCCAAGTTTATTGTGCTCCAGGGAAGCTTATATAGGGATCCTTAACTGATAGCCATGCCCAGCTCTTGGGATCTTTCAGCTGCAAAACCCACCAGAATTCAATCTCCTTCCATCAAGGTCTTGTGCTCAGAGCAGCTGCAGGCACAGGTAAACAAGTTGTTTTACTCGGTTCCCTCCAGCAGGCAAGGGGTCTAAGGCAGGCAAAGAAAGTCAAGGGGCCAGGGGTCTGCAGCCCCCAACGTCTGCAGGGAATCACACCTGAAGAAGGCATATTCCCCCTCCTTATATGCTCCCAATGATAGGATCCCCACCACCAGGTCCTGCAAAGGAAGGAGGGGAGAATGCTGGGGAAATTGCCTTGACCCCAGCTGAAGGGACAGGCCCAGCTCTAGCTACATGAAGCTGGAAGAGGTACAACCCCCAACACTAGGGTCCTGTGGTCCTGCCTCTAAGACCAGCCAAACCATCCGATGAGGAGGGAAATCAGCAGTTTCGCTATTGGTCATTTGCCACTATTGACCTGTATAATTGGCATTCGCAGAATGCCCCCTTCTCTGAGAACCGCTGTGATCTTACTAACCTTGAAACTGTTCTTTTTATACATTATCTCACTTGGGATTATTGTCAGCAGCTGTTTCAAGGGCTCTTCATCACTAAAGAGTGGGGTAGGATTGTCCTGGAGGCCCATAAGTTGGTTCCTGGGCCTAATGGAAAGCCGGCTGTTGATCCTGCTATCATAGACATAGGGTTCCCAACCATAAGGCCCAACTGGGACAGAACACCATGGAAGGTAAGGAGAGGCTCAAAGTCTATCGCCAGACACTATTGGTTGGTTCTCAAGGCGGCAGCCACATGGCCTGCCAATATCAGTAAGGTATACGATGTAAGACAGGGAGCTGAAGAGAGCCCGCCAGCATTTCTAGAATGCCTACACTACGGACCTGAGTTAACCCTGATCTTTGCTTTTGTGAATCAGGCAACACCAGACATTCAAAACTTCAAAAACGAGACAGATTGGGAGAAACAGGCATAAGAGAGCTAATGATGGCAGAAGAGTGCAGAAGAGAAAGAAATAAAAAAGGAAGAGACAGGAAAAAGCCTTGCCAGGATTTTAGAGACACAACAAGAAAGACACCACCAGCAGCTCATTGATACCCTAGCCACTACTGGAACCACCAGCTGTCCACAAGGTCAGGGACAAATGGGACCAGACAGGGAGCCATTCAAGGACAGAGAATGGAGAACTCCTAGGCTAGGAAAGAATCAATGTGCATCCTGCAAAGAGGGAGGGCGCTGGGCTAAGAACATGGATCCATGGGGTCACAGGGACCAAACCCTACTCATGGACTACCCAAAGATCCGTGGATATAGGAGTGGGACGGGTAACCCATTAATTTCTGGTGATATCTGAATGCCCATACTACCTCATGGGCCGGGACTTGTTCATGAAAATGCAGGCACAAATTCACTTTTCTGAAAAGGAGACAAAATTGTTCCTGCCTGATGGCCAACCACTCCAGATATTGATGACACATGACCTGGGGGAGGAATATAGGCTCAACCAGAAGCCCCCGGAGCCTGATGAGTCTGTGCAGGTCTGACTCCAGAAGTTTCCATTGGCATGGGCAGAAACTGGGGGCATGGGATTGACAGTCCATAAATCCCCAATTTACATGGAAGTCAAAGTGGGCACAGATCCTGTATATGTTGGCCAGTACCCAATGACCCTGGAGGCAAAAATGTCTATTCAATTATCCTAGAATACACCCTTCCTGCCTGTTAAGAAACCCCATACCAACGACTATCAGCCAGTCAGTCCAAGACCAAAAAGAGGTAAATAAGAGGGTTATAGAGATCTTCCTGCTAGTATCCAAATTGTACATTCTGCTCGGTACTCTGCCTCCAGACTGGCAATGGTACACCGTCCTGAACCTCAAGGACACGTTCTTCAGTCTGCCCCTGACACCCAGGAGCCAGCCCTACTTGCATTGGAGTGGCAGGACACTGAGATTGGGGTCAATGGGAAACTGACCCGAACCGGATTGCCACAGGGGTTCAAGAACTCACCAACCATCTTCAGTGAGGGCCTCCATGAAGACTTGGGTGAGTACTGTACCTAAAACGCAGATATCAGTCTGCTCCAGTATGTAGATGACCTGCTGACACTGCTGCGGACCAAGAGACCTGCTTGGCAGGTACAGAGAACTTATTACAAATTCTTGGGAACCTGGGATACCAGGCCTCAGCCAAGAAGGCTCAGATCTACAAACAGCAGATTATGTATCTGGGTTGTATCCTAAGGGGGGGGGCAAAGATGGCTTTCAGATGCCTGCAAGGAAACTGTGCTAAAAACCCCCAACTCCCACCACAGCTAAAGGGGTGAGGGAATTTCTAGGCACTGCTGGGTTCTGCTGCTTATGGATCCCAGGCTGCGCTGAATTAGCAAAGCCTCTATATGAAGCCACTAAGGAAGGACAAGACTTCACTTGGACAGAGGAAAAACAACAGGTTTTCAAAACCCTTAAGCAGAAACTCCTGGAAGCCCCAGCCCTTGGGCTACAGGCCATCACCAAACCTTCTATTTGTTGGTAGACAAAGGTAAAGGGATAGCTAGAGGAGTATTCACAGGGACCTTGGAAACAGCCAGTAGTTTACCTGTCAGAAAAACTAGATCCTGTGGCAGCAGGGCAGCCCCCACACCTATGCATTATAGCAGCAGTTGCCCTCCTGGTCAAGGATGCTGCTAAACCAACTTTGGGACAAAACCTCACATTAGCTACCCCCCACATACCCTAACAGCGCCAACCGCTGGTTAAGTAACGCCCGTATGGCTCATTACCAGACCCTGTTGCTTAATCTTTCCCGGTTCCAATGACCTTAAACCCAGCTACTTTACTGCCTTATCCAGATTTAGAGGCATTGTTATGTGATTGCACAGGGATACTGGCTCAGGCTCACTGCACCCAACCGGATCTTAAGGACACCCGGCTGTTAGATGCGGAGGAGACGTGGTTTTCTGACGGAAGCAGCTATGTGAGGGATGGGACAAGGTATGCCGGGCCAGCTGTCACCACATCAGACCAGGTAATCTGGGCAGAATCAATGCCAGCAGGAACTTCTGCTCAGAAGGCAGAACAGCCCTAACTAAGGCCTTAGGCCTGGGACGTGGAAGAAAGATTAATATCTACACTGACAGTTGCTATGCTTTTGCCACGGCTCTAGTCCTTGGGGCCATATTTAAAGAAAGAGAACTCTTACCTGCAGAGGGAAAGACTATCAAAAACAAGGAGGAAATCCAAAACCTCCTTAAGGCCTTGTGGGGACCCTTGAAATCGGCCACAATCCGTTGTCCAGGCCACCAAAAAGGTAATGGGACAGTACAAAGGGGTAACAACCTGGCCCATCAGGCGGGCCAGGAAGTGGCAATGATAACCATTGTAGTCCTGGTTCTTAGTGGGCATGCTTTACTGGCCTCACCCCCTGTGTCCATACCATGACCCTCAACCTCACCAAGGGATTCTGTGTGCTGGTGCATCTGATTCTTGGACTCATTTACCATGTGGAGGATGAGTTTCTTGATAAAATTGGAGTTCTACATCTCCAGACTAAGAGGGAATCAGTACCTTAACCCTAAGTGTCCTGCTGGGGACCATCCTCATCAGAAAGGGGACTGGGGCAGCTTCCACAGTCACCCAGAGTCAACATTATTCTAGACACCAAGCGGTCATTGATCTAGACACAGAGAGTCTAGAAACCTTCATTTCCCACTTACAGGAATCCCTAACTTCCCTGGTCAAAGTAGTCATACAAAACAGGAGAGGTTTAGACGTCAGCTTCCTACAGCAAGGGGGACTGTATGCGGCCCTAGGAGAAGATGATTATTTTTATGAAGATCATTCTGAACTCGTTAAGGACTCCATGGCCAAAGTAAAAGAAGACCTCAATAGATGGAAAAAGGAGTGAGAGGCTGGCCAGGGATGGTTTGAATCTTGGTATAACAATTCTCCCTGGCTGACCTGATGACCCTCCTCTTCACCCTCTTAGGACCCCTACTAATACTAGTCCTCACATTAACCTTCGGGCCGTGCATTCTAAACAGACTAATACAGTTCAGCAAAGGAAGACCGGGTGCTATTCAATTAATGCTCCAAAGGACTCAAACTCAGTATGAAAACCTCAACCAAAACATAGAAGAGAGCTATCTCCCCAAGTCAGGCCCTCAGTCTACTAAGACAGACACTGACAACCCGTGATTGGGTGTCCCAAGTCACTAGAAGAGGAGCAGAACCAATGCCATCTTGTGAACAGGCCTCCATCTGAGACATCTGGTGACCATGGTGGTGGGGAGGGAGGTGGCTGAACTCAAGTCCCAGAATGTGCTGTGGTAGTAAAATTTAAACATACATCCCAGACACAGCCAACCAGAAAGCAAGAAAGTAAAATTTAACAAAGACCAGATGTTCCTACAGATACCCTCTATCCTGTCCATATTTTTGTATTTTCTGCAGACATCCTGCCAGTAATTAGCAGATTCGCACCTATAGCCTGACCAATAATTTTAAAGAATTACCTCACCCTGTACCCCCTCACCCAATCCTAAAACGCCAAGACATAGCTCCTGTTTGTGCTTTTTTTCTTATATAAAAATAGGGGCTCAGGGCCTTCCTCTCTCATTCACTCTATGGAGTGTTGGACAAGGTTCCTCCCAGGGCTCGAAGAGAGAAACCTTTGTTCTTGCATTGGGAAGTCGGTTCTGTGGTGGTCTTGTTGGGGGGGGTCTCGCGACATGGGCATAGCAGGAGGTATGTATCACTGTACCCAGTTTTTTACACGAGTGCAAGGGATGGGGTCCAGGTCCTCAGGTTTCCATGCTGTTCTAGTTTCACCAAAAGCAACTTGTGGAGGAATGGGTTTATTTCATCTTACAGTTCCAGGTTCCAGGTCGTCTTCGAGGGAAGTCAGACAGGAACTTAAGGCAGGAAGCTGGAGGCATGAGCTTAGAAGAACATTGCTGACTTTATTTAGCTGCCTTTCTTAGGGAGCCCATCTGCCTAGGAACGGCCCCACCCACCATGGGCCGTGTCCTCCTTCATCAATTAGAAATTAAGAAAATGTCTCACAGACATGGCCACAGGCCAATATGACCTAGGCAATTCTTCACTCAAGGCTCTCTCTTTGAGGTGACTCTAGATTTGTCGAGTTGATAACCAAAGCTGTGACACATGGCAAGCATTGTGCTGATTTATCCATGTCCTCAGACCCTGTGGGGAGGCATTTCAGTATTAAACAACATAGCCAGCCTTGGCCCGGTTGAGCATTCAGCTAGGCTGGAGCTCAGTCTGTTCACTGTGAAAGTGTGACCCCAGTCAGCCTCCAGTCTGTGCTACCTGCTCCTCCTGGCCTGTGGAAAAGGGTGCTAGGAAGGGACATGGGATAGTTAGATGTGGGTGCATACCCCCTTGTGAATTGCCCCAACCACCTTGCTTTAGCACAGGGATTCTATTTCTCATGGGTTGTCCCATGGTGGGCACAGCAGGGCAGCTTTGCCGGTCCATCTGAGAGTGCTGGGCCCAGGGATGAGAGGGAGGCTGTGACTCTGGAGGCACTACATTAAGGTTATTAATAACCCTCTCAGCCTTTATTGAAAAGATGCTCTCCCTGTCTGAATTTGCCACTATGGCAACCCATTTATTAAGGCTGTAAGAGCTGGAGTTGCTTCAGACTGTATTTATTGCCACCACGATGTGCTGAGGGAAGGAAGCAGCTGACCTGGACTGGGGCAGCTGTGGGGATGCAGCTCACCATGGCTCAGAGGGAGAGCAGTCCTTGGAGCACCCTGAAGGAATTCACCAAGGAGACTGTAGTGTCCACCTTCCCTGTAACATTAGGACTTGAATTTTAGAAAGGGAGTTGGGGGTGTATGTATTTAAGGCTAGCAGGAGTTACTCTCCAGGAGCTCAGAGCTGGTGGGCAGCTATGGTGGTCCCAAGAATTAGGGACTTACTCTTTAAATAATCCCCCTCCCTCCTATATGCAATAAGCCCATTTAACATAATAAAAACAGCAACCAGACCCCAGAGATGGCAGTGCCACCAGCATCTAATGATATTAGCGTGCTGTTCTTGGCCTCTCTGGTCCCTTTTCTGCAGGATAGTGTCAAAATGCACACTGGGTGGATGAGTCAGAATCTGTTGGTGTGTGTGAGTTTCTGTAGATTACGCAGCTTAGACACTTCATTTCCTCACTGTTCAGAACTGTAAGACCGAGACCAAGCTGTGCACAGGCTTGCATTCTCCTGACACCTTGTTCCTTGGCTTGCAGGTAGTGTCTTCTTGTGTCTTCAGTCTGTCTCTCCTTTGTATACATCTGTGTCCTGGTCTCCTCCTGTGATGACACCAGTGGTATTGGATCAGGGCCCATTCTAATGCTGATTACCTCCAAAATGACCCTCTTTTCAAATGTGATCACACACTGAGGTTACCCAAGACTGGGGTTTTCAACATGTGAATTGAAGGGAACACAAATCCAGCTACCATTGGCCTCATGTCTGGAGTCCTCTGAGGCCTGCTTGGAGAGTCCGTATTACTGGGCATTTCTTTCTCTCTCTCACCCCCTGCTGTGACCTTTTTTTTTTGCACACCTGTTTTCACATTTGGCACTATGTTAGAAGCTGAGGAGCCAATGGCAAGATCAAGTAAATGTATTGCAGGGGATGGGAGACAGCTCAGTAGATAAAGTGCTTGCCTTGTAAGCAAGAGGACCTAAGTGGCACCTCCAAACCCACATAAAAAATGCTGGACATGGTGAGTATGCCAGTAATCTCAGTATTGGCATCCTCCTGGAGACAGGCAGATTCCTGAGGCTCCCTGACCAGCCAGTCTTGCCTGCTTGGGGAATTCCAGGCAACTGAGAGACCCTCTCTCAAAAATCAAGGTAGATACTGAGTGTGGTGGTGTATGCCTTTAATCCCAGCATTAGGAGGGCAGACATAGGCAGATTTCTGTGAGTTCAAGGCCAGCTTGGTCTACATAGTGAACATGATGCCATTCAAGACTATATAATGAGACTAGTGAGGAGTTAGTGGAAAAATGAGATTTTCACAAGGAACCCCATGTGAGATGTGACTGCTGAGACCAAGACATCAGAAGCATTAAAGCTTTGCCAAGATCTCACTATTGAGCCTAAGTGACAGGTAGAGCCACTGCAGGACAGTGACATGTATGCAGGTTAGTTTTGTTAACTGGACACAAACTATGGTCTCATGGGTAAAGGGAACCTCAACTGAAGACTTGCTCTTATCTGGGGTTGGAGAGATGTCTTGGTGGTTAACACTGGCTGCTCTTCCAGAGAACCCTGGTTTCATTCCCAGAACCCATATGGCAGTCCACTATCATCTGTAACTCCAATCCCAGGGGATCCCCTTCCCTCTTCTGTCCTCCCCATACACTTACATGCATGCAGGCAGAACAGTCATGCACATAAAAGTTAAAATAATTTTAAAAAAGAAAATGAATTGCTTCTATCAGACTGACCTGTGGGCATGTCTGTGGGGTATTGTGGAAGGCCCTAGGCCACTGTGGGTGGTGTCACCCGCGGGCAGGTGGTCCTGGGTTATATAGGAAGGCCAGTTGAGCAAGCCATGAAAGCAAGGTAGTAAGTAGATATTCCTCTATGACCTCCATTTTAGTTCCTCCCTTTATGTTTCTGCTTTGGCTTCCCTCAATGATGAGCTGCAATCTGTAAGACAAATAAATCCTTTCCTCCCCACATTTGGGTTGGGTCAGTGTTTTATCATAGCAACAAAAGAGCATGAGGGTAGCACACATGTGGGTAGCATGCATGAGGGTAGCATGTGTGTGGGTAGCATGCATGTAGATAGCACACATGTAGATAGTATGCATGTGGGTAGCACACATATGGGTAGCATGCATGAGGGTAGCACACATGTGGGTAGCACACATGGGATAGCACATATGTGGGTAGCACACATGTGGGTAGCACACATGGGGATAGCACATATGTGGATAGCACACATGTGGGTAGCACACATGTGGAAGTAAGACAACATCTTGAAGGAGTTGATTCTCTCCCCTACCTGGGGCCTGAACTCACATCATCAGCCTTGTTGACAGGCACCTTCTACTTCATGAGCCATCTCACCAGCACAGGATTCTAACTTTTAAAAGACATATGATAGAGAAGACCAGAAAACATTGCCATGCCAGTGTCCTATATCCCAAACATTTAGAGAATTTTCGAGAGTTACAGAGCAAAAGGGGGAAGCAGAGGAGCTGACGTAGAGGCTTGGATGGTTGAGGAAGCTCTAGAGTGGATTTCCATGCTCATTCTTCGCCTTGGCTCTTCAAGTCACATGTATAGTAGCTTTTAGCTGACTTCACTCTGTAGGTGCTTATATCTCCTCTCCGCTTTGCCTATGAAGGAGAATGTAGACTTCCCAGGATGTCCTGCATCTCTCCACATGGCTCCAGTCTGCTCATCTTTCTTGTAGCTTCCCTCCCAACTTAGTGAATGAGTTCAATATCTTACCTTATTCTGCCACGGAAGTCTGCTCCCCCCATCTCAGAAACCCCTTCTCTCCAGTTCTCCATGTACCAATTGAACACATCCTTCAAGGTCTTGGCACTCCCCATCCCAGCCTCTCCATCTTTACCTGACAGCATGCAGGTTTTAGTGCTAGTGTTCCCTGCTTACAGATGTCCTCTATGTTTTGGTTTAGTTTCTTGTTGCTTTTGGCTTCTGTAATAATCTTTCTGGTTGACTTCTTTCTTGCTGCCCTCCATCAGCATGTTCATATCAAGGACTAGAACCCCCTCTGTGTTGGCCTCTGCTGTGAGCCCTACTCAAGAAACTGTGTCTTTTGGGCAGGTGCTCAGTGTTCATTTACAGATACAGTGGATGGAACATAGCTGATAACAGTTGGACTGGATAAAATATTATAATGTTGGGAAAGTTTTATGTCTAGGGTAGCTCACTGTTGGTCAGTGTTGTATCACGGCAGCTGAGAGGCAAACTAAGACTTTACTCACGAGCAGTATGCATGATCTCCGCAGCTGGCTGCCCCGGGTTCTGATGAAGATCATGCCGTGACACGGACCATTGCCCCATACAGGTGAGTTCATCTTCACATAGATGGAGAGGCCCTTGATAAGGCTTCTATTTACCTCTGGGTCTGTTTTAGCTCAGGAGCTGGCATGTAGAGAGCTGCCACAGTAAATATTCTTATCAGACAAATGTTTTTGCAAGTAAGAAAGAGCAGCCTTTATTGCTTCTGTTTTGTGAATGAGGCAGTCCAGTCTAGTGGCCTGAGACACGCCAGCAGCAGAGCTGGGCAGAGCAACCAGGAGTCTCTCCCCCACCCATGCCTGTCCCACCATCCTCAGGCTCTTGGTCTCTCTGTCTGTTACTCTCTGGGCTCTTAAGAAAGCAAGTATAAACCCATAACGCTCCCTCCAGTGTATCTTGCTTATCCCCCTCTTGCCAGAGTAGAGGGGGAGCTGAAAGGGGCTTTCAAAAGAGCCATCTGTTAGTTTTCAAAAAGACATTATCTGCTTCCCATCACAGCATTTTTGCTGTCTCTGCCATGTGTCTGCGTTCTCTCCGCTGTCTGTGAGAGCAGAGTGCATGGTGCCTCTCGCTCCCCGGTTTGTGGGTGGCTTCTGGAGGTGGGCTGCAGATGGAGTATTTATCTAAAAGTGAAGCGATCTGACTTATAAGCAAACCCAATATTAAATGTATAAATAATGCATCCCGTGGCATTATTTATAATGGAATAACATCCCTATAATGTAATAAAAGTATGCAGGTTCCCAGCGCTTTACTTAACCCATTCATGCCTCAGAAGATGCAGTGGGTCCCCCAGTTTTCTCTTTCTTTCAGGGATTTGGGATGGGTTCCACATGCCTAACCCACCTGGGTCCCAGATTCTGCTGAGCTGAAGTCCTTGGCCAATCACCTATCAGATGAACTTGACCCCAGTGTGAGTCAAAATGGAGCTTTCCTCTAGTCAACCTGGAATCTCAGAGCATGGGAAGGGGACTTCACTGGTTTATCCAGGTTCCCCGGTGGATGTTGACGCACACAGACACTGGCTTTGAGTCTGACCTGTGGTAGGATAAACTTGAGGAACCCCAGATCTTTGCTCTGGAACTCCCACACGAGCCAGCCCTGTTAGGTCTATGCAGCAGTGTTATAACTCAGTTTCCACCAGCTCACTACTACTTACCTGCCCACACTCCTCCCTCTTTTAGCCTTCCACTGTGTAATTTGTCCACACGTCTGTGGGCAGACCTTCTCTCCTGTTGGAGGCCCCTGCCTGGTGGCCTGAGTCTTGCATGCTCCAGTGTCTTCGTGCTTATCAGATGCAGCAGCCTCAGAGCAGACTGTGAGAGAGCTGTGTTTACTTGGATACTCTCAAGCTTGTGCCCAGTGCTCTGCAAATCCCTAGTCCTCACCTTTTCCTGGCTTCCAGTGCCACCAGGACTGTCCCCTGATTTATCTCTCCTATTCCTCAAAGGGCTTGATTTCTTGTATCTGGTGCCATTAGATCTTCAACCTCTCGCGTTTTCTTACAATGAGAAGATACTTTTATAAACGGGGTCATCGAGCAAACAGAAGCTGTGGGAGGGATGGGTGCTCTGTGTTTTACACTCCGCTCCCTGGCTGCCCACCTTCTGTATCTCAGCTGGCTTTCACCTTGTCAGCCCTCTTTCTTGGCATGTGGGCAAGGTTGCTATCTCCAACATTAGGCTATTTCTTCTCAGCCCTACAGACCAGCCCCTTCCAGTTATCACACCCAACAACTCTCTTTTCTCCTCCAGAATCCTCAAACTCATTTCCTCCTGATTCTGTGTCAGTTTTCAAACATATCCACCAACTCCCACCCATGAATCATTGGCCTTCATGCTTTTCTAGCTGCTTTTCATAACTGTTTCCCGTTTAAATCATATTTCCTAATACCAGGAGCTTTGTGTTTGTCAGTTCTTTACCAAGATATAAAAAGCACAGAGTAGAGATTCTAAATACCCTGGTACTAATTGACTACAATAAACTAATACTTAGGTGAGCGCTTGAGTTTCAACATGTAACGTCCCTCACAGGCTGAGGTACTGAAGTCTTGTTCCCCAGCTGGTAGAACTATTGTGAATATGTCCTGGGGAAATTGGTCAGGGATGGTATGCCTTTAGAAGGCTAGTTGTCCTCTGCCAGTTTTTCTCTTTCTCCAGTTCCTGGATACCATGATGTGAGTAGATTTTTCTCCATGTACTCTCAGCTATAATTGTCCGCCTTAACGTAAGCCAACCAAAATGATACCAAATGACTGTGGATGGGAGCCTTGGAAACTGTGCGCTAAGTAGGGTTGTTGTTGGGACTATGCTTGACCATGTGGCTCAGGAGTTCTTGGAACTGGCTTACGGGAGGAATAGGAAAGGTTTGGAGATACCAGCTGGAAAAGCCTTAGAAATGTGTGTAGAGCTCAGCGAGCAGTTTGGCTGTAGTTCAGAAGACGAGGACATTGATAACAGCACAGAGAATAAAGACAATATTTGGGAGGTTTTAGATAGAAAGACAACTTGGTGGATTGTGCCTTAGTCACTGTTCTATCGCTGTGAAGTGATACTATGACCAAGGCAACTCTTATGATAGAGAGCATTTAACTGGGGACTTGGTTACAGCTTTAGAGGTTTAGTCCATGATCATCATGGTGGGGAGCATGGTGGCATACAGACAGGTGCTGGAGATCCTGATCTGTAGGCAGAGAGAAGGAGGGTGGGGAGGGAGAGATCCTGGCATGGGCTTTTGAAACTTTAAAGCCCACCACCAGTGGCACTTCCTCCAACAAGGCCACACCTCCTCCAATAAGGCACACTTCATAATCCTTCTAATCCTTTCAAAAAGTTCCACTCTCTGGTGACTAAGCATTCCAATAAACGAGCCCATGTGGGTTGTTCTTATTTAAACCACCACAGATTGGGAGCTGATCTTGAGGCTGTGTGTCTTATATTCTGGCAAAGAACTTGTCTTCATTTTGTCTGTGTCCTGAGACTTTGAGTGAGAAAGATTTTAAATACAATGGAGTATTCGCCTGATGCAAAAAAATACCATTCAGGCAGTGGTTTGGGTATCACTTGCTGCTTTTTGCAGGTAACAATGAGAAGAAAAATGTGGAACAGAAAGACTTGGAAAGTTTGCATATTGGCAAGAAGAGAAGCACGTTTAATGCTATAGCCAAGGAGGTTGTGATAGCTCAAGAGATTAGTGCCACTAAAAAGAAGTCAGTAATTTATACCAGAAAGGAAGAAAACATGCCATTAGAGGTCTCAGGAGGTGGCCAGAATATACTCATCGCAAGCTTGCCGGCTCAAGGGTATAACTGTATTAACTCATTTAAAAGACTTTCTCTGAGCAGAGAGTGTTTGCACAAGGCCATTAAGAAAGCTATTTTCCATGGATTAAGTTCGCCATGATTGTCTGTACAAGGATTCAAAGGCTGCTGTTGTATTTGTGGTATGAGTGGGCAGGACTACTGACCTGGTGCTAGGCTTGGTGTCATTGATATTGATGTTGTTTTTGAAGACACACAGAAAGCAAGAGGTGACTGGTGATAGAGGATTTCACTTGACTATCAAGAGGAGTTTTGTGATGTCAGACAGTGTGTAGCAAAGCCAGATTCCCTGTGCACAGTCCCTGAGAGAGTGATGTGTGTAGCCATGAGAATGAAGCCGAGATTGCAGTAGGAGTGTGAGGTCAGAGGTGCCAGAAAGGTGGAACATCTATTGAGGAAAGCTGTAGGTACAAAGCAGAGTCAGTCTAGAGTCTATGTGAGCTGCAGCTGGCAAGGCTACAGTGATATATCTGCCTAAGCTCTTTGAGCCTGATATGACATTACTGTGTAGTCTATGTACTGTATTGGAAATGGGGTGTCTTAGTTAATGTTACTATCATTGTGATGATTGTCATGACCAAAGCAAGTTGGTGAGGAAAGGGTGTATTTGACTTACAACTCCATATCACTGTTCATCATCAAAGTAGGCCAGGACAGCAACTCAAACAGGGCAGGAACCTGGAGGCAGGAGCTGATGCAGATGCCATGGAGAGGCGCTCCTTACTGGCTTTCTCAACATGGTTTGCTCAGACTGCTTTCTTACAGAACCCAGGACCACCAGTCCAGAGCTGGCATCACCCACAGTGGGCTGAGTCCTCCCCCATCAATCACAAATTAAGAAAATACCCTACATCTAGGTCTTGTGGGGGCATTTTCTCGATTGAGGTTCTTTCCTTTCAAATAACTCTAACTGTAAAGCTGACCAAACCAGTCAGCTCATGGGGCTATAGTACTTGATGCTGACCCTGCTGGGCTTTAAGTTTGCCTTGGGTTAGTATGTCCTTTATATTCCTTATCACTCCCTTTGGAATGGGTGTGTTTACTCGGTGCTTGTCCCATCACATGATAAATGTGTGTAGCTTGCTTTTTTATTTTTATCAGGGCTAACAGCTAAGATTTGACCTAAGATTTTTTCTTTTATCTTTTAAATTGGTTTTATTGAGCTATACATTTTTTCTCTGCTCCCCTCCCTTCTTCTCCCCTCCCCTCCAACCCTCTCCCATGGTCCCCATGCTCCCAATTTACTCAGGAGATGTCGTTTTTTTACTTCCCATGTAGATTATATCCATGTATGTCTCTCTTAGGGTCCTCATTGATGTCTAGATTCTCTGGGATTATGATTTGTAGGCTGATTTTCTTTTCCTTATGTTTAAAAACCACTTATGAGTGAGTACATATGATAATTGTCTTTTGGGTCTGGGCTACCTGACTCAATAAGATGTTTTCTAGCTCCTTCATTTGCCTGAAAATTTCAAGATGCTGTTATTTTTTTCTGCTGTGTAATACTTCATTGTGTAAATGTACCACATTCTCCTTATCCATGCTTTGGTTGAGGGGCATTTAGGTTGTTTCCAGGCTCTGGCTATGACAAACAATGCTGCTATGAACATGGTTGAGCACATGTCCTTGTGGCATGATTGAACATCTTTTGGATATATACCCAAAAGTGGTATTTCTGGGTCTTGAGGAAGGTTGTTTCCTACTTTTATGAGAAATCGCCACACTGATATCCAAAGAAGCTGTACCAGCTTTCAGGAGTGTTCCCTTTACCCCACATCCTCTCCAGCATAAGTTGTCATTAGTGGTTTTGATCTTGGCCATTCTTACAGGTGTAAGATGGAATCTCAGAGCTGTTTTGATTTGCATTTCTCTGATGACAAAGGATGTTGAACATTTCCTTAAGTGTTTTTTAGCCATTTTAGATTCCTCTGTTGAGAGTTCTCTGTATAGATCTGTGCTCCACTTTTTTTATAGCATTATTTATTCTTCTCATGACCAATTTCTTGAGTTCTTTGTACATTTTGGAGATCAGACCTCTGTCTGATGTGGGGTTGGTAAAGATCTTTTCCATTCTATAGGCTGCCATTTTGTCTTACTGACCATGTCGTTGGCTTTACAGAAGCTTTTCAGTTTCAAGAGGTCCCATTTATTAATTTTTTCTCTCAGTGTCTGTGATACCAGGGTTATATTTAGAAAGTGGTCTCCTGTGCCAATGTGTACGTCCCACTTTCTCTTCTATGAGGTTCAGTGTAACTGGCTTTATGTTGAGGTCTTTGATCCATCTGGATTTGAGTTTTGTGCATGGCGATAGATATGGATCATTCTTCTACATGTTGATATCCAGTTATGCCAGAATCATTTGTTGAATATGCTTTCTTTTTTTCATTTTATATTTTTTGCTTCTTTGTCAAAAATCAGGTGTTTATAAGTGTGTGGATTGATATCTGAGTCTTCGATTCAGTTCCATTGGTCCTCCTGTCTGTTTTCAGTACTATAGCTCTGTGGTAGAGTTTGAAGTCAGGGATTGTTATGCCTCCAGAAGTTCTTTTATTGTACAGGATTGTTTGGGCTATCCTGGGTTTTTTGCTTTTCCATATGAAGTTGAGCACCGTTTTGTTGAGTTGACCTAAGATTTGGAGACATGGACTTTTAAGTGATGAAGGAACTGCTAATACTTTGGGGTCCCATGCAGGTGAACTAAATGTGTTTGTATTATGCAATGGGCATGAACCCTTGGGAGACAGAGGTGGAAAGTCCTAGTTTGGACCTTCAGTGTACCCAAAGGCTGATGTTTTGAGGGCTTGAAGTTCCTGGCTGGTGATGCTATTAGGAGATGCTGGGAACAGTAGGAAATGGAGTCTAGGTGGAGGAAATGGGTCACTGGAGGCATGCTTTGGAGGGTATCGATGGTTCCCTATCCCTTCTCCCTCTAACTTCCTAGCAACCATGAGGTGAGTAGCTTTGTTCTCCATGCAGTCTTGGCCATGATGTCCCATTTCAACACACACTAATAGTGGGACATGCCAATCAAACCCAGACTGCAACCTCTGACACTGTGTGCCCAGACAAACCAAGCTTCTTTCCTTCCTTTCTTCCCTCCCTCCCTTCCTTTCTTCTCATTCTCTTTCTCAGATATTTCACACAGTGCTGGGATACAACTAGCACAGTGAGCTAGCCCTTAGCGAAGGCACAGGGATGCTGAGTAACATGCCCAGAGGTATGGATGAGTAGGATTTCAACCTGGGCAGTGGAATTCGAAATTAAGTTTCTAGACTTCCCCACAAAGCTTTTGCCATCAGTTAGTCTACCACAATTTGATTCTTACCCTTAGGCCAATGGAGAACTTTGTGTTGTTACATCTAATGGGAACACTGGGGAATTAATTTCACGGATGGAGTACCAGACAGCACTGGCCTCCTTAGCCACTTTTAGAAGGTTTTAGTGGGACCCCGTGATCTTGTTTTGCTTTGACCTCTCTGGTTGTTTCTTGGAAACATTTATGAGATCTCTGATTTAAGAAGATGTCACATTTGGGGACATTTTAAGGTTCTACTCTTTGCCATCTTTCTACCCTATATACCATCCATGTCTTTATTTAAGGTTTCAGTTCTGACGCCTACACCAGAGGTTCATTTGTTTAGTGTCTTAAGACAAACATTTCTAGAACTCGGTCACTACTTGTCATCAGGGCAGCTTCTCTGCTTGTTGTTAAAAGAGAACAGATGCCCACTCAGGTACCCTCGTTGGACTCTGCATGGCGTTTGGACTCTTTCACCATCCTGTCTAATCAACAGACAAGTTCTCTTAATGTCACTGCTAAGTATTTGGATTAAGTAGCTGTAAAATAAAATGCTACAGATAGTTAGAGAGAAGGACAGTCCATCCTCCTTGTCTTTCTACCCAAGAAGTAATTATCAAATCTTAACTGATATATAACCTTTCTTTCCATGTTTTAAAAATTTATATGTAAATTTATATTCACAAATGGGTTGTTGTTTTGAATATTTAAAATTTCCATCGAACTTATTGCACTGTGTTCATAATTCTGAAAAATTTTAATGAATATACATCATTGAGATTTACTTATGCTAATACCAAGAGATCATCACCTACCCATTTGAACTGGGTCACATCCAAAGCTTTCTCTACCCATTTCCCCATCCTGCTTCTGCCTAGATTTTCTCACTTATAAAAACTACTGTGGTACCCATCCATATCCATGGGAATTCATGCTGTTGTATGTTCTCTCCTCAAGAGTCAGGCCTAAGATGACAGCATTTGAGCATTATGGAGGCAAACATCTTAGTCTGTTCAAGACACTGCACCAAAGTATTTTGTAGGAGGTATAAAGGTTAAGAGCAGAGTATTTATTTCTCACAGTTGTGGGGACCAACCTCAATGTGCTGTCAGACCCAGGGAGTGAAGACAGGGAGTCCTTATTCACAGAAGGGACTTTTAATTGGAGCACTGAAAGTGACACTTTTTCTGGGGAGACATGACACACAAGTCTAAAGTGACGATTCTACTGAAGTCCAACTTGATGAACCCATGAGTTTCTATTGGGGTTACTAGAGGAGCAGGGGTGACTCAAAGCAGCACATCACTGAACGGCCACCCCAGGAAAGGACTCACAGAGGCTGAAACCCTGGAGCTCTCTGCACAACTTGTGGGCAGCTCAGCAGGTCTGAGAATCTCCTCTGGGCCACTCAGCAGCCAGCCTCACCTCCTTCAGCAGTTGCTCACTGCTTCTGTAACCTGCTGGACCAGACCCCTGACTTTATTTGCTTCCTAAATTTTAAAATTCCCATTCTCTTATATCATGACCCCAACACACAGACACTTAAATACGAACTGGAATTGTTATTGTTTAGGGGTGTGTTTCCCTGACTGATAGTGATTTTGAGGACTCTTCATTTGTCAATGATGCTTTATTTAGATTTCTAGTTTCAATTTCTTATACATCTTTCTATCACCTGTAACATTTGCTTGAAGTTTTAGTTTTCATGCCCTGTGTGATGCAGTCCTTTATCAGCTGTTCTCTTCCCCTTCGCTCATGGGAATCATATCTTCTCCCAGAGTTGATCCTACTGTGTAAAATTACGTCCATCTTTCCCGTTTGATTTGAGAATTTTTTTTGGTCTCATTTAAACATCTGACTCTTTGGTTTTATTTTTGTCTGTTTTCTGAGACAGAGTCTCATATAGCCCAGAATGTCCTTGAGCTTACTATGTTGTCAAGGATGATCTTGAACTCCTGGTCCTCCTGTGCCTACCTCCCAGGTGCTGGCATTATAAGTGTGTATCACCTTGTAGAAGCTACCTTCCACTTTCTGGGTATTATAAAGCTGTTTTGTTATATTTTCTTCAGGGAATTTTTATATTGCTTTTCTGTCTTTTTAAAATTCACTTAGGTTCCTCATATGAAACCTATGTGGGTAAGTGGTATGGATGTGGGATTTAATTTCCCTTCAATTTTCATGTAGATAGCCAGTTGTACAGCACCATTTACCAGCTAAACATTTTCTCCATTGGTCTGCAATGGTCTCTCATCTACCACAATCTTCACACGATGATGAACTTTGGAGACGTGCATTCTCTTCCTCTGGTTTAACTGTTGAGACCCTCCTCCGACCAGAACAGCACACTTCAGCTGGTAAAACTTTGGAACGACTCTTTAAAAACAACTGAAGCACAGTTAGCACACTCATAAAGTTCCTTCTTTCCAACAGTGCCTATTAGGTTTGCCTGGACTGTGGCCCAGAGGCTCCTGTGCTGAGGGCTTGACCCCTAGCTGGTGGCACTCTCGTAGGAGACTGTGGAAACGTTAGCAGCTGGGGTCTCTCTGGGGGAAGTAGGTCATGGAAGTTGGTATTTGGGGGAGATAATTCCCTTGTTTGCACCCTTGTCAAACTTGTTACTTTCCATGAAAAATATACTGTCTTCATGAAGTTCATTCATACTTTGGGTAGCTTGCAGCCTATGAGGTAGAGATGAACAAATGCTCATTTGTGGGCACATATCATCACAGAAGGAACAGATTTCTTGCTTTTCTGGGTTAAGAGGCCCTCTGTGATGGAATAAAATGTCCAGGTAAGATGTCATTTGGATAGAAAGGGCCCAGAGGGAGGATGGTGTGGAAGAGTAAGGAGGGGAAAACATGGCTTGTTACCAGGACTTAGAATGGGTGGCAACGAATGATTCGGGTATATCGCCTTAACTGAGACTGGGAACCTTTGCTGACCCATCCTCAGAGAGAAATGACCTGGACATTGTGACAGCCACTGCTCCACCATGTATTTAGAAGGAGACTGCTCTGGTATCTTCCGTTTCTGAGTTGTTTCACCCTGCAGCCTCTAGGTGGCGTGTCTGAGACCCAGCCGCTCTAGCCTGAAAAAGAATTCATGTAACAGACCTGGGAGTTAGCAACGGGCGAAGGTCCTGTGGGGAATAAAGAGAAGTTCTCAGAACACACGAAGGGGAGATAAATCTGTGTTATAATAATCAAAAATGGATTCCAAGAAGGCAGAGTAGCTCTTGCCATTTCAGGGACAGTATGGAGAACTGAACAGCAAAAGAAAGACATTTATTCAGTAAGTCCGCTTTCTGCCTGCTCATGTATATTCTTTCTTCTGTGTGAGAATCTATGCTAAGTGCCGAACATGTATAGAGGTCAACACAGCCAAGCTTCTGCTGGAGTCTAGTTGACGAGGGAGATAAGGAGAAGCTTACAGAAATGCTCGGCTACAGTGGACAGAGAAAGAGGAGGGCGTCTTAGTGAGCATGATTCCCTGCAGCACAGTTAGCCAGATGAACACTGCCCCATACAATCCGGCCGGTGGTGCCGAGATAAGAAGAGGTCATTAGGGACCTAGGAGAACTGTGCCTGGACCCAGGGCCCTCAGCCGGATGGACTTGGGCAGCTGCCCGGGAATCACTCTACTGGCCACTGTTCAGGCTTCAGGCCATGGTGGGATGAACTGTGGGGTTCCATTATGTGATGAACTGTGGGGTTCGAGGTTTTGTCAGCAGTGATGTCAAGGCAAGGGGGGACCGGATGGTCAGAGTCACCAGCAGCATCTTGTGGATAGATGGGAACTGGAGGACACAATCTCCGCAGCCAAAGGGGAAGAAACATGGGCAAGCATCCAAGGGGCTGTGGGAAGGGATGTGGATGGGGTTAGCACAGTGCTCAGAGAGGCAGGACAAAGGAGGTAACCTTGATAGACTCATGACTGAATGTGAGGTGGAGGTACACGGAGGAGGTCCATATTGGTGCCTTGGCCCCAAGCCTGGGTGACTGCTCACATAGCCCGAGATGGCTTCCCATGGGGGTTTCTGCTTGACCCCAAAGCCATTTTTTTACTGCTTTAAACTGTTTAGAGTAACAGAATTGAGCTAATAAAGTGTTGCGGTTCTGCTTTAATGAGCAGAAAGGAGTCATTTGTAATTAGCATATGCCTTATTTGTACAGAATGAGTGCTTCCTAAATCCTTGTGGGGGTTGTTTGTCTCCCTAAGTGTTTGAGTCACCCCCTCTTCCCAACCATCTTGTTTATGCATGTTTATTCATATCTGTTCCTAAAAATATACACAAGCACATATGCACCAGTTTGCACACTCACACATCCACAGTCATCTGTGCACTGCCTGTAGCTAGAGATACACACCCGGGAACATGCAGCCACTCTCACGGTCCACAAATAAAGCCCTATGTTAGCATACATCAACACAGGTTCCTACTCAAGTTTCACATAAATGCATGTATGTATCTATATGACCTATTTATTCTGTTGTGTACATATGCGGTGTTACTTTTCTCAATGCCATGACCAAACGTCTGACGAAAAGCAATTTAAGGGGGGGGTCACCACTCGAGAGGCTCCTTCCATCATCGCAGGGAAAGCATGGCAGCGGAACGTGAGGCAGCTGGTCACATTGCACATGCAGTCAGGCAGCAGAGGGAGGATGAATGATAGCGCTCAGCTCACCTTCTTGCTTTTATGAAGTATAGGCGCTCAGCTCATGGAATAGCATCACCCACAGTTAAGCTGGGTCATTCCTTCTCAACTAACCCTTTCTAGATCGTCCATTGTAGACATGCCATAGGCTGACCTGATCTGGAGGAACCTCATAGGCGTGCTCGGAGGTTTTTCTTCTAGGTGATCCTAGATTCTGTCAACTGAACAATGTTAACCATCACCCCTGCCGAGAAGTACAGACTAATATAATATGTGTGACCATAGGAAGCCCACAGATGCAAAGTTTTATTGATGCATCTGCTCAAGCCCTTACTCATGCATCCACACAAATCTGTTTGCATGCATGCCCATGTAGGTAGTCACATGCATGCTGGGAAGGGCTTAGGATTCAGTGACAGCATCTCTCCTCCAACACCCATCATAATGAATCTTCATCATTTTGGTCTTGTTCCAAGATGGAAGGTTTTTGAGGCTTTGTCTCTTTGATCATACATCTGTCCTTGTTTGATTTTGCTACTGTTAGGTGATGCTATCTCCTGGTTGCTATCTAGGTGGGCTTATGTGGTGCTTTGAATGAGAACGGCCCCCATAGGCTCATGTATTTGAATACTTGGTCCCCAGTTGGTGGAACTATTTGTGAAGGATTGGGAGGTGTGGCCTTGATGGGAGAGGTGTGTCACTGGGGGTAAGCTTGGACATTTCAAAGCTTGGACATTTCAAAAGTCCATATCATTCCCGGTTACTTCTCTCTGCCTTGTACTCATGGATCAAGATGTGGGTTCTCAGCTACTGCTCCAGTGCCATGTTTGCCTGCCTGGTGCTTTGTTCCTTGCTATAATGGTCATGAACTAAAACCTTCTGCAACCATAAGCTTCCAACTAAACCCTTTCTTTTGTAAGTTGCCTTGGTCATAGTGTCTTGTCACAAGAATGGAAAATTAACTAAGACAGTTGTAACTGTTCTGTGGAATCAACTTCATCCACTACAGCACCAGGTCTGGCTGAGTAACTAAGAGAGTAGACATTTTACACCAGGTTCTGCTTGGCAGTAAGCAATACAGTGCCATGGTTTGGGGTTCTTATGTAAAAGCTCTGCATAGTGACATAGAAGACTGAAGACAAGTATGTGCTGAGAACTGTGTGCTAGAAATTTCTACTTGGATTCTTTTAAGAAAATAAGAATCTTTTATTATAAAGAACTTGCAAAAAATTACACAATGAAGTTAAGCCAGTCTATACATTTCAGTGAACTTCTATACAGTTCGAATAGCCATCCCGAAGCTCTGGAGCCTCACATTCAATTTTACACTTTCATCATCAAATGCATTTTATGCACTTATCTAACACACACACATACACAGAGACAGAGAGACAGAGAGAGACACACACAGAGAAACAACAAATACCAAGTCTCCATAAAATCCATGACAGAGTTAAAACTAAAAAAAGCAATTAGCTTGATATCCTCTTTCGTGGCTCACGTATCCATTACCTGCTTCTAGTTCTTCCTCATCACATGGTGTTTGCCATTTCTTCTTGGTAAATTTGTCATGCTCCCTTTTCTGCATGTTATGCTCTACTTTCACATGTATTTGCTTTCTTTACATACATGTATATATACATTCATATATAAGCAAAACAAATATCTATCTATCTATCTTTGACTAGGATCTGCATATTAGGGAGAAAATGCTTCTTTTCTTTCTTTCTGAGACTGCGTGACCTTATATTCTGAGGTCAGAATCATTATCCTTTTGCAGAGATGGAAGCAGAGACTCAAAGAAATGAAAACAATTGCTTATGGCCATCCAGATATGGACTTGTACCCAGATGAGTCATCTGTCTGTCTGTCTACCTGTTTATCGATCTATTCCCATCTTCCCTTTAGTTCATCACTCCCTGCTCTCTCTGCTCTCCCCAGAACAGGTTCTGCTGAAGCACACACAAGAGGGCACTGCTTTTGCAGATCCCCAAACTCTTAAAAGACATTTTCTAAGGCTGGATGTGGCGACACATGCCTTTAATTCCAGCACGAAGGGACCTTCCTTGTGAACTGAAGAGCAGAATGAGATGGTGCATTCACCCAGGGATCTGAGGTGGTATTTTTTTTTCTGAGGAAAACCTGAGTCACCTTCCCTCTCATGGGTGGTAGTTTTAAACATGACCAATGAAGCAGCTGACGAAGTCCTTCTTTCTCTGAGGATCTGAGTCCACACCACGTCTCTGGTCCTCCCTGGGTGTGGCGTGCCTTCAGTGCACCCAGTGGAAGGGGAAAGGACCGAGACCTCTTTATTGTGTTAGAAGTGTCCAGTCTCGTTGTTGAAGAAAGTAAGGATGATTGTGGTAACAGTGACAGGAGCCGATGACAATAACCAGGTACTGTTGGTTCCATGGCACTATCCATAGTCTAAATACTTGCCATTAATAGTCCGTTTGTCCTAAAAATCCTGTGATGTTCCCATTCTGCGATAGGCACTCCTGACCCTGTGTTACTGTTGAAAATGATGGGTCAGTGAGATAATGTGATATGGTTAGTGTTCTCAGGTAGAACCCATCTCTCCTGACTCTTAGGATCGGCCTAATACCCTCGTGCTCCCCGGGTTTTACATTGCAGACACGAGTGTGATGGAACTAGAGTGCTGAGAACTACATGCATTATGTAGTCCAAGTTTCTGTGGCTTTAAAACTATTGTGGGCCTTGGTGCTGACCTGGCATTGGGCTTTCTTGACTTTTAGCCAGGACATAGGACGTGGACATAGCACTGTTTGGCAGTTTCTGTGATATAAATGGTTCATCATGGATCATTTCAAGCTCCTGCTTATTTGATAGTTAGTAGAGATAGCAAGAAGAAGAAGGAAGGGGAAGAAGAAGAGGAGGAGGAGAAGGAGGAGAGAGAGAGAAAGAGAGAGAGAGACTGAGAGAGAGCTGCTCAGCAGCTGCATACGTAATGAAGAGCTTTCTGGTTCTAGCCAGTTCTTGGATCCAAGACTCTAGCCAGTAAGCTTTTCATCCCTTCCAATTCTGTGGAGACTGGACCATGGGAACTGAAGTTGTTTCCAGGCAGTTTCTCCATTGCCTCAGCCTGGCTAGGGGAGGAGGTCTTTTTCCTTCTTGCTTTGCTATCCTCGGGATCAGAACAAAGACTGGACCCCAAAAGGCCAGGGCCTCTAATCTCTCAGAAAAAAAAAAACTTTGAAAGGAGAGGAAGGTTCTACCATGGAGAGCTGGCAAGCTGGGTGTCCGGAGGCCAGGGCCAGGGGCTCCATGAGTGAGGCAGGGCGCAAGGGCTGGCAGGCTGGGAGGAAACGTCTGGCGGAAGGTCTCCTGGACCCTCTATCCTGTGTCTGTCACTCCCACATAGATTAATGAGCTCCAGGATGCCCTTGGTACTGACCAGCTTTGCTTGGGGCCTCCCCAAAATAGACAGGATGCCTGGTGCCTCTTGTCACAGTGCTAGCTATTGTCTTTATGAGCTCAGTGGGTTCAGAGATCATACCCTAACACTTCCCCTCTGTGCTAATCACCATCAAGATGGATGGACACTTGCATGGACACCCTAAACTGGCATTTGGGAGCTGTGTGGTGTGTGTGTGTGTGTGTGTAGGGGAGGTGTTGGGGGGTGTGATGGGGCATTGTGTAGGCTGTCAACAATTCAGAGAGGTGTGTGTGTGTGTGTGTGTGTTAGGGGTGTGACTGGGGACATTGTGTAGGTTGCCAAGAACTCAGGTCTGTCTCTATGTGTGTGTGTTTTGGGTACGTGTGTGTGTGTGTGTGTGTTGGTGGTGGTGGTGTGATAGGAAGATTGTGGAGGTTGTCAAGGACTCAGAGGTCCTTTCTCGGCTGAAACTGGAATAGGGGGCATCAGGCTGGAGCTGGTGCCATAGTGGGGATAGTGTATGGCCAGATATAGCCACTAGGGGGCAGGCCATGACAGCAGGTGGCCCAGGCTAACTGCTGCCTCAGCTCCAAATGCCAGTGGGAGGACCTATAATCTGGCGAAGAGTGCCCTGGGGCATCACCGGGATCTGGTGAACCCCAGAGAGATCCAAGGTCCAGGGCTGAACAGGAGGTGAGAAGAGATGAGATGGGAATCTGGTGTAGATGTCCTTTATCCCCTTAAGGCTGTGGTGAGGGTCAATGGTAAAAGCTACATGAGCATGAGGATGGATGGGCATGAGCTTCCCTGGTGGGGAAGGCACAGGGTTAGGAGAATACCTGGCACAGACAAGGCACGTTGGGTTCATAAGCCAGAGGCAGGAGTCCTGGCCTGAGGGTAGATTCGCTCCTGTGGGACCCTACTTTATTGAAATCCCTTAGGGCCTGCCTGGCCTGGTTTCTTTATCCCAGCGACACCGAGCTTTCCCCAGCGTCTCCAAAGAAGTCCTTGCTCTTTCTGCTCTGAGCTCTGCAGTATTTGGCCTTGGTTGTTTCTGGCAGCTTGTGAGGCTTCTGAGCTTGCTGAGTGCCCAGGGTGGAATTTTCCAAGGAGGATTTGCAGAGCTGGTGCTGAAGGCCAGAGAAATTTGGGATTCACACCGAAGAGATGAGACTGGTGAATCCGCCCATGACAGAGTAGCCTAGAGGGCCTTATGGTCTCCCACCCCATTTCACCTATCCTCATGTGCCCCGCAATCTACCCCTCTATCCATATGCAGCCATCGGTAATCCCATCTATCAGACACAGCATTGGGGGCTTATTATATGCCAGGGTCGCTTTTTGATCCCGAGAATCCAGTTGTGAGGAAGTCTCAGACCTGAAAGAACTACATTCAAATGACAGCGTGTCAGTGATAAGAAATCACGTATGACATAGGGCAGGAACTAGCTGAGCCTGCTTTTAGTCCCTGAGGGTGATAGATGCCCTTCATCTTTTGCCTTGATCCCGCCGCCACATGCTTGTGGAAGTAATCCCCACCCCCCAACCTGCGCCATCCATCTTGGTTTGCTCACACTGTGTCTGTTTTCTTGGCTAGCAACGTGTCTTCACAAGCACTTGTGTGCACACACCTATATACGATGAACCTACAACTGTCGAAATACCTGTGTGCCTGTGTGTCAATTCGCACACAAACACAGACACTTAACATACATTTGTACACGCAAATGTATGTGTCAGGAATACACAGACACACAGACGTGCCCGGTCTCTCAAGCATACTGGTATGTATGTATAACTGCGTAGAAATACATACATTTGGGTGCAGTTGAGATTCCTATGCCTACAAGATGAATGTGTCCATCTAGCCACGCTCTCAGGTCACGTGGACATGAGCTGTGTACAGCATACAAACACTCCCTCTGCCTTTGACGTTTCCCCCACCCTATCCCAGCCCCACCCCATCCTGGGGAATTATCCATACCTTTGACAGCAGAATGGGCTACAAATGCAGCCATGGAGCTGTTTTGACACTTTTGATGAATAACATTCAATACTATTAATTAGAACAATTGCTTTTCATTTAACTAAATCACGGGAATTGCTAAACTAAATTGAAATGGAATGTAATTTTGCCTCGCACTGCTTTAATATGAGCCTCTAAATGTCTTCTCCCTGAAGGATTAGTAACTTAATCACCTACCAGTGATAACTGCTTCCCAGGCTCTGCTGGGAGGCTTCCTGCTCAGGAAGAGGCTGAGAACAGGCTAGAGGCCCCATGGCAGCTCCTCCTGCCCCTGGCTTCCCCTCCCTGAATTATTCTTCATCAGGGACGTCATTCTCTCCCTCCCCTTAGTCCAGCTGGACCCTCAGAGACAACCTCCATCTTCAGCCGTTCTAGCCCTTGGTGTGTAATTGGTTCTGTGCCTGGTGGCCTGGGAGTCTGGTTGTGAGCTCACACTCCCTTTCTGCCTTCCCTGAGCCTGGCTGAGCCTCTCTGTCCTCAGTACAGATCCTAGCATGCTGGGGTCACTTAGCTTCCAGTGAAAGCACAGAGCCTAGCTTATATTCAGTGGCCTGTTGACAAGGGCCAGAAATATCTCCCTGAACTGCCTTGGGGAGTGGGGACGGGTCCAACCAGCTCTGCTGTACTAGGGTCACCAACTGTTTCGGTTTGCCTGGGATGGAGGACTTTCCAGGACAGTTCCTAGCAAATCAGAACATCCAATCACACTGGCTCTGGGACTGTCTATGCCAGTGGTTCTCAACCTTCCTAATGCTGCAGCCCTTTAATACAGTTCCTCATGTGTGGCGATTCCCAACCATAAAATTATCTTCACTGGTACTTCATAACTGTAATTTTACTATTGTTAAGAATCATAATGCAAATACCTGTATTTTCCGGTGGTCTTAGGCGACCCCTGTGATAGGGTCATTTGACCCCCAAAGGTTAAGAACTGCTGATCTATACCTCTAGCTAGAAATCACCCTTCATATTTGTTTGGTGCTTACTATATGTTAGACACCTGACATTTACATTTTGGAACAATCGCATGAAACTATAGTGTGCTTGTGTTTTCGTTCTATAAAAGAGAAAGCCAAGACTTAATTTTTGAAAGCCTAACCTAGACATGGTAGCAACAGTGATAGTGAGGGTGACAGCAGCAAGATGTCCCTAAGAGTTTGCTGGTGTCGAGGCTAGCGTCTACATCATGGCCATGGAGAGATGGGGCACTTTATACATGACTAAGCTCACAGAGCAGAGAGCATGCCCGTGCATGCTAACAGTCATTATGGACTCAAGAGTCTCTCTCTCTCTCTCTCTCTCTCTCTCTCTCTCTCTCTCTCTCTCTCTCTCTCTTCAGCATCCAAGGCATTGGCCTGCCCATGAGGCCACATAGAGACCTAGAAAATAGCATCCTGAAGTTCCAGAATTACATATCTAGATTCCATATATTCTGCTCTTAGGTTTTCATTCTCTAAAGCATGGTTACTACTTCCACCCTCCCACCCTCCAACTTCCTCCATCCCCCTGAAGCAGGGTTGGCTGGGTGGTGAAGACTGCAGGGTCTAAAGGCAATTGACAGGGCTTCATGGGGCCTTGGGCTAAGATCTGTGTGTCTGAGTCTTCATGTGTAAAATAAAGGTTCACATGGCCCCCACGTCATAGCTCCTTTGGGATGACTACACATGGATCTCAGGATTGGGCCTGGCATATGTAAGGAGCTTATCAGCAGTCACTACCATGGTTATTTATTGTGATTTCTGATCATTTGAACGATATCTATCCATTGTCGAACACTGCATGCTATCTAGGCTTTCCCCCTCCCCTTTTCTCTGCTTGCACCCTTGACTTTTCCACTAACTTAATAGATTGGACCATAATGGAGCTAGTTGTTCATGGGATCTCAGAGTCGATCAACAATCTATCCTTCACTGCTTCCATTCAATGAAACTGATAGTCATTGATTGAACTTGGAGTCTATACAGGGCCTGGAGGCTTCACCGTCTCACACAGCTGGAGTAGTTAAGACAGTGTCTCCTTGTGTGTGGACCCTTGGGTTGGCAGCCAGAATGTCACCTGGGAATCTTTTAGAAATGAAAACTTCCAGGACCTACCCATTCCCTCCCCGAGCAGATATTCTGTGGGTAGGGCCTGGTGTCTGCTGTTACAGGCTCCCCAGATCACACAGGGGCAGCTAAAGTTTGAGAAGGGGTGGAGGAGACAGAAAGAGTAGATGAGCCGATGGAAGCCCGAGAGAGGGAATTAGGCATGAGTCTGCTAGTTCAAACGACACTTTTGACCCACACTGGTCAGGAGCACTGGTCTCCATGGATGGAGTACTGCCATTGAAGGCATAGGGGCTGCCTTTCCTCTTTCTTTCTTTCTCTTCTATGCAGGGGCCCAGCCAGCCAGCATCTGGTGGGCCTGAGGTTATTTGAGAGGGTCAGGAGAGATGAGACCTGTCCTCACTCCGTAGCTGGTTGCTGGGATGGCAAGTCCCCCACTAATGGACTCTTGCCAGGCCTCAGGCCTCTACAAACCTTTAAATGAATCAGGCTGTGAAGGCCAGAGCCCCTGGGAGAATTGGGGCAGGCAGAGCAGAGTTATGAAGAAAGTCCGTGGACTGGAGGAGACAGCCTTGGAGAAAAATCAAACAAACTCTGGTATCTTCCTGTGCAAGCCACTCTTGAGCTGAGAACGCCTGCCAGAGACCAGCTGAGTGTGTGTGCAAATTCATGCTAGGCACTGGGCTTAGTACTGGGCTTAGCTATGTGACAGGGGAAGACTCTTGTTCCTAGCTTGCCCAATCAGTACATTGCAGGCAGCCCTCTTACTGTCCCCTGCTCCCCCAGCACCTGGGGACACTCTCTGCACCCTTGCCCAAAGCCAGCTGGCCCCTTTGCATTCTCTTAACACAGGCTATATGAGCTTTGGTGCCTCTGGCTTCTGACCCACAGAACTGACCTTTCCCAGCTGAAAGCCCACAATTCTTCTCCTTTATGCCCCTGATCTAGGGGCCGATGCTCTTTCACGTCACCAGGGAAGCCTTCCTTGGTTTTGTCCTTGCCTGGCTACCTGTGACCCTACCTTTGCTGTTCTTGGAGCTTTCACGTCCTTTTCAAAGTCTGTTTCTCTTAGAAGGCAACTCTTGCATGCAGGTGGGAGAGGGGTGCCTGGGTCTCTTCGCTGATCCTCCACTGTTTCTAGATTAGATGCTCCCTGTCCCTGAACCCGTTTCTCCATTCCAACATCTGCCATCATTAATTTTGTGCAAATCAGGGTGCAAGAGAGCCATGTCCAAATCCAGCTTCATCAGCCCCTGGAACCACTATTGCTAGCACCATCTGTGAGCCGTGTGCTGGCGTTGATGACCAGGTTCCTTGAAGCTACTGCCCATCCTGCCCAATTCCCTAACACACACAGCAAGTTCACCTGCTATCTCCACATATACACACCAACTTGAGGGAGTCATTAAAACTCAGAACTTACACCGAAAAGTTTTCCAAAAGTGAAGGATGGCTGGACCACGTGCCTCGATCCGAGTGCCCTCGGAGACCCACACCTGTTTCTGTTGTCTTACCACAGAGGTAGCACCAACTCTCAGTCTTTTCCTGTGATACTAAATTGGATACCTCCCCACTGCTGGGTCTGAGTCCTTTTTGATAAGCTCAAAGAGAACTCAGAAATTCGGAGAACTGATATTAAAATTCTATAGAAGTGGAGCTTAGGGGAGAAGGCATTTCTCGGTGAGCCTGTGATGTGGGTGGCTCATTGTCTGGACGGATGACTCGGAGATGGCACTGAGGGTTTTGCGTTTAGTTTCGCAGTCTTTAGTAAGCTCGTACCATACATCCTTAACCCTTTTCAGGAATTTTCTCACTGGAGCTCGTAAGCATTTTCTGACTTTCCAAACTATCGAAGGCCGGCTGCCATCTTCCTGTGTCTTAAGACCTCTGTTGCCTGGCACTACCACTCTTCCCTCAAGTATCGTTCACCTCATGGGGATCTTTCACAGTGCCCTGCCCCAAGGATGCCCTTCTCAGTGTCTTGATCTCTCTGTCATGTCTCCTTGTCTCAGCTGCCCTTTCCCCACACCTAGCTCCCACAGTTTAATTCTCATTTCTGTGAAGAGACTTTCAAAGTTGAGAGTATCCTGACATGGTCTGCTGCCTGGGGATACTGTCAAATGTAGCCCCCTGGGGATACTGTCAAATGCAGTACCGGAAAGATGCCCTAAGCTGAGCTCACTGCCTTCCTTCCCAACTGCCTTCACCTCACAGTGCTCAAAATAGTTTTTCCCAGACTTGGCAATTGAGACGTTAATCTACTATCTCTAATTTCTTCTCTTCCAGAAATCTGATTAGCAAGTTCCAGAATTTCCGCACCATGTGTTTTTCTCATTTGTTGGCCTCCTTGTTTGCCTGGATCCTAGCTACTGCGGTGACCAGTTCCAGCCATGCCTTCTAATTGGTGGATTTCGCTGCATTCATCTATATGCGCTGCCTGCCAAATCCATCTTTCTGTTACACGTCCAGGATCATGTCACTCCCATGTTTGACAATATTCCAGTAAAGGGGCTGGAGAGATGGCTCAGTGATTAAGAACAGCTCTTGCAGAGGACCCGGGCTCATTACCCAGCCCCTATCTTAGGCAGTTTACAACTGCCTGTAACTCCAGTTCCAGGGGATCCAACACGTCTGCAGCTACTTGCACATACATGGTGCACGTAAACTCATGAAGGCACACAACACAAGCACATATAAAAAATTCTTTAAGAATATTCTAATATAAATGCCAACATCTCCCACTTTCAACTGGAAGGTGCCTGCTAAGTGTAGGATTTGGACTACATAGGGAATCAGGCCTGGATAAAGTCAGACTCAGGCATCACATAACCTCTCAGAGAGCAGACAGCTTTCAACATACAAAATTTCTGATTTGCTCAAGTGCACGCACACTCCTTTTTGATAGCAATTACTTTTTTGTATCTTAAGTACTTTGGTAGATGTTTTCTCTTTTTTTAAAAAAATCAATTTCTCAGGCGGAACAAACTTGGGCATTTAAAAATGCAATTAAAACATTTAGAAAATTAGGACACATTGGCATGCATGGTCTGCTTGGCCAAAGCTGTAAGCATGTGTGAATTCATAGCTCTGTGAGTTCACGCCCACCTCCACAGGATGATTGCTATTGGCCATCAGAGGTCATTTTCCCTCTCCTCCACTGTGTAGGAATGGTGAATATATGGTTTGGCTCTGATGTAGTTTTATTTCCCCTTGAATATCAAGGTGGTTATGTGACTCCAGTTGCTGATGGAGTGTGATCACTAGTGTTTGGAGATCGGCCAGCTAGGAGACACCCCCCCACCCCTGTGTTGCCCTGGTACTGCAGTATTAGACCCAATAGAAGACTTCTTTTGAGTGGTCTTTTCTTGCCTACTTTAGATTTTATAGTTAGCAAGTAGCATCCTTTGGAAGCTATGTGTTAGAGATGAAAAGTTACTGGCTGGGGACCTCCCCTGGGACAGTTAGAGTAAATCTAGGCCTAACTCTTCCTCTGCTAAAATCTGGGGATCTGTTTGTTATCACTACTTACCATATGCTACCAAATATATAACTTCTCTCTGGGAGACAGAATTTCTGAAATGTTTCCCCCAAAGGTTATACTTTTCCTATCTGAGACAGATTAGAGGTTTCCGTGTTTCCCTGGGTCATTAAAGTAGCAGTTAAGTATTTGAAAGAGTTTGCACTGGATGTTACTTTTTCCGTTCTAAGCATTGGTGAATTCTAGATGACTCAATATCCATTTCCACCCAAGCTGGGTTGGGTAAGGCTGGTGGGTACTTCTCATGGTGGCCCAGAAAGAAGCCTGTGGCTGATGTGAGCATAGTCCTTCATTTGCGTGTGGGACTGCAGACACCCTCGCTGCACCCCTTTTCTGGCTGCATAAGCAGGCTGTGCCAGCTCTGCTTATGTCTGTGAGGCAGCTAGGAGACACCCTCCCGTCTGGTACTGCAATGTTAGGTCTAATAGACAGCTTCTTTTGAGTGGTCTTTTCTTGCCTGCTTTAGATTTTTATAGTGAGCAGGAGTGTGTTAAGCTGGTGGCATGAGGAGAAGATGGGGAGGCAGCTGTTGCGTGGTGGCTGCAGTGAAACGGTGGCACTGGCAGTGGGTGATTGGGCAGGCACAGAGTTCCACAGAGCAGTTGAGGTAGCAGTGACACCGAACAGTGGTGAAGAGCCGGATGTGAGAAACTGTGGACCCTGGTCTTTGGAAGATTCCAAGGCTGCTGAGGGTTTCAGCTAGCTTGACCCTGAGTTCTGTGGCACTACCCACTGTCAATAATTGAGGAGTCTGACACACGAGGCTATAGTGCTGTGATGCTCGTTGCTGTGTGGCCAGGATCCCTGATCCTGAGGGCAATTAGAGAATGGAATAATAGAAGGTACCCTGTTGCTGCCATCTCTTGGATGGCCACTTCTGCTGAAAGCCGAGAATTATAGTAGTCACCAAGTGCTGGGAACAATAGGTCACAGCCCAGCCAATGAATCTTCAACTTGAGTTCCTAGAGCGTAAGTTGCTGGCTTTGAAAGCCTGGAACAATATGTTTCTAGCCCTCAGGGCACGGGGCTGTAAGGTTTGGGTCCACCAGCCCATCCTGTAGATAGGCACTCAAGGGCCTGGGGTTGCCAACACTTGAACTTCTTATCCAATCTTCTATGCAGGTGGAGCAAAAGGAGTCTAGCCAGCTGATTAGCAATGTATCCAAACATCACAAGTGAGCATGAGCAGTCACTCCCATGACTATGTGTCAAGTTGACCTTGCAATGGAGAGATTACTTGGTTAACTAGGAAGACTAAGGGTTGTCACAAAAGCCCTCCAAGGTGGAGAAGCTTTCCCCAGAGGTTGGCAGAAGGAAATCTAGAGACTCAAAACAGAAGAGGGTCTCTATATACTGTGTGTATGGTTGGGTTGAAAGAGGAAGGGGCCACACAGGCAGACATGTGGAGTCCTCCAGTGGTTGGGCAAGGTTCCTGGTTGACAGTCTGCAGTAACATTAGGAGCGCAGACCTAGAGTCGGAACGAATCCGATTCTGCCAACAACCTCAATGAGTCTGGAGGAAAATTCCTTCTCTAGCCTTTAGATACAGCTCTGCCTGGCTGACGCCTTAATTTCTGCCTGTGAGACACTGAGCAGAGACCTCTGTTAGTCCCTTCTGGAGTTTTAACCTACATAACCATGAAACAACACATGGGCACCGTTTTAAGCAATTGGGCCATGGCCCTGTGCTACGCAGCAGAAGGAAACCAGTATGACCAACATTAAAGAGCCAGGGCAGAAATCTAAAGTGGTAGTCACCTCTGCTTGGCCTGCAGCCTCAGCACGGGGCCTGGCTTAGGCCATTTTTGTTGAAGGGACAGATGACTTAGACTGAGAACAATTAGGGCTGTTTGCCACTAACCTCAAAGTATAGATCAGCAGTTTTAAACTTTTCTTACAAATGGCACAAAAAACAATGTTTGGGCTTTGCAGGTCTTTCTCAATTCTATTTTGTTCAACTCTATTCAACTCTGCCATCATAGCACAAAAGTGGTGATAGTGGCATTGCAAATGAATGCAAGGATGGGCCCCAATAAAACTTATTTTAAAAACAAGTGATGGGACAGATTTATCATAGATCATTGGAGGGGTGTGTGTGTGTGAGAGAGATGTATTTGTGTTCATATGTGTACGCGGGTGTATGTGCCATGAGTGTGTATATGAAGGTCTGAGACTGGTGTTCTATGTCTTCCTCAGTCTCTCTCCACCTTAGATTCCGAGAGACGATTTCTCACTGAACATGGAGCTTATTGATTGACTAGATGCTTGCCTTGCTAGACTCCGGGATCCTCCTGTCTCTGACTCCCAGCGGTAGGAGTTCAGGGGCACACGACCAAGCTCAGTTTTTCACACGGGAGAGGTGCTTGGGATCTAAGTTCATACGTCTAGAGTTGTGCAGTAAGCACTTTACCCTTGGAGTTATCTCCCTAGCCCCTTTTGCAAGGATGCAGTCTGACACTTCCATCCAAAGACATGGAGTCGCGAGCATATAACCACATGATTTAAAGAATTATTTTGTGGCCTGAAATAGTTTTTACTATAAAAAGTACTTGGTCAGGCTGGCCAATGTAGGTCATCCCAGAACATGTGGAACTTCATGGTTTTAGGGAGATGGATCCCATAAAAAAAGGTCTCATATCCTCCTTTGGCTTGCAGGAATTCTTCCATCAACACTCAGTCACCTGGCTTGCCCCTCTTTCAGTGGGGCTAGCCTGGTTCTCAAGCCTGGCAGGAGGACCCAGCTTGCAGCAGTTTGCAGGGTGGGAGGTCTGCTTAGACAGCTCCAGCTGAGTCCCCTGCCCCACGCCTGAAGCCGGAGTGTGTCCCCAGCCAGCTCCTGGCAGAGCTGGTACATTGCTTATGGGCCTGCCTGCCCATCCTTCATGAATTTTTATTAAACAAAACTGTAAGCAGATTGATTTTGTCCTCTTTTATTGCATTTTTATTTAATTCCCTTCTATGGTGGAGGCTCCATCATGTTACCGCAGAGTAAATCACTCCAGGGCATCAGGCCAAAGCTGAGGAGTGGGCAGGATCTGGCTTCCCAAGAGCACATTTACTGCATAAGAACCTTTATTAGTGGGCAGTCATTGATTTTTTTTTTCAGGTCATAGCCTCTTCACCGTCTTTTAAATAAGAGAGAATTACAAAGTTACTGTGGAGAGGAGGCTGCGAGGCCGGGGTCTTGGGGTGTTGGTATGTGTCCAGGTTCGATGATCTCTGTACAACCCACAGCTACTGCTCAGCACCTACTGTGTGCCAAGCATATAACAAGCCAAAAGGTAAGTCATTTGAGTGGCAGATATGGGTGGAAGAGAAGATTAAATACAGGAGCAAAATATTTTAACACACGCACACTCTTAAAAATGAATCCAGAGTGGTTAGGATTCAGTCTTAGAATTCTCTGTACAAATCAAGGCCGTCCTCATTACAATCCAAATCTTTTCCTCCTTGGGGAGCTCTGATTTTACAGAGCAGATAAAGGATGTTGGGATTTTCTTCACAGGAACTGTAGAGCCACTGAAGCAGGCAGGGGAATGGTGGAATCAACCCCGATGGCTCCAGACTGGAACACACAGCTACTGGGAATCATAGTTTTGAAGACCATGGAGGAGCGGGAATCCATCTACTCATCGACCTAGAAGGAAATATTAAAGAAGGGTTCAGACTTCAACTCCTGATCTGGAGCAGTGTGAAAAGAGTTCTTGTTACAGAGGGACATATTCAGCAGCGAATGTGATCTGGAAAAGAGCCAACTTTAGGACATCAATGAAGAGGAAGCTGCCGTGGTCTATCCACAAGGCAAGAAGAAGTAAAGTAAAGAAAGTAATCATGGCAGTTGGGAAACACGAAAACCAAGAAACTGGTAGTTATAAGTGGCTCTGAGGTGTTTCTTTCTCTTTTCTTTTCTTTCTTTCTTTCTTTCTTTCTTTCTTTCTTTCTTTCTTTCTTTCTTTCTTTCTTTCTTTCTTTCTTTCTTTCTTCTTTTCCCATTGCAGAAGATGTTAAAGGGAAAAAAAGTTTAATAAAAGGAACAAAGAAAAAGCTGAGCTTCACATGTGCTTACTTGAGAAGTGGAAGAAATACCTGTAAACTTGTGTTTGCAGATCAGGTGCTGATGTTTGGAAAGTGGAGACGGAATGCTGGGAAACTGGGAGAAAATGGCAGCTGTCTCGAATCCTGCGGCCACAGTCCTGCTGCGAAGTAGTCCGTCTTTAATATTTCCTTCTAGGTGGATGACATAGATGGATCATGCTACTCAGTGGTCTTCAAAAATATGATTCCTAATAGCTGTGTACTCCCATCTGGATACACTGGAATTGATTCCACCGTCCACCTATTGTTGAGCTTTGCCGTGATTTACGGCTCCTTCGTACTATAAATAATGCCACCGCGAACATCCTGCTCTCTGCCTTTTAGTCTGCATCTCTGATAAATTTCTAAAGTGAAATTTTTGAGTTAAAGGTTATAATTTTTTAAAGGCTCCTAATTCATACAGTCCAATGCTCCCCAGGCATTTACTGACGGAGTGGGCACACGTTCAGTGCTCCCCAGACGCTTACTGACAGAGTGGGCACACGTACAGTGCTCCCCAGACATTTACTGACGGAGTGGACACACACACTCATTTCACAGCACATTCATCAACACTCAGCTTTATTTTTCTTTCTGTAACCTTGGTCAGTTGCACAGCGGGGCAGGGGAGAAATCAGGTCGCATCACCATTTTCCTGATTTGTTTTTAAAATTACGGATTCGCTCATGGTAAACAATCATGTCTTTTGGCCATTTTATAAAGTTTTCAAATTAATTTTCATTCCATGACGTGTGTGTGTCTATGTGCGAGTGCACAAGTTCAGGGACCCACCAAGGCTGGAGACATCAGCTTCCCTGGGGTTGCAGGCAGCTGCGAGCCGCCCAGGATGGATGCTTGGGACCAAATTCAGATGCTCTCAACTGCTGAGGCATCTCTAAGCACTTCTGAAATTCCTTGGCCTCAGTGTCTTTTTGTATTTCTGTTCCTCAGCATCTGATTTTCACGGCAGTGTTTTCCAGTAAGGAAGGCAAAGCTACGCCCATCATGCACATTGCGACCATCCCATTTCTCATTTACTTTCTGAGTTCTCTATGGCATTTTTGACAAGTAGAGTTTCCAGTGTTTTATGCACACATTGCTATCAATCTTCTTGACTTTTTCCCCTTTCTGTTACACCAAGGAAATTCTTCCCTACACATGATCAAGTCAGTGTTAGCCTATATTTTCTTCTTAATTTTCTCCCTCTGCTCCCTCCTCTCAGTGATTGGACTGCCGTGGTCGCAACTAATTAGTGTGTGTGGAGTTCAATAGGCTTGAGTTTGGATCTAGAGTCCCTCACTTAGTATGTGATCCTAATAAGCTGCCTGACCTCCCTGAAAGTCATCTTTCACACCTGAGATAGGGCAAGGACGTGCAGGAGACGTGGGCAGGACATCGGGTGCGTCCCTTGTTTGATAGCAGACGCTGATGCGAAGGATCGCCTTGTTAGGTCTCTAGGAAATGTTTACAGTTTTGACTTCATGAAGGTGGCGATCACATCCTGCTTCCAGTCACACGTATCGCAGTGGGCATGTCTTAAATACATTTTCAGTGAACATTGCTGAGGCAAGAAATGTATGAAGAGACACAAATAGAATCTACTTTGTCATTTCAAAAGCCAAAATGGCCTAAGTGTTTGCTTTTGAGAATTCACTTCGGTACTTGAACTTCTGCAAGATAACCTGAACAGCGACCCGCGCGGCTCGAATGTGCAGCAAAGAGAAACAAGCCAAGGGCAAGTGCGCATTGTTCTTTCATGAGCTGTAGCTCACCATTCATGGTTGTGTGTCTGGCCAGTCACCTCTGACCCCTGACCTCTGGCCTTCCCCCAGGCCTATGGGTCCTTGCCCCACTCTCTGTGTGTAGAGATTTAAGCAGCTGATAGGCCCACTGAGGTCATGTGCTTGGCTCGACATCCAGCATTTGTGTTTTAGCTGCCAAACACTGTCTAGAATTCTAAAGGAATGTGATCCCGGAGTGTGTGCAGCCAGACTGAAGTGGAGATGCTGTGATTGACAGGCAGGGTCAAGGGTCCAGACGCCCTCTGCTGGGGGATTTGCAGGTGCTATTCTTCAGTCCCAGCTTTCCACTTTTCTTCCTTCCCTGTCCCCAAGTTGTAGGCATGGCTTTTCATTTATGCCTCCTACAATGGACACCTCCTCCAGGAAGCCTGCTCTGACCAGTTCCATCTCCTGTGTGTTCACAGCCTTGTGTCTCTGTGATAGTACAAACCTTTGCTAACCTCAGTTAATAGACACCTATTAATATTCATGTCCTCCATCAGACTATGAACAACACAGGGACAAGGCCATGATAGATTTATTCTCTGTGACATCCCGAGCTCACCACCTTCAGGGCTGGGCATTCAGCTGATGTTCATGAACGTTAGATGTCTTAATGCAAATACAGGTGATGTCATCCTTTCTTTGCTCACAAGGAACTAGTTTGGACTGTGTCCAGCCTGTGCTATATGCTCTCTGGGTACCAGCAAGACACCTGGGAGGAAGACAGATAGAATGCAAATCTAGTCAGAGTGACTGACACCATTCATTTCAATGGCGATAAAAGTCTTTTATGCTTCGGACTTTTACTGATTTACCAGGAGATATAGTTCCCTGATGGAAAAATAACTGGCAGGCTGGTGCCAGCACATGTTTTGGTGATGACAGCAGTGCATGGAGTGGGTCTTGGGTCCTGGTTGAATGGAGATTCAGGGTGGGAGACTGTCTGTGAGGTATGTCCATCTTGTTGGAAGTGTTATCACCCTGGGGAGAACCTGACCCAGAGTCAGCACCTCTCCAAATTGCTGACTTGCCTGTATGCTGGCATTAGCTTTATGACGTAGGGTAAGGAAGGACTCATGTTCTGAGTAAGAGGTGGCTTTCAGAATCAGCCACCTCTGTGCCATGACTACCCAGGGAAGCTAGGGAGAAAAAAAAAACCCATTTGTGACACTGTAGGACACTTGGAAGAAAATCTGACCTCTTCCTCATGACCTCTAAGATCGCAATGTTTTGGGCCCCACCCAGCCTGTCTTCATCCTGTCCCAGGCCCTGTCCTGATGAAATGTCAAGCGCAGAGTCCGTTTGCAAAGGAGGGAGACTTTGTCAGTGTGAGCATTGTAGTTGGAGGGTCTGCAGGCATGGGACTAGATAACCACGTGTATGTTCTCTCCAGTCTTTCCTTCTAGAAGTATCTGGGCCAATGCTTGTATCTGTGCTGGTCCTGATGCCAGTTCTGGCTGGGCCACGCTGGACCCCATTCCCAAGGCTGCTGATGGAAGAAAACCCCAGCAGCCCTTCTCTAGGCCTAGCTCCTGGGCTGTGCCAGGCTGCCAGTGCCAGCTGAGGAGGCGGCTCCCTCCTGTCTCCGCTAGTTTCCCTTGATTGTTATGTAATGTTCGGCAGCAGGAGGTAAATTCCTCTCCAATTTCCAGGCCCGTTACAGCGCATGAACCCCACCGTGGGGAGCCACAGTGATTGAGCTCAGAAGCCAAGTCCCATGCTGAGTGTCATAAATCAGGCTTTTACCAGCTCTTCCTGGCAGATGGCACTGCCAAGAACCTGCCCACTCCTCTAGCCGGAGACCTAACCCCGAGACAGGCTTCCTCTGCACACAGGTAAACCAGGACAAGCATACCCCTTGGGGTTGGGGGAGGGGGTGACTCTTCTTGACCTCCCAGCTGGAAGTTGCCAGGAATTGACCTGATGTCCAGTAGCCGGTGTGTGAGGGGCTTCCTCTGCTATCTAAATTTCCAGGCCTGGTAGACTTTTCTATAATTTATTAATAAGTACACAGTTCTCAGGTCAGTCCCCAGAGATGCCTACATAGCAGGCCTGTGTTGGTACCCTGGAATCAGCATCTTTACAAGGTCCCAGATGATTCTGATGTGGGTGGTTCCTGGACCACCCTTTGAGATGCAGTGTTGAGATCAGCTGCATCTCCAAAGTGATGCCTGTAAAAGGCATGCCTATAAATTCAACGCTTCTTTCCCATTTCCGTCTATTATTTTGCTGAAGACATGCTTCCCTGGGGAAGAAGATGTGGGCTTCAAAAATCAATGGCAATCACACTGAAAAATGAAGCAAATCTTTGACTATGACATATTTAAAGGCCAATAATAATGCTAATAACTGGGGGGACAGCCCCACAGTAGGCCGCTCTGCAGATACATAATGTGTGATACAGGGCAGTCTGTTCTCGTCTCCTAGGGCTCTGCCCCTACACCTCAGAGTGACCGTGTCCTCCGCTTATCTCCCAGGATGTACAGATACCAATCAGAGCAAGTTTCAGTAGTCCCCTCTCGACAATCGAAAGCCCCAATTTAGATGCTTAATTGGTGTTTTCTCAATAAGCCATGGGGTGTTCCATGGAGACCTACAATTTTCTCCTGTAGGTGTCTTGGAGAAACTATTGCCCTGGCTCTCTCTGATTCTGATTTCCACACTTAATTCATTCAACTTTGGACTAGAATTAGGGGCATAAAGATTTCTTGGGGAAAAGGAATATTTGATGGTTGGTTTGAATTGTTATCTTGATGCAGCCTAGACTCATCCAGGAAGGGGACATCAAAGAGAGACTGTCTAGGTTTGGTTGGCTGGTCAACATGTCTGTGGGGAATTGTCTTGATTCTGTTCCTTGAAGTATCCGGCGGCTAGGGGATGCTACATTGTATAAGAGTTGGGAAAGTGAGCAGAACACTGAGTATGTGTGCATGAATTCCTTGCTCTCTGCTCTTTCTTGACTGTGGATGTGATGCGATCTGTTGCTTCCAATTCTTGATTCCTTGACTTCTTTAAAATGATGGGCTGTATCCTGGAGTTGCGAGCTAAATAAACTCTTTCTTCCTTATGTGGCTTTGGTCAGGGTATTTTTATCCCAACAATAGGAAAAGAAACTAAGGCAGATGGTATCTCATTTGGTGACCAGAAAAGCAGGGGCAGAGAACTTCGGGGCCCTGCCAAGCCTTTGATGCCCGGCCTTAGGTATCAGTCAAGACCATATTTTCCTCCCAAGCATTAAAATAACACATAATAAATCCTAAGAGATTTGTGACTTCATGCAGTTTTATCACATAGACTCTGTGATGGCTAATGTTGGTTGTTAATTTGACAAAACTGGGAATGGGGACCCTCAGTTGAGGAGCTGCCACAATTTAAATCGGCCTGTGGGGATGTCTGCGAGTCACTGCCTTAATTTCTCATTAATATAGGAGGGCCCAGCCCACTGCTGGCAATGCCCCTAGGCGAGGGGCCCAGCAGGTGTAAGAAGGCTGCTGAGGAAGCCTGGAGGAGCAGTCAGTGGGCATCATCCCTCTGTTGCTTTTGCCGAAAGCTCCTGCCTTGAGTTCTTGCCTTGGCTTTTCCTCAGTGGCAGATTGTGGCCTGTGAGAGGAAACTGTTTCCCCAAGTTGATTTTGATCGTGGTATTTATCACAGCAACAGAAACCAAGCTACAGCAGACCCTTATTCTCCTCACCTGCAAAATGGGGATAAAAATCTCCAACTTGACAGAGGACAGGCAAGGATACCTGTGTATAGCAAGCACTTACTAAGTCATCAATAAATGGTGATAATTAGTACACCCATCATGGTAATGACTGCTAAAAAGTATGATTTGCTGAAAGTGTTTCATAATGTATTTATTCTTATTTGGGCGACATCTCTCTACTATTCCTTCATCAGTCTCCCCCAGAACTTCCTGCCAGGAAGAAAGCTAAGCGCTAACCCTGAAAGTGAAAAAACAAAACAAAACAAAAAACCCAAAGTTGTGGTTTGGATGTGAAATGTGTCCCACAGGTGCGTGGGTTTGAACACCTGGTCCCACACAAACTGACAATGGTGTCTTGGGAGATTGTAGAACCTCTGGGAGTTGGGGCCTGTCAGGAGCCTTTGGGGTGGGAGGGGTTGAGGTTTACACACCCTTTTGCTTCCTGCCTGCTCTGTGTTTACTGATCTGTGGAAACCTAAGCAAGCGACTCCATGCTCCCATGCCTTCCCTTCCATGATGGACTCTACCCTTAAAGTGTGAGCGAGAATGACTTCATCCTCCCTTGAGTTGTTTCCATTAGTATTTGGTCGCAGTGATAAGAGAAGCCACTAATATGGAAGTCCAATAGTAGCCATAGGAGAGGCAGCGTTAGACACAGCCTGATATTTCCTGGGGAGATCGAGGAACGGGGGAGTTTATTCTTCACTGGTTTTAGTGTTCCATGGGAGGTCCCTGGACATATTTTGGGAACTCTGGATCCAGCAAGGCCGGTGATGTATCTATCACTGCAAATGGATGAACCAGGAGTGAAAAAGAAAGCGAAGCATGTGAGCCTAGGATACCCACTAGTGTTTCTCAGACACCCATGAGATTCTATATGTTCCACACATGAGTTGAGAGCCTGTTTGCACATAGAGAGTATACAGCCAGGGCAGAGATGCTGTGTTGTGGGGGAACTCATGACCAGAGGTTGTGGCTGCACACTTCAGCAGAGGGTACCAGTGGGAATCTCCAAGAGAAGCGCGAGACACCATTTACACCTTGGCGGATGCTGACACTGTGCTCAGGAGGCAGAGCACAGACCCACACCCCGGCTGTGATGCTAGTTGCTACCCGTCTTTTGGGAAGGAAATGGTATAGGGTAGAAATGGGGTGAATATAGGGAGTCAATCTGAGTGGATAGATTCTCTCAGGGAATTTGAATTTTACCTCGAGAAGCTGTGAAATGAGGTTTTATTTACATATTCATTTTATTATTTGAATGTTAAAAGTCTTTATCAGTGTACTGTACATAACAAAATTGCAAGTATTGACATGTTTAATGAGAAATAGGCAAATGGCTGTGTAAATGTCGGTGAAGCCATTAATATAATGTGAGCTATATTAATGGCTTTGAGTGATGTGGACAGACACTGCTATATTTTGGATCTTGAAAGTCCCCTGAAGGTCTGTGTGCTCAAGACTTATTCCCAGGGTGGAACTATTAAGGGGAAGTAGAATCTTTGAGATGTGGAATCTTGTAGGGGTGTCTTTAGGTGATTGGGGGCCACACCCTTGATAGTGACTGTGGGATTCTGAGCCCTTGCTCTTTCTCATCATGAAGTGGGCTTTGCTCAACGCCTCTTCCAGGGTGTGTTTTCCCACCACAGGCTGCAAAGCAACCGGGCCATTTAACCATGTACTGGAATCTTCAAAACCTTGTGCCGAAAGCAAACCTTTTTGCTTTGTAAGTTAAGCATCTCAGGTACTTTGTTGCAGTTTTGGAAAGCTAGCGTACTTAAGTATTTCAAACTAGTTAGAGAAGTGCCCAGAGCTCTGATTGGCAGGGGAGAAATCCACTCAGCAGCTGAAGTGAGATGAAAAAATGAACAGTTTCTAATCTCAGCCTTAAGGGCAAGCAGTGTCTGAATAACAGATTCTAGGGATAATAAGGAAGGAAATAGACCTGGGAAAAAAGAGTAAGGAAAGCAAAATAGTGTAGAAAGGAACCAAGAAAGCAGTGGTCTTCAGGTGAATACTAGCTTCTGTCTGATCCCACAGGGAATTCTGGTATAAAATCGGCACCATAGAATTGATGTCAACTTGAGACAAAGAGGCTGGCATTCTGCATAGAAGCCACGGAATGGCTGCATCAGTCTGACCAAGGGGAACAAGGTACTAACATCCACTATCTGAAGATATATACATCTTCATATACATGTGGGGGTAGGGATATTATGAAGAAGGCTAAGAAAAATCCCAAAATGCTTCTGGCTCTGAAGAAATAGGAATATGACCCGAGAAGTCATCAGAATTGGAGGTGAATAGATAGCAGCATGATTTCTGGGCATGTGGGAGGAGCAGGAGTTGAGATCAGTCACACGTCAATGATTCTTTTAAAGGTTTATTTTTACTTAATTTATGCATGCATGTGTGTACATGTATGTGGGCAGATGTGTATGCCTGTGTACTTAAGAAGGCTAGAAGAGGATTTTGGATTCCTTGAAGCTAGAGTTAGAGGGGTTTGTGGGATGTTCAGATTGTTGAGTGGGTGGTGGGACACAGACTCTAATGATGATTGATGGCAAGCACTCTTAACCATAGAATCTTGTCTCCAATCCCACATGCCAGCGGTTTAATAAGTCCAAATGATACTTCAGAAGAGTCTAGATGCTGGGGCTTGGTGATCTTCCCTGGTTGGTGACACACGTCATGTGCAGGGAAGGAATCTTCCTGAGCACATGAGTATTTCCTTGAAGCTCTCTCCAGATTTCCTTGACTAGTCTGTTTGTTTGACTGGTCTTGCTTTGTAATCTTCAAGATAAAGCTGTAATTCTAAATGTAGAACCTACCTGGATTCTTTGAAGGGTGTCAAGGCCTCACTGAACCCCTAGAAGTTAAAAAAAAAAGCTATGAATTTGCAGCCAGTGTGTGGAGTCAGGATCTGGGGATCTTCGAGGTTGTGGTTGATGCCTGAGGCCAGGACAATCATGGGACAGCCTGTGCTTGCCCTGTGAAGTCGGACGCCATCCTGCCTTTTCAGTTAGCCTAAAGAACTTAGTTTTTATAGCATGTTTTACTTTAATAAAAATTTAAAAAGTGCATTTTCCAGGCCCCGCATGTGTCCTTTAACATCAGGACTCCTGGAATCTGCACTTTTGACAACTGTCCTTACTGATTCTGATATCATCACTCAGGGTCCAGAAATCGGGGCTCTTTACACTTGGCAACTACAGGGGCTGTCATGGCTTTGACAAGTCAGATTTGACAGACCATTCAGAGTCGGGGTTTTTCATTTGACCCCACTCATTTTCCTATTTAGAATTTTCATTCATGAAGAAGTTCCTGGCTAGGATTTGCCAAGAAAAGAAAAGATCAGTGAACCTGCTAAAGGGTAGGGTGTCTGCAAAGTCACCCAGTCCAGACTTTAACTTTATTCTTTTCTGGGGTCCAATCAACGAAATTAACAAAGACCCAGGTAGTGGGGTACCACAGTGCAGGTTAAGGTAGGTAGAAATGGGGGAGCCCCATTTGGTCCTGTTCTGCTTCTTATTAAACTAAACCTCTGTTCTGTGACAGAATTTTTGTGTTTTTGTTTTTCTTTTCCCCAATTCCTAATGCAAACAGCAATCCTAGGAAAAGCAACATCTATTAAATCAGGAGGATTACAATATCAATGGGAAGTTACCATGCAATAACCTTCTATTGATTTGTGTATTGCCGGTAATGAAATCAACTGGAATATTATTTATTAAACATATTGATTAGCAAGAAGATAATTTGCAGGGACTGAAGTCTGACTCTGCAGGGGATCCCACTGAGCTTTTTGTGTGCACAAACAATTGTCTTCTTTTGGGGGGTGGGAATTGTCTACCTCAACACAGAAGTAACCCCACTATTTTGTGTCCTTTGGGGCATCCCTTGGGTGAAGAGAAGACCTTCAGCTTGTAGGGCTGATCCCTTTGGGCTTGGATATTTGTTCAGTCTGCCCTCTGACTGCTGTCCATTTCCTGCAAAGGCTTGGGTGCATTACTGTCTAGGTAGTGGTTTTCCATTTCTGTTTATTCCGTGGAGCGAGAAGCAGAGTGAGAAATTGGGTGGGGGCTGGTGAATGGTAAAAACATAGAGGAAAATATTTTTATTTAGATTTCCCCCAAAGTGGGCACTGTGACAAAGAACTGGGTGCAGTTTTTTTCTTTTCTTTTCTTGTGGGTGGGGAGAAAGGGGAGAGTCACCACTGAGTGTGTGTTTGTTTTTCTTTTCTGAAGCGAATACCTTTGCACAACCAAGGCTCAGCTCTGCTGAAGCCCCCTGCCTGTGTTGGACATAGCCTCAGAATTGTCAATCAGTGGGCAAAGGAGCTGGAGTTTTTTACCACTAGGAGATGCCTCTCATTGGCCAAGTTGTTCCTTGTTCTAATTCTTCAGCTTCATGGGCATCTCTAGACCACTGTGCACGTGGGTTGGTGGTAGCTCCTAGGCAGTGAGCAGCCTCCAGTAGAGACAAGTGCTTGAGACTGAAAACTCTCTAATGGATGGAAATGGCTCAGTATAGCTTCGGGATCTTGTGGGAGCAAGGCAGATATGAGAAGGACCCAGACAGTGTCTGTCACAGATACCAGACCCATCAACTCAGGGCAAGGTATCTTTGCATCTGTCTTTTACTTTTCAGTCCTGCTTCTCAGAATCTTTGAGCTCCTCAGTACTTTCTCTTGCTGGGACAGGACCTGAAATTTTCACAGATAAATCTAGGAGCAATAGAACAAATAAGAGAAAACCACATGTGTGAGTTACTACAAGAAGCTTAGCTCATTAGCCCTCACAAAACTCTGGAGGGGAAGTAGTTAGTGCACCTGTGCTGTAGACAAGGAAATCAAGGATGGAGGAACATGCAGAACAGGAGATGAGAGATCTGCACTTCGAGTCAGTTTGCCTCACAGTGCAGCGTGCAATCTGGTTCTGAGCTTGGCCTCTAGGGAGAGTTTTTCTAGCATGGTGTCTTGGCTTCAGTCCTTGAATAAGGAACTTAGCCTTTCTGATTCTCAGTTTCTCCATTTGCTGTGGGGAAAGTGACAATACTTGCCCTATTGGCAATTGTGAGGATTAAGTGGTATCATAGAATTTGGTTTTTAATTGGTGATTTAGTTAAAATTGCTGTGCTATTGGAGGTGGGAGGGGCTCACAATCCCCAACTCCAACGGAGGAGTTATTGACAAGCTCATGGCTGCTGGGGAGGAAGCTTTCGTTTTTCTTTAAGGGTGTGGCCTCAGGCTCCAGTGGATAATGAAAACATTATATTAAAATTTGTTTGCATATTACTCTACTATTGGTTCTAGTCCTTTGTAGCCTGGAAGTGATGGCCGCTGTGCTGTGCCTGCCCTGCGTGTCTTTGCTTCGTTCTTTGTCTTTCTCTATTGTGCTATGTGTCTCAGGGAACTGACACATGCTGTTGCCCTTTCCAGACTCCAGTATCAAGTCACCTCTGCCTGGTATTAGGCAGTAAGCGGTACTGGTGGGAAAGCGGAGGGAGGCAGCGAGAGGCCAGGGCATTTCTCTTCTTGTCTGGAAGCAACAAAGGTTGGTGGCTCTTGTTCTTGTGGGACCCTATATCCAATGACTATGGCTGTGGGTGCCTGGAGTCCCACCTTTTGCTTTTGTAGGAGGATGGCTGTCACTACTTTCATCCATCTCTAAGTCACCTCATTCATGTCTCAGTCTTTTCAGGAACCAGTAGAGGCAATTTATAAATTCTCTTAGCTTTAAATAGTCTGAGAGAATAAGTTCCCTTGAACAGTCAGGTGGCTTGTCTCTCTGCTTAGACCCCGACTGAGGAAATGTTATCAACACAGTCAATCATGTGTTTTTATCTCTGGAACGCTCTTGCTTTCTGTCACGGACACACACGTGTTGAACAGGGAAGCGGTGAGGGAAAAGTGTTAGAGGGGAGAAAATAATCCCTATCGAGTACCAGGTGCATACTCACTTCAGGCTTGGTCATTTTCTATTTAGAGTAGAAATAAAAGCTGGAGAGACGGTTCACCTGGGCTCACACCCCGGCACCCACATAGTGGCTCGCTGCTATTTGTATCTACGGTTTCAGGGAATCCGACACCCTCTACTGGCCTTGTCAGGCGCCAGGCATGCGTGTGGTACCCAGTCTGCACAGACACACATTCAGACAAACACTCGCACGCATGAAAAGCAAAGCCTGGCACCAACATTCTCATTTTACAGGTGAAAACCTAAGATGCCCGAGAAAGGAGAGAGCGCTATGTGAGTGCTGGGAGTGTAGTGTGGTTTCAGGGACAATCGTGCAGTTTCAAAGACCTTCTGCTCAGCTCCTGAAGGAAAGCAAGCCTTCCTTTCCTCCACGTCCACAATTAAGATCACATTTCCCGAGCCTCACTTGGCTCCCACAAAACTGATGGCTAATGAAGGATGCTGAGGAAACATTGTTAGCCCCTCCCAATTGACCTAGAGGTGAGGATGGAAGCGGGGGCTCCTGGGAGTGTACACAGCTGCAAGGGATCAAGGCCACATGCTGTACTCAGGCCAGGTATTCAGATGTGGGACAAACGCCTATGGAGGCAACCACACCCTGTTAGTATTTGGGGGAACTTCAGCTTCACTGGGGACTGCTGGATGGAGAGAGAGTTCCCAGGGCAGCGATTTGGGAGTGCAGTGTGGTCGAACATGTCTCAGATCAGGAGGTGGAGTAAATTTTATTGCTCCCATGAGTGTGGGCTAGCCTTGGTGGTTTGTGGCTAACAGGTGCCATCCTACGCAGGGAGGCTGTGTGATTTCTGAGGCTGGCTTGTGAAACAGTTGTGGCTCCTGCCTTTCTCAGAGGACATAGGCGGAGCCCTGAGCTTCTGTGGAGTAAGCCTGGATTCTCTGACGGTACATCTCAGAGAGACTGGGAGGCCATGCAGGGCTGGAGAAAGATGGCCTTGCAACACCAACCTTTCCAGTGAGACCTCACCTCACAGGCACCTGACACAATTGAGTGAGCCTTCGGGTGTTTCTAACTTCACAGGTGATGGGTGCGAGAGGAGGAGGACCAGATGGTTCCATTATAGTGCTGAACCCAGCTACACTGAAGTCTTAGTCAAAAGCCAACATCAGAAATACTGAGCTTTGGAGCTTTAAAATTTCAAAAAATACTATTATTGTATTGCATTTTTTTCTTATGCATGTATATATATGATGTGTGTTGTGTAAATACATGTGGAGGTTGGTCAGAGGACAACTTTTGGGAGTTGGTTCTCTTCTACTGAGGGTCCTGGGGATTGAACTCTGGTCGTCAGACTTGCACAGCAAGCTCTTCTGTATGCTAAGTCATCTTGCTGGTCCTCAAGTTTTGATGCTGTTCATCGGTGATTGCCTCAGTTTTGATTTTTAGAAAGTATTATCAGTTAAAATATTTATGTCAATTACTGAAATTTTGGCCACCCTTTCCCAATAAAATTGATACTTAGCTTTGCCACATCCCCCAATGCTGCCCTGTGAGAGACCTTAACTAGAACAGCCTTGTCGATCCCAGTAAGCATCAGAGTGAATGCATGTAGCAATATGGATGGAGCGATTTAGTAGCAGCTGACTGGTGCTGGGAGCATTTGAGCCTGGGTTTAAATATTGACTCTATTACCAGTTAGCTGGTGTCATTGGTCCTAACTTTGCAATGCTTAGTTCTGATCTCGTGCAAAGTGGGCATAGCAATACTACAGTCTCATGGATTGCCGAGAGAATAAAACAAAAGTATTCCATGGTATGTGCTCAGCATACGGCTTTGCATACAGTGAATCTTTATCCAGCGGCAGTTGGTATTATTTTTGCTTTTGCTGCGGCTGTTTGGTTGAAGTTGGGAGAGAACCTGAGATTATATACTGCATGACACCGTAGGAAGCTGCCCTTTCAGCTATGCTCCTGTTGCTAGGTTGTCGATCACTGTACAGTCTCAGCCAGACTGCAGATATGAGCCTCTGGAAGTACCAAATGTAGAACCCTCAGATGGGGAGCCAAAGAGAGATGGCGCTTTTGGCAAGAACAATAGTCCTGGGTTGAGAGCCTCCAAAGAAATATGGATTCACCCTGGCAGAATTGAGCAATGGAACTGACATTTGGTTTGTGAATGTGTGTAACATGTGTACCTGAGAGTGATTGGGTGGGAGTGACAGTTCTGATATCTCAATTGGTTAGGCATGCTTATGGTGACTTGCCTATGTGCTTCTGTGTGTGAATGCGTGTCCTTGTATATATATGTGTATGTGTGTGTGTGTGTGTGTATGCATGAGAAGTTTAAACTCAAGCGCACACATTCATGGGCTTGGTTAGTACAGTTATTGATACGAAGCAGTCACTCACTGTTTGCTGAGTGAATTAATGAGTGCTTGTGTGTGTGGCTGTGCCTATGTGCATGAGCATGTGTGAGCACAGCTGTTTGGTTCTCTGAGAGTGAGGGGTGAACGCCTCAGTGAGTGTCAGGGCGAGGGTCCTATGTCTGATTGCTTGTTTAAGTTTCTCTAACTGGAGGGACAATGAGTTTTCTTGTCCTGCCTCGACCCTGAGTAAGTTGTCATCTTCTTTCCTGAGACTCTGGTGCGTGGAGAGCTGTCCTTCTCAGCAGCCTGGAGCCAGCCCCCGTGTGGACCTTTGCTTTGGCGTGTCTTCCGGAGGACACAGATGGCAGGAGCAGAGAATCGGAAGCACTTGGCAATGAAGCAGCAATTCACTCTGCAATCCCTTCTTATTCATCTCAACAAAGCCCGCTCTGATGGCTTCGGCGCGCTGAATGCAGCTTTCAATGTGCAATCCAACAGGAATTACTGTGCTGTGTGGCCCTCATCACGTCCACTTATTGTCAAGTGTTACCGAGAATTCTCTCACTCGGGATGAGGGGACCACTTGTTTTAGCCACTAATTTCCGAAACCTCCTCCGTGCTGGGACTTCTGTGAAGAGCCTGGCTGCGTCTTATTGTTCCTGGTGTGTGTTCTGGACATTCGTGTGCTCTGCTGGAGTATGTAAATTACCATAATGTGAGGAAATGAGCTATAAATATAGCCCAAGGGCAGCGAATGCTGGAGGAACTTTGGGATTGACATAGCCTTTCTGTTTCTGTATTGAGGTTGGTTCAGCATCATCTCCTGACAGCCCAGCAGGGAGAGGAGACCTGAGATACCCTGGAGGTTTTCTTTGGGATAGACCGACCCCTGCCCAACCTTCTGTCCAGCAGGACTATTCAGGAAGAGCAGGCAGAGCTGGGTACAGGGTATTAGCTCAGAATCCTAGCACAGGGAGGCCGGGATAGAAGATTCCTTGGAAGTTGGAGGCCAGCCTGGGCTACTCAGTGAGTTTGAGGCCAGCCTGGACCATATCGTCAGACTGTATCTTAAAATAAGCCAACAGCACCTGTAGCAATGACAGCAAAGGAAGTGCAGGGAGCCCCAGCCTAGGGAAAACAGCAAGGCTAGGTGTCCACTGGGCATCAGCTAGGCGCAGAAACAGTGTTGTAGCTACTGTTCCTGTTGCTGCTGTGTTTAAAGGAACTCAGTGGGGAAAGGGCCCACTTTGGCTTGCAGTTCCAGGGCACTGTCCATCATATTTGGGGATGTCAAGGAAGCAGGGCCTTGCTGTGACTGGTCCCATTGCATCCAGGAAGCAGGAGACAGTGAGTGCTGGTACTCAACTTGCTTTCTTCTTTGTATTCAGTTCAGGATTCTAGTCCAGAGGAATGGTGGGACTTAAGTTAAGGTGGGACTTCCCTCCTCAGTTAGCCCAATTAAAACACCCCCCCCAACACACACAAACAAGCTTTCCCAGAAGTCCATTTCCTAGGAGACTCCAGATCTCATTAACTTGACAAATGAGATTAATCATCCCACACGGGTTTTGTTCTGTCTGGTGATTGCTCAGGAAGCCCCAGAATTCCTGGGCAGTGCAAATTCATTGGTGATCCTTTGCTTATCCTGTTGGGAGTCAGCTCCCACAAGTGGCTGTTTTTCCAGGCTAGGAGGTCCAATGGCTTTGGCCAGGATTGATCAACCTGAAGCACTGGCAGCTGGAGGGAGGGGCTAGGGCAGCTCTCTCCTTGCTGCCCCCTTGTCAGTACACCCAGCACTTCTCACAGTTCTCTCATGTGGTGTGATGACACTCTGAGGTGGACGCTTTGAATATTCCATTCCACAGGGGAAACTTAAGGGCCCCAGAAGAAGGGCTGATGACTCCACCCATTTATGAGTGTAATGACTGGATTTGAACTCAGGAGTTTTGTTGCAGTGCCCTAGCTACAGATCATATTATTTTTCAACTCTCTCTAGTAACATCTTTCTAACTGCAGTTGGTGGCAGTGTAGTTCCACGCCACACTGCATGAGAGAAAATCAGGTTGCATGGTTAAATAAGCTTGGGGAACATGCATGCTCCACCTCCATCCCGTCCTGGAGATTTTCAATGCAAATCGACATATTAAAGGCTGTGGAAAGTCATGCTTCAAAGAAACATCTTTATTCTAGTGATCTTTAGATTATTCTACCATAATGTTCATGTGTACAATCCCTTTTACTATTCTTTAGGGTAAGTAGTTCAAAGAACATGCTTTTGGAAATATTATACTAGAGAGGAGATTGCACACACACACACACACACACTCAAACACATATACTTCAACCAAAATCTATTTGGAAGCAGAGGTCTTCAAATAATACACTGAGAAGTGTCCCCAACATGCTTTTTGTGATGTTGTGATGGTTTGAGTGAGAATAGCACCCATGGGCTTATATATTTGAACATTTGGTTCCCAGGTAGTGGAACTGTTTGGGAAAGATTAGGAGGTGTGGCCTTGTTGGAGGAAATGTATTGCTGGGGATAGGCTTTGAAGTTTTAAAAGCCTATCTCAGGCCCAATATTCATTTCTGCCTGCTGCCTGCAAATCAGAGCATAAAGGTCTTACCTACTGTTCCAGCACCATGCCTGCCTGCTTCCTGCAGTGATGATAATGGACCAAACCTCTGAAACTGTTAGTAGACTTAAAGAATTGCCTTTCTGGAACTCCCATTTCTGAATATTATTTTTCTCTTAGAATGGGTCTTTTAGGAAATGTTTGCCCTGCCACATTTTACCTTGTACTTTCCAGATCTTTCAGATCTGAAGAGGATTTTCTCAGCATATGGAAGCTCCTCCTTGATAGCTGGTCCTCTGAGGAAACCCACAGAATTGGGGTTTCTTGGCCAGATGCACAGATCAGAACTAACTCCCACCTTTTGAGCTTCATACTTTTGTTAACATTAAGGATGTTCATATAACAAATCATGTCTTCTGGCTCCTACATCATGGTATTACATCCTTCTATCATTTTCTATCTGATTTTAGCCACATTCCAGTTTTCAAATTGTCTAGGATTTCCAAAACTTTCTATGCTTAATATACCTTGGAGAAAATCTCTAAACATATAAAACTGGATATCCTTCTATCACTTCCAAATGGCATATCCTAAATGTATGTACCTTGGGAGCTGGGTGTGGTAGTGCACACCTTTAATCTCAGCACTCAGGAATCAGAGACAGGAAAATTTGTGCTGTAGAACAATCCTTTTCTACACTATGGATTTGTATTACTCTCATCGGTTAATAAAAAGCTGACAGGCCAGTAACTGGGCAGGAAGTTAGTCAGGAAAGTCAAACTAAGAATGATGGGAAGAAGGAGGGCAGCATCAAGGAAGATGCCAGCCAGCCGCCCAGGAAGCAAGACATGCTAGATGACAGGTAAAGCCATGAGCTGCATGGCCATACATAGATGAATAGAAATGGGTTAATGTAAATGTAAGAGCTAGCTAGTAACAAGCCTAAGTGGGCTATTGGCTAAACATTTATGAATAATATAAGCCTCTGTGTGGGAATTTCGGAAGCAGCTGCAGTGTAGATGGGAACAAGTGGGAGGGAGAGAAATGTCCATTTATAGATACATGTGAGTTTGAGGCTAGCTTGGTCTACAAAGCAAGCTCCACACCAGCCAAGGCTACAGAGTGAGAGTCTGTCTCAGAATAAATAAATAGAAACATCCATCCTTTCAACCCAGTCATATTCCTTCCAGCTCCCTACCTTGGAGACTAATACACTCTGCCATCTATTCTCCAAGTCACATCTGGATACCTGGAAGCATCCAATCACTGCCTCAACAGGCAGATTCTCTTGTCAAACACTGGCCTTCTTTCTCTTTCATATCTGTCACCCGAATCTGGACTGCCTCTTCATTTGCCTAGGCGATGGGTTGATACATTCTTTCTTACCAACTTCAATTGTTTGCTTCCTACCAGCCATTCTGGCTGAGTAGGCAGATGGTTTTTATTAAGTTTTACATTCTGTTCCTCGAGCCCCTTCAATGGCTACCCATTGTTTTCTGGATAATGCATCTGCTCCTCAAATAAGAACTTTTGGGGAGAACTGTTATGAGTTCTAGTGCACATTCGTCTTAGGCATGTAGCCTCTTATTGATCTACTCTGCCTCTTGCCTTTTGACACCATCCAAATAGATTATTGGAGCTGAGCTCATAAGCATACAAAGTCTTCGGCCAGTGGGTTAGCCAAAGCTGTGGGGAAAAATGTTGCTCAGAAATGCTTTGCTTCAGGTGTGGTAGAGGTTTCTTGGTGCTGCCAAGGTGGTTAGCCATTCTGAAGTCATTCTGAGTTGTATACCAGGAGACCGGTTCTCTCAGTGTTCTCCTATCTCCATCTTTGCAGATGCCGAGGGCATGGTCTCCTCATGGCTGAGGTTTCATCACAGAAACACTCCTCATTGCTTCACAGACCCACCTGCTTGGTCTTTTTCATTCTAAATAGGCCAGAAGAACAGAAGGTTGCAGAACTTGGTCCATGTGCTGTTTTCTTGTTTTGCTTGGACCAACACTGATTTGCTCTCTAGGACTTGGCTCAGACTTTACTATCCCCTGAAAGGCTTTTATAGCCCTCCCCCATGGTTTAGAGTCTCCTCATGTGCATTCTGAGGCCTCTTATACTCAGCAAAGATAGAGACAATGCCAGAAAGATCTAGTTTCCTTTGGATCAAATGTTTGGGTGAGACCAATACAGTAAAGCCTGAGAGAGAGGTAGGATGCTGTGATGATTAATTTTTGCCAACTTGACCCAAGCTAGAGTCACTTTGGAAGAGGAACCTTCAGCCGAGGAACCATCTCTAGCAGATTGGCTTGTGGGTATGACTGTGGTGCATAGTCTTGATTAATAATTGTTGTTGGAGTTCCCAGATCACCGTGGGCAATGCCACCTTGGAGCAGATAGACCTAGATTTATGTTAGAAAACAGGCTGAGCAAGCCATGGGGAGCAAGCCAGTAAGCAGCATTCCTCCATGGTCCCTGCCTCAGTTCCTGCTTCCAGGTTCCTGCCTTGAGTTTTTGGCCTGACTTCTCTCAGTGATATAATCTAACTTGTAAGATGTAATATACCCTTTCTTCTCCAAGCTGGTTTGGCCAGCGCTTTATCGCAGCAGCAGAAACCAAACTAAGAGAGATGTTTGAGGGATTTTATGGCTTCTTTGGCAAAACTGACTTTATTATAAATAATTTTCGGTAATGTTGGATGGAACATGGGAAGTTATGATTCATAACTGAAGGGAATTTTTATTGCCAAACCACTGTATTGACAATGACAGCTCCTACTGTCATTTTTCTAGCCAACCGTGTCCTCCCTGGATGACAAGCAGAAGGTTTTCTTGCCCCCTCCTCTTTTATGATCCCTTTTTCTTCCCTCACCTTCAGACACTGAGTCTCATTCAGCTTATCACAATGAATAGAGGGCTGGGATATGGATTTTAGGTCTTTTAGGGTGTGCTATTATGAAGGAAAACAGACTCATTAGGTCCGGCATTAATGATGCCCCTTGAAGGCATACAATACCTTTTCCCCCTTGTATTGATCAGGTTGTTATTCTAGAAAATTGCCTCCCTTTGTTCTGTTTTTTATTTTTCCAACAATCTTTTATATTTTGTTATCTCATCACAAATTATGGAACCTAGGGAGTTTAGTCAATTTTTCCTCCAGGGAAGGGGAGTGACTCCATTTTGCTATGGTGAGAAAAAGAGAACAGTAGCAATAACTACAAAAATATTTACTGCTACTATACAAAATATCCTCTCCTAGACATACCCACATTGCTGGTTTCCTTGTGATCAAACTGATGCTTAGATATACATTTGCCTAAGGATGTATAGTAGGAACACATTAGAGGCAAAAGTGCTACACAAGGCCATGCTTAGTCCAAGAAAACATGTTATTCCTCAACAATAATGTACCTTGATGTTCAACTAAAGCCCTTAGGAAAATATGCTCCAAAATGTGTTGTTGGGTGTGTAGTAGTGGCCCCTTGGTGCTACAAAGGTGGTCAGCCACTCCAAAGTCATTTTGAGTTGTATACTAGGGGACCGGTCCTCTCAGCATCCTCCTATCTCCATCTTTTCAGATACTGAGGACATGGTTTCCTCATGGCAGGGGTTTCTTCACTGAAACACTCCTCATTGCTTTACAGCCCCATCTGCCCAGCTTGCAGGCTCTGAATAGGGCTGAAGAGCAGAGAAGGTCACAGGTCACACCAACACCAAAAGGCTCCCACTGTCACTCCCTGCCCTGCTCATTAGCATATTAATGCTCAGCTTCCCCACTGAGAGGTGAGCAAAGTTAAGGCTCCTTTAATTGGAAATCCAAAGGACAGCACCTGCCACAGCCCCCTGAAATTTATGCATGTCTGTCATCATGAGGTTGGAGCAAATGGATGATTCATGATGGGATCGCCCGCCTCCTGATTTACAGCACGTCATTTACATGCACTAAAGTCAACCAGCACACGGGAAGGTCACACTCAACCAGCATCACGTGCACTAAACTCCGAAGGCCTGGTCTTCTAGTCAGATCGTGTCCAAGGAGCAGAGAAAAGGGGAAAGATTTTAGGTAGAGAATTTGATCAAGGACAGCAGCCTAGGTGATGACGGGGGGACTCTATAGAGTCTGGACTTTGAGAGTGTGCAATCTGGAAGGAGAGAATCTGTTTTCTAGCCTCCTAACTTTGGGGGAAGCCCCCTGACCTTTCTTAGTTCTATTTTTTTTACCACCTATAAAAGGCCAGTGATAATAACCTCAATCTTATAGATCTGTCAAAACTAAAATGAGGTAGTTTATGCTTAGGACATAGCTTAGCAGGTGGTGCTGCTTGTTCTGTGCTGCTAACGGGACTTGAACCTGTAGTTGACAGGGCCCATTTTAGATTGAGATTACTTGTGATCATATTCTGGAACATGTCTTTGGGCTTTCTGAATCTTGGTGTTTTCATGGCCAGTTGGAGGGTGTAGGAATAATGATTCTAATAATAATCATAGGGAGTCTGAGTGAGAGTCTGGTTTACAGGCAGAACATTCTGTTGTGGCATATTTGTATACTGTGAGAAGGTGGATTGCTGTGATTGGTGCAAGAAAAGGCTGAACAGCCAATAGCTAGGCAGGAGGTATAGGCGGGACTTCTGGGGAGAGAAAAGAGAAGGATGAATCTAGGGGCAGGAGAAGCCAGGGGACACGGAGAGGAAATAGGAGGTGTAATATGGAAAAGAAGTAGTGCCACATGATAGGATTAATATAAATGGGTTAATTTAAGTCGTAAGAGCTAGTTAGGAACAAGTGTAAGCTAAGGCTGAGCTTTCATAATTAAAAGAAGTCTCATTATTTGAATCATTATTAGGGAGCTGGCTGGTGGGACAGAAAAAGACTCATTACAACATTCAGTGGTGTGAGGCCTGCTACTGTGTGTGTGTCTCTCTGTGTATGTTGTGTAGTGCATTTGTGTAGGTGTGCATGCCCATGTGTGTGCATGTGAAAGCCAGAGCAGGATGTTGGGTATCTTTCTCTAAGACTCTCTGCTTCATTATCTTGAGACAGGGTCTCTTACTGAACTAGAGGCTTGCCATTTTGGCTAGGCTGGTTAGCCAACAAGCTGGGATCCACCTATCTTTGCTTCCCAATGCTGGGGTTACAAACCCATGAAGTCATTCCTGGCTTTTATTTACAGGGCCTGAGGATTTGAACTCAGGTCTTCATGCTTGTACAGTAAGTGCTCTTATCCACTGAGCTATCTTCCCAGCCCAACCCTGGTGTCCTTAAAGACAGCAGTGTGGAACAAGGCCATTTATTACTCAATCCCACTCTGTACGGATCTTGGTTCATGGGTTGTCTTAATAAAAGGTAATCTGTCTTGTTGGTTCTCTTCTTGTGTATTAAAAAAAAAGTTATGTGCTGGGCAGTGGTGGCACATACCTTTAATCCCAGCACTCAGTTGGCAGAGACAAGCAGATTCAAGGCCAGCCTGGTCTACAGAGCAAGTTCCAGGACAGGCTCCAAAACTACAGAAAAACCCTGTCTCGAAATACCAAAAATGTTATGTTTTTATTTTTAATTTACATAGTAATTGCATATTTGTGTGGAAAGCAATGTGATGTTTGGATACACATACACTGGTATGATTGACAGCGGTCACATTTCTCTGCGACAGGAGCGAAGATGTTTCTTTGTTGACATGTTTTCAGAAGCATCCATGGGCCCTTGCTGTTCCTTCATTAGGCATCACCAGTTTGTGCCTTCAAAATTTTGTTCTCAGAAACTACCTTTAGCCTAAAAACACACCAGCTCTCCTTGGACTAAGGAATTGGCATTTCCTTTCTTTTTTGGATGGTTTTCGTTTCACTTCTCCACTGCTTTGAGCTTGAGACATGCAGGTGCTAGCAAATGCCATTTGTCTATGGCGGCTGCTGTCCAGGCATCCACGGTTAGGTTTTGCACTTACTTGTATCTAGGGTACTGGGAGGGAGGTCTATGGATTTTATTGTCAGGCCAAAACCCCTTTCTCATAGCATGAGGTTCTGTGCTTTGAGGACTGCAGGTCTGTAGCCTGTTGACCACACACTTTGACCACTGGGGAGCAGAACCCTGGCTGAATCAGCCGCCATTTCAAAGTTCCGCAGAGTGGACCTGTTCAAGGAACTTTTGCTGAGTAGAGGAAGTGATGAGTAGCAGGCAAAAATTAGAGGATATTTTTCCTCTTTCCTTTCTTCTTTTGCGAGATGTTAATAAGCGATACCTTCTTTGAGGTAAAATGTACAATCAGCATATTCCTTATCAAAATGTTATTTTTAGCATTAAATAAAATCTCAGAGGGCTAATGTCTTTTGGGAAAGTTAGTTGACTTATTTTTAATGAAGTTTCTGGAGTTTTCTTTTCAAAGCCCATTCTCACGTACGGTGCATTTTATAATCAATTCATCATAACAGGTGGGGTGTATTGAGTGCTTCCTGGTGTCAAGAGATGAGTTTGGCATTTGACATAACAATCTAAAGTCCTCATGGCAAAGCAAGGGAAGACAGGAAATGTTCATAGGAGGGTATTGAGCCAGACCTGGGTTAGCAACTATTCACTATTAAGCTCAAATGTGATTGGGGATTGGGAAAGCAGACCAATATGTACGTGTTCAGTGGCTATTAGCACTGTTCACAGGCTCATAGAGTTAACCAAGTTGGCCTGAGTCACTTAGATGGTAAGAGGCAGAGTCAGAAAGTGAAGTCAGGTCTCCTGACTTTCAAATCTATGCTCTGTACCAGAGGCCAAAAGCTGGGCTTGAGGACAATCTAGCCCATTTCCTGGATTTATTTTGTAATATTTATTTTGTAAGTACAATTTTATTGAAATAATACCACATACCTTTAAGTTTATAGCCATTTTTTTTCTGTTGCAATTCAGTGTTGATAGAAACTATATAGTTTACAAATTCTTAAATATCTGCTACTTGGCCCTTTGCATGAAAATTGCTTTGTGAACATATTTGCAAAATATATTTGATATAACTTTATTATATATATATATACACTATATAACTAACTGTACTAAGTATAAATATTTTTTAATATATCAGATCCAGCTAGTAAGAAACCAGGAAGTTGAAGATTCTGACTTTAGGTTATGTCAGGTGTCCCTGAAATAGACTAGACTTCTGCCTCTGCCTTTTATCTACATTGGAGTCTTTTCAGTTGTGGGAAAACAGTCTAGACCTGGGTTTGTAAATTGTTGGCTAGAAGCTGCTCTACCCAGCCTCTTTGGTCTATTTGCAGGGCAGAGTACTTATGTGCATGTGTGTGCACTTTAATTGAATTTAAGTGCCTGTAGGCTGGGCATGCCACATTAACCACCATTGCTTTTCACTTCATATATGGATGCTGCCTCCAGTTGTATTTCCTGACTTACCTCTAAAGACATTAGAAGTAGTGAATCATTTGGCCTCAGCTTTGGTTCATTCTATTATGAGTTCTGAATCTTAGAAGGAAAAGATTCACACTGTTGGATGCTAGAGAATCTGGGTACAGGGGCCAGCTGTAGACTTCCCATCTGAGACAGGGGAATTGATAGTTGGGATCATGAGTTAGTTTCTTAGGATCCAAAGAAAATGAATTAACTGCCTCAAGACTTGATTTTTTTCCCCCAAAGTTAGAGAATTATACTGTGATAGACAGAATTCTGTAGGCAGGGTTTTCCTGTGTCCTGGAAGCTAGTACCAAATAACCACTCAGAGGCTATTTATTAATTTTAAATGCTTGGCCAATAGCTTAGGCTTATTACTAGCTAACTCTTACATTTGAAATTTACCCATATTTCTTATTTACCCTTTGCCAGGTGGCAGTACCTTCTTTCAACATGGCATGTTCATTTTGCTTCCCTTTGCATCTTCCTGGAGACTCAGACTCCTCCAACTTCTTCCCAGCATTCTCTTAGTCCAGTTCTCCCACCTAACCTTATCTTTAATCAGTTTTTTTTTATTAAAACAATCACAGTGACATGTATCACACAGTGTAAAGGAATATTTCTCAGAATTCTAAGCTAACAAGCAGGATTCCCACTTCCTCTTGGGTATGCCCTTTCTGTGAATGTGGGAAAAACATATAAAGATGATGAAATATCACTTTCATGATTATATTGTGTTATGTGAGTGAAAACAATTTTTTTTTCCAAATGAAAGAATGACCTCTAATCATTTAGTTTTGTAGTCACAAGAGTTCGCTATAATCCCCAAGTATGACTGGCTGAGTTAGGTAAGCATTTCAGGGTGGCCTGAGGAAGCAGGTGACACCTTTCTGTTGGCCTGGAAGAGCAAACTATCATATTATGATTTGCTTATGAAGAAGACCACATTGTTGGAACTGAAGGCAGCCCTCAGGAACTGAGTGCGACCCATACTTGTCAAAGAACAATAAAACAAGACCTCAGCCATCTATCAGCAAGGAACCAGAGGGTTTCAAACTCTCCTTAAGACCCAGCCTAGATGCCCCACACCTGAACTGTTGGCCTAGACAAACTTGAAATAACAAATTGTCTCAAACTATTTTGTGGTAATTGATTATGAAGCTATAAAAAACCCAAGATGCAAGACATATAGCTGTCTTGGAGTGGTGTTGGAAAGGTGAATTAACACATCACATGCTATGCCCACCCCCCGGGGTAGAACTTGGAGCAATGCAGCATCAATGAAAGCCTGATAAACTGTTTTTTTTTTCTTAAGACACTTAAGGTGTTTGGAAGTTTGGCTTTTGCTTCCCTGAGGACAAGTCTTCCTTCTGTTGGTTGGGGAAAACTGCATTGAGTATATTACTCTCTTGGCTCAAGTGTAAACGAACTAGAGTTCACTGCTGCCTGAGAAAGACAGTCATAGTACGTCAATTATAAAACACTAAAGGGACATGTTGGGATCCACTGTGACAGTGTCAGACCTTTCCTTGGCTACCTAGCTCTCCCAGTGCTATTCTGTTCGTCACTATGTTGAACGGCTATGATAAGTGAACACAACAGCTTCTCATCTCAACCGTGAGTCTTTCCCACCATTGCTGCATGAGGGGCCTGTGGGAACCACTCAGTAATTTAGAAGCTTGGGAATTTCTAGTGTGTTAGTAACTTAGGAACTGATTATTCTAGTGGAGGACAGGACCCATCTTTGCACACTCGGTAGAGATTCGAAGAGCATTCCCCACCTCTGCTTAGTTAGAAGCTACCCTGCAAGCCTGGGTCCGTTACCTACAGCACCTCCACGTTGTTTGGAGTTGATTTCACCTTGGTTTAGTGTTGCTTTGCACCACATGCACGTAATGTTTGTTGCTTCCCGTGTAAGCTACTTGGATGCAAGCTTGCGTTTCAGGTAATATTTTTAGGGAGGATTCAGGATACAGCAGGGTCTCTTCGGGAACCTAAGATGCAAACTGTGGCCAAGGGTAAACAGAAAAGGCTTCCCAACTAAATTAGCATCTCAGCTGAACACTGAAAAGATGAACCTGAGGTTATATGTAGAGATAGAAGGAGGGTGTACTGGGCTGAGAGGAGATTCTTTTGCCTTCCTGGAAACCTTTTGTTCCTTCCATACTTGGTGACATCCTACTTGTTCTTCAAAACCCAACATCTGTTTTTTAAAGTCTTGTTTGGATGCTCCAGACATCTATTCTTCTATATAACATTCCCACTCATGCATCGCAGCACCTAACCTGCAGTTTGCACAGAGCCATCGGGACAACAAGCAAAATGATTCCCAGGCCTTTCACTGGGTAGTTACTGCCACCTTAAAAATTACCCCAAAAGTTAACAACTTAAAATACTTTGTTATATCATGGTTTTTATGGGTCAGGATAGCTAGAATCTCAGACTACATTCAAGGTGTAGACTGGGGCTGGGGACTCAGCTGAAGGCTGACTGCGCAGAGGATTGCCTACTAAACTTATATATGTGGCCTGTATTAGTAGGATTCTCTAAAGGAACAGAATTGATAGAATTAATGTATACTAATAATGTATTAATCTATGATTAAATATATATTATGATTTATAATAATACCTATGTATATTCGATTTATCAGAGTGGCATACATGCTATAGTTTCTCTTGTACACCAATGGCTGTCTCCCAAAGGACGGGCCCAGATTCTGATAGCTATTTAGTTAATGAGGCTGGTTGTCTCAGCATGTCTTCAGTCTGGGTTGGAATCCTGAAGAAGTAGATTCTAACACCAGCAAAGGAATGCCTCAGCAGCAGGGTAGATGAACTCACCAGTAAGAGTGAGGGCAAGCAAGCAAAAACAAAAAAACCCTCTCTCCTCCATGTATTTTTTTTTTTAATGTAGACTGCCACCAGAAGGTGTGGCCCAGATATAGAGTTGTTTTCAAATGATCCAGTCAAGAGCAATGCTTCACAGCTGTGCCCACCTGCTTGGGTTTTAGTTGATTCCAGATGTGGTCAAGTATGACAATCAAGGTTAGCTATCACATGGTCCATGGTAGGATTTAGTTCATTGTCATGTGGGCAACCTCTCAGAAGAGCAATATGGATGGTATCTTGCTTCATTGCAACAAGCATGTACAGATAGTCAGTGGGCCAGGAATGCATGAGCGTAAGATGGAGTTTAGTCCTTTGCCACCAGTTTTTACCAGTGATTGCTTTTCTTGAGGATTTTATTTGTCAGAGGCCAGTTAATAGGCTCTATCAACACCCAAGGGGATTATACAGGAGTGTAAGTTCCAGTGGGTAAGGGCCAAACCTCAGATTCAAGAAGAATTTAAGTGTAGTAATGAGGAGAGCCTGCTTTTGGTCCCGGCCACCCGGCTTTCGGCCGCCCAGCTAGCTTAAGCCCCGAAATAACCACACGGAAATTGTATTAATTAGAGTACTGCCTGACCCATTAGTTCTAGCCTCTTATTGGCTAACTCTCACATATTCGTTTAACCCATCTCCATTAATGTGTAAAAAAAAAAAATCGGCATTCGCCACTTGACTGTGGCTTACTGGCATGAGTCTAACCAGCGTCCATCTCAGGCTGGAGAAACATGACATCTGCCACACTACCTTTTTCCCAGTATTCTGTTCTGTCTACTCTGCCTACCTAAGTCTGCCCTATCAAAAGGCCAAGGCAGTTTCTTTATTCAACCAATGAAAGCAACACATAAACAGAAGAACCTCTTACACTATTTAAGGGTTGAGAAATGGCTCAGGGGGCAAGTTGTGTGTCATGATCCTCTTACACACAAATGGATAAATACAAAAATGATTTTAAGAAATAATCTGAGGGTTTTTTTGCAATCATATTATAACTCATGGGTTAGCAAACTCTGGTGTGTCCTAGAATTGCCCAGGGAACTTGGAAGCATCAGATGCCCAAGCTATTCATCAGACTGATTAAGTCAGTCTCTAGGGTGGAGTCTGGTGACATCACTTTCAGGGAGCTGGCTAGGCAATTCCAATGTGTAGCTAAGTCAATCTCTTATACGGCCAGCCCTCAGGGAACTGTGGCTTCTGTATTCATGCCCTTCCCTCTGATCTGGCCAGGGCTGTGTCTTGCTTTAATCATCTAAGCCCAGAAGAAGGTTGAGTCACAGGAAATACCTGGCAGTGATGTCTGTTTGCTCCGTTGGGTGTCCCTGAGCTGCTATGTGAGAGGTGAGCTAATAATCTCTGGAGAGACAACCAGGAAAGACCCTGAAAAATGCATTCCTGACATTTAAAAACCATTGCATTTTTTTGAGGTGCTTTGGCAGCAATTCGTTATTTTTGCTTTTGGACAACTGTCCAACCTGGCAAGATTTGACTTGGTAGATATTGACGGTGGTCTCTCATGGGACTGCATTCAACAGGTGGGCAGGCTGCAGCTCACTCAGCTGGTATGCTGAGGGCCCCCACCCCCTGCCCCATGTACTCTCTGCACTAGGACTGAAAAGCAGAAGGTTCTCTGGGTTGGGAAGTCCCGACACTGGCTCAGAACAACTTTATCAGGTGGCTCATTGGGTGGCCTCTCTGGGCACGACAGCTGTCCCAAGTAACGCTTCTCTACTCCTGGGAGCATGTTCAAGGTAGAAGATTCTGATGCAGCTGTTTGGGGTCAGAAAAGCTGCATTTCTAACAAGTTCTGGCAGAATGCAGATGGTGCTGGTCCCTGGACCAGAGCTGTGGAGACTGCTGGCGGCATGGCTCAGAGGACCCATCTTGAGAAACACCTGATGTGTCAGAAATATCTATTCAGACATTTAGATCTTTATTCCAAGATGTAACTTTTAACTTTATTTAGATCCTTTATAGCCTTTGTAAGCGCCTCCCACAAAACCTTACTCTAGAGTGAGAGATCCTGTATTTGGTCATGTGACTAGTAGGAACACAACATATGTTTGTTAAAAATAAATGGGTAGATGAACGATTAACTACAGAGCTTACATATATGGCATGCATATATACAGGGAACTTTATCCAATTTGACCTAGAGATAAGGGTTCTAATGCTAAGTTACCTCCAGAACCGACTTGCCTTCACTTTCCTGAATAAGGGACGTTATGGTTTGGCTGGGACTAAGAGCTTTTTAGACATAAGCCACTTGGTGCTAAAGGAGGGATAGACCCAGATATACTGAGTGGAGGTGAGGGTAAAGGTAGTGTGTGCTCCACCAATATCCAGGCACACACGCTTGCCCTTGAGTTTTCTGCCACATCGGCATTTTGTGTATTTCCAAAGCCCATCTGTGCAGGCAAAAGAGTGACTTCCTGTGTGCAGGGGCGGCCCTGGGAGGCTGGGTCTCCAAGAGCCCGTTTTGGATTATAAGCCTTTGAAGACATCTGCAGGGAGGGGATAATTCATTCCAGAAAAACGGCTCCCTTTGCCATGCAAACCAGAGACCAGGAATGGAAATGAGATTTCTAATTACATGGGGCATTTCAGAGCCACCTGCTGGCTCTGGCATCACTCAGAGTGGCTGCCATGTAGAGGTGCTGCAGAGCGGGCCTGGCCCTTGAATCTGAGCTGCTGGGAGGCCTTCTGGGTCAGGGCGTGAGTTTCAGCCTTCAAAGTCTTCTCGCAGCTGAATCCAGCTGGGCTTGCAGGGAGCCGATGCCAGGAAAGGACTTCTCTGAATTTAGCCTTGATGCCTTCCTGATGCTTAGAGAGCCCGGAGACCTGTTTCCAAGCTCCTGATCCATGCTTTGTCTGCCTAGCACTGGGCTCAGGGGTCCAGCCTGGGATGCTGAACTGATAACAGTTGGGTTTATTAGGAGCACTTGCTCTGACCTCTTCCTGTTGGTCGCTCCTAAGGGAGGTACACACTGGGACGCTGAAGTGCAAGATGTTTACCTGGGGTAACCCCATGAAAGGCAAGAGGGAGGGCAGTATTGGGAAGAAGGAAAAGTCAAATCATGATGCACCACATCCAGCCTGGAAGGAAGCACGCCCAGGAGTGATCACAAACCAGCATTGTCTTGGATAATATCTATTTGATTATTTTCAGCATTGTCCTGGGTTCACAATGACTGGGGCTCTACTGCTGCTTTGCTCAGTCACTGACCACCGGGTCCTTTTATTAGGACACATTGGGATAGATGACTCTTATCTGACATAGGTCCCAAAAGATGACTGTTGGGGGGGGGGTCCATCTCTAGGTTGTGCCCCAGCAGATGGCTGTGTGCAAATCAATGCAGGAAGTTCTGAGCATCACACTTCATGTCCACCCGGATCTTCTTTCCTCAGCTGGACTTAGGAAAGAAATTTATGTTATTTCACATTCCTATAAACAAATGGCACAGATAGTCACAGATGTCTATCGCGGAGTTAAATTGTCATGGCCCCAAGCTGCCTTATAAACATTTGTGTTTATGCTCATAGACAAATGCTACTCCCAACCTTAATCAGAGAAGCTTGTCTTTGCTTTGCATAGCCATGAATGCAGAGGACCATGGTGCTCAAGGTGCTAAGACTAAGGGATGGTCAAGAGCTCAGCACTAAACAGGATGCTTATACTACCCACTCTAAGGCTTAGGGATCATCACAGAAGAGAGTAGGAAGAATGTAAGAGCCAGGGCACAGAGAAAAGCGTGCCATGTTGTCTTCTGAGCCTGGCAAAGCCACCACAACCGTGATCCCACAGCAGTTGGGGTTGGCTCTAATGGGCTTGCACAAGACTAGGCCTGTCATTAGTCAATTATGAATAAGGGAGGGGCTCAAGGGATCCTACCGCTCCCTCTTGAGTTACTGGCTATTGATTGCTGCTGGCAGGGTGGGGCATCACTGTCTTCAGTTGAATACCCACAGGTGAACCCACCCGGCTCCGGCAGACATTTCCAAACTTCTGGTCACGCAGATGGCTCTGGTTAAACTTAGTGGGGCCCAAAACAAAGCAAAACAGCTCAAGAAAGGGACCTCTAGGGAAGGGGGTATGCATGACAGAGTGGGAAGGAACTAGGGGAGGACACGGTTGAGAGTAACCAGAATGCATTATATATGGGAATGAAATTGTCAACAGCACTGTTAATAAAAAGGGACTCAGTGTCTAAAATAATACAATTTTTTTCAATGAAGCCTCTCTAAAACAGAAAATTGTAAACACATGCAAAACGTACACAAAAGACAATAGGAAGATGTCGTGGCCTTCTGTGCGCCACTCACCGTCCACAGTGACCACCTCATCCCAGCTATGTTCTAGCAGTCCTCCTGGCAAAGGGCAGCTTCACAAGCGCTGTCTTTCACCGGGTCCCATTTCAGACGCAACTCTAGAAGGTAAGTGGGGGCAGAAACAGCAAGCAAAGTTGCGATGTGCCAGTTTGTGGTAAATAAAACGAGCTAATTGCAACAAGGCATTTACTACTATGCTTGGCACACTGTAGGGATGTGGAAAGGCTAGTCAGCTCAGAACACATCCTCTTAGGAGGTGGTGAATGGGAAAAGGGAAATAGGACTTAATTGTGTCCATGTAGGGTGTCAAATAGGAAGCATAGATATGCTTCCCCTAGGCTTTTCACTGTTCAGTCATGGAGGAAGTCTGAAGCTGGTGTTCCAGACAGCCACTGCCCATCAACTGGACTTGCCTAAGAGACAAAAGTGGTTTCTTCCCACTGTCCCAACAGTTAAACACACCAACAAACCCTCCTTCCTTCTAGAATATCTGGTAACTGCTCCCTAATAGGACGGTTCAGGTTTGGACTATATGATGCTGTATAGTTACATCCCTCTTTTCCATTCACACTGTGGGGAGAGAGCTGCACAGCTTCCCACTAGAAAAATGGGTGGGGAGAAGCAACCTTTTAAAATATTTGAGAGTGGAGTCTGGGGAGAGAGCTCAATCAGTAAGAAAGACCACTGGCTGTACAAGCCTTAAGACCTGAGTTCAAAGCTCCAGAACCTATGTAAAAAGCCAGGCACAGTCTCCAGTCTAGTTCGATTCAGTGAGAGACCCTGTCTCAAAGGAATAAGTTGGAGAGCAACAGAGCAGGACACATAGAGTTCTCATTTGGCCCCTACATGGGTAGGTCCTTGTGTATACATTAACACATCACTCTCTCACACACCCCCAAGTACACCTACACACACACTCTTTCCCTCCCTTTCACTCCCTTTCTCTCATACACACATGCACAAAAGAAGCATCAAGCAAATAAATAAACGAATAAACAAACAAACAAACAAATAAAATCTTCAAGAGTGTAATACTCTGGCGCTTAGTATGCAACTCCACAGCATTGTTCACTCCCAGTCTTTGCTTGCTTCTGACTTCTTCGTGACCTTGCAGCTCCTCTTTGGCTTCCTTCCTTGGTTGCTGGCTATTCTCTATCCAGTTTTCCTTACATTGTTAGCCTCTCTGTAGCCAATGCAATCATGTCTCCACCTGTTGAGCTGAGACCCACACATGCTTGTGATATTGTTTACCCCATCAGATATCTTAGAGAAGGAAGTCAAAGGAGAACATTTGGTCCTTACTCTGAGAAATGTGGAATCCTTACAGCAAAGGATGTGCTACAAACTGCACAGCACATTTCTTCAATGAATATTTATATTAATGTTTATTAATTTATATTAATATATAATAATACTGTTTAAAATTTTGGACGAATTGAGTGTGGGGGCAGGTGGCCTATTTACCATTGGTATGTGGTAGGGAAAAAGACATTTGGTGTGTGGAACCCCTGGGACAAGAGGGAGACCAACTTAAACAGCACCATGTTATACAATCAGACCAGGGTATAATTATACCAGCCTTGGGTATAATTCTACTCCCGAGAACACTGACATACTATCTGGGAATCACTAGTTATGAAAGTCTGCACTTTCAAAACCACACTGTCTGCTTTATGAAAATGTGGGTCTTGTTGCTTGTAGGAAGCAGCTGATAAGATGAATCCTGAAATCTCCTAGGGTCAGGCCAAGGTCCATCTTAGACCTATTAACCCAGCTCTGGTATCATTCATTGTGTTGGTGCCTGAGCCAGGAGAGGTGTGAGGCGAAGGGAAGGCTGGCCTTGGCTGGCCCTGCCCAGAGGCCTTCACCCAAACAAAGCCAATAATAATTCTGATGTCAGTAGCAGCAGTGATGAGGTCCGGCTGGGCAGATGCTGTCTATGAGTATTACAGGATTCACACATACAATTTCATTCTTCATGAGAAGTCACACACTGTTTTTATCTTTAATACAAATCAAGGGTACTCAAGATGGCAAGCGATTAAGCAGGGATTTCACTGAGACCTCGCCGCTTAGCTTCTCTCATTCCTACTTATTAGTCTTGGCTGTTTGGCCTGGTGCTTCCTCGAACAGCGTATGCTGGTCCTCAGTGTGAGCATCTTCCCTTCCACACCCCGAAGACAACCCAGACCGGGAGACATACCTCAGCACAGGTGCACAATTAAAGTGGTCAAAACAAAGCAGAACTACAATAACAATGACAACAGCAACAAAACAAAAACCTGTTTGAACAGCAGAAAATTCTGTTTGTTTTTCTGTTCTAAAATACCGTTGATAAGGATGGTCCTCAGGAAAGACTCGACAGGCAAAGAAGTCAGGAAGGAGAACATTGGAAATGAAAGAAATGTAGGCTACAGCAAAAAAAAAAAAAAAAAGATTAAAAGTGAAAAAGAAAACAACATGTCAATTATTTGAAAACTTAGATAAAACTTTTTTTTCCCTAAAAATTATAGGTAGTGAAGTTAACTAAAGAAGAAGAGGAGGGGGAGGAGAAGATATCAATGAGTATCCAAAAGCATCAGATGTAGAGTGTGAATGAGGAAGACACTGACACTGACCTCTAGGCTCTATATGCATGTGTGCATACATGCCTGCACACACATGAATACGTAAACACATACCACATATACACCTGCATACATTGTGTAGTGGTTGCTATAATTAATTAACATAGACATCATTTCACTTAATTACATTAAAATTATTATTATTGAAAATACCTTACTTTACTTGCAGATTTGGAAGCTCACAGACAAAACTTAATTTGCTGTGATAGTTTCACATTATGATCCAGGCTGACTTCAAATTTTTAAACCTCTATTTCTGCTTCCTGAGTGCTTGATTTATAAGCATATGCCATGATGTCTGCCTTCACAATTTATATATAATTGTATATGTATGTGTTATAAATATATATATTTAAATGTTCTCTCTGCACACACACACACACACACACACACACACACACACACACACACACACACACAGAGACTTAGTAAATGTCCAGTACATAATGCAATATTACTGACTACAGTTGCCATGTTGTGTATTTAGTCTCTAGGGCTCATTCATCTAGTAGGTAAACATTTGTACCTTTTGCCTGCATCTTCTCATTTGGTCATCCTCATCCTACCTATCCTTGGTAACCACCCTTCTACTAACTTGACTTTTCAGATTGCACATGCAAATAAGATCATGTCATCTTGGTGTTATTTCATTTAGCACAATGGCTTCCAAGTTCATCTACCTGGTCCAGCCACCTCACATCTGGGTACCATATAAAAGATACAACCATCACTTCAAATGGATCCCTACTTGTTGTGATGTAATTTATAATTGTCAAGCTATGGAACCAACTTAGGTGCCTGTTTTTGGGTGGATAGGTATAGAGTGTTTACTTTTTAATAAAATTTGAAGGAACCATGATAGATAGAATAATATTGGTTAAATCTGAGTAGTGGGCTTGACAATTTGTTATAATATTCCTGTAGTTACAGAAACATTTCACAATTAAAAAGACAAATTTAATTAACTTTAATGGAACATATGCCCTCAGTTCAACAACAAGAAATTCACAAATTCACAAAGCATAAAATAAGTTTTCTGAGTCCTCCTTACTCCTAATTATAATACTCTCTCCATATATTATTATATATAATATATTGAAATAGCAAAATTTTTATTATATATTTTGTGACATGTGCATCTCAGTAATAAGAAATTGACATAAAAGTACAGATGTGTATGTATTTTCAATAGGGGTATGTTCTGAAAAATCCATTGTTCCTTCATTGTGCCTACACTGTAGGGTGTACTTACATAAAATAAGGGGATACAGTGTGTCTAGTCCTTAAGCTATTATAGAATCATGGACCTGTTTGTGGTCCACTGTTGATTGAAATAGTGTTATATGGCTCATGACTATAGATTCACCTAGTTGTAAAGAGTTCTGGTTCTATAATCAAACTGTCTGTATTCCAAATCCATCTCCATTACTTGATAGATTTGGATCTTTTGCAATCCTCAGTTTTTCCATCTATAAAAGTAATGGTGATAACACTTGCTATTAAATAAAATCATTTATTCAATTAGGGACATAGTGTATGACACATGGTGAGAATGCACCATAAGGTAGCTATGTTTTTGCACCAGATCAAGCCATCTTAGATACAGAGCAGAGCACGAGCCAGATGTGGTCGTCCACTCCTTTAGTTTCTGCATTTGGGAGACGGAACCAGGAAGATCCTGAGTTCTAGGCCAGTCTAGAGATAGTGAGATCCTGTCTCTGAAGAACAAAACAATAAAACATAAAATACAGTTATTTGGAAGAGAATCGAGCTTTCCCCAGATTAGAGGGACCCTTAAAGCAGAGAAATCACTCCATAGTTGGGCTGACCCTTGAGCATCTGCTGCCAGTTCCTAATGAAGGGCAAATATTCCACAAGCAAGACAGAAGCTGTTGAATTCCACACAACGGCCGTCTGTCACTCTGTGTTTGATAGTCTTCAGAACAGGTGCTGTGATGTAACAAGAAACTGAACTTCCAAGTGATTTTATGTATTTATGTCAAAGTCATGGAAAAGGGTAGAGATGATACCTGTGTACCCGTTCTCACTCACCATGTACAGGATAGAGTTCTCAGAGACAGGAACTGCTCAGTCCTGTTTGCTGGATAAGCCAGCAGCATCTCTATCTGGTCCACTTTGCTGTGTGGTGAAATGCTAGAGGTGAGAGGAGGTCAAAGTGTCCTGGGGCATGTTCCCTGATATCTTCAAAGCCTGTTTTTTCCTGCATCCAAATCACTGTTTATTATGAATTCTGTCTTCTTCTGGGCCTAGACAGAAGTCTTTAGAGGTACTGATAGATTCAAATTTGGGTCTTTGGACCATGTCCCAGAATAAAGGTAGAACTTCAACACTGACACCTGGATTTATAGGTAATTAGGGAGGGGATGTCATGAGTAGTATAGATTCAAGATCCTCGTTCTAGAAAGAACCCAGAATTCATTTTATCATGCTGTTTGAAATCTCTTATGTGTATCATTGAATTAGAAACCTTTTATAAAGAGGTGAGAGAAGCATTGCTAAGTCTGTTTTCCATATGGGCAGTGGACCTACCCTGTAAGTTCATCATCACACTGTTGGGCTGGCTCAGACAGTCTCGTCTCCTGTTTGAACCACTTGGGGAAGAATTCTATTGTCAAGAATAGAATTCTCTCTCTTTCTTGCACTAACACAAGCTACAAGCAAACATTAAAGTTGAGGTTTCACAAGTGGAAGACCTGCATGACAAGAACTTTAAATCTCTGAAGAAAGAAATTGAGGAAGACACCAGAAAATGGAAAGAGCTCCCATGCGCTTGGGTAGGTAGAATTAACATAGTAAAATTGGCAATCGTTCCAAAAGCAATCTACAGATTCAATGCAATACCTACATCAAAATCTCAGCAAAATTCTTTACAGACCTTGAAGGGACAATACTTAACGTCAAATGGAACAGCAGAAAAACCAAGGCTATCCAAAACAATTGTGTACCATAAAGAAACTTCTGGAGGCATCACAATCCCTGACTTCAAACTCTACTACAGAGCTATAGTACTGAAAACAGCTTGGTATTGGCATAAAAACAGACAGGAGGACCAATAGAACTGAATCAAAGACCTGGATATCAATCCACACACTTATGAACACTTGATTTTTGACAAAGAAGCAAAAAACATAAAGTGGAAAAAAGAAAGCATATTTAATAAATGGTACTGCTGTAACTGGATATCAGTATGTAGAAGAATGAAACTAGATCCATATCTATCGCCATACACAAAACTTAAGTCCAAATGGATCAAAGACTTCAACATAAAACCAACCACACTGAACTTCATAGAAGAGAAAGGGGGAAGTACACTCGAACACATTGGCACAGGAGACCTCTTCCTAAATATAACCCCAGTAGCACAGATACTGAGAGAAACAATTAATAAATGGAACCTCCTGAAACTGAAAAGCTTCTCTAAAGCAAAGGACATGGCCAATAAGACAAAACGGAAGCCTACAGAATGGGAAAAGATCTTCACCAACCCTACATCAGGCAGAGAGCTGATCTCCAAAATATACAAAGAACTCAAGAAAATGGTCATCAAAAGAACAAATAATCCAATTAAAAAATGGAATACAGACCTAAACAGAGAACTCTCAACAGAGGAATCTAAAGTGGCTGAAAGACACTTAAGGAAATGCTCAACATCCTTAGTCATCAGAGAAATGCAAATCAAAACAACTTTGAGATTCCATCTTACACCTGTTAAGAGTGGCCAAGATAAAAAACACTGATGACAACTTATGCTGAAGAGACTGTGGGGTAAAGAGAACATTCCTGCATTACTGGTGAGAGTGCAAGCTGGTACAGCCGCTTTGGATAGCAGTATGGTGATTTCTCAGAAAATTAGGAAACAATCTCCCTCAAAACCCAATAACCACTTTTGGGTATATACCCAAAGGATGCTCAATCGTACCACAAGGACATGTGCTCAACTATGATCATAGCAGCATTATTTGTAATAGCCAGAAACTGGAAACAACCTAAATGCCCCTTGACTGAAGAATGGATAAAGAACATGTGGTACATTTATACAATGGAGTACTACAGAGCAGAAAAAAATAATGACATCTTGAAATTTGCAGGCAAATGGATAGAGCTAGAAAACATTATATTGAGTGAGGTAATCCAGACCCAGAAAGACAATTATCATACATACTCACTTATAAGTGGCTTTTAGAAATAAAGCAAAGAAAACCAGCCTACAGTTCATAACCCCAGAGAACCTAGACAACAATGAGGACCCTAAGAGAGACATACATGGATCTAATCTACATGGGAAGTAAAAAAAGTCAAGATCTCCTGAGTAAATTGGGAGCATGGGGACCATAGAAGAGGGTAGAAGGGGTGGGGAGAGGAAGAAGGGAGTGGAGAAAAGTATATAGCTCAATAAAAACAATTATAAAAAGAAAAAAAGTGAAGTTTCAAAAGTCATATCATAGATTTAAATTTTTAAAATTTTTTATTAATTAAATTTTTTATTTATTTTACATATCAATCACAGTTTTCTCTCCCTCCTCTGCTCCCATTCCATACCCCAGACCTTCTCCCTACTCCTCCCCGCCCACTCCTCCTCCCTCTCCATTCAGAAAGGGGCAGGCTTCCTATGGGCGTCAACAAAGCACGGCACGATAGACTTAAAATTTTAAGTGATGAATATAGAAAAATTTCTAAAAGTTAAAACAATAACATTTGTGTACATTTTTGATTCCTTTTATTTACTTTTCCTTTTATTGAAAATGGATTTTTTTCTCACATAATATACCCTGATTATGGTTTGTTTCCCTTTGCTCCTCCCAGACATCTTGCTCAGTAATTTTAGACTCACGTAAACATGCAAAATATAAAAAATGCCTCTCTTCCAATAGCTCTACAGTCAGATTTTCCAAATGTTAGCATTTTTATTTTTATTTCATCATGTTTCTTCTCTATACCTCTTTATTATTTTTATGAACCATGTTGATGAGTAAGATGTAGACGTGACACCTGGGCCCTAAGTGTGTTCCTGCGCACTTCCTAGGGATGAGGGCATTATTAAACTTCAGAACCAGGAGCCCAGCCAGCTGGAGGGCGGTAGGTTTGAAAAGCTTCACAAGCCTTCTTCAAATGCTGCCAGTTGCTGCTTTAAACAAACAACATGGTTCCCTGCACTTCACTGCCAGCTTCTTCAGTTGCCTCTGTGTTACTGGTTTCATCTTCCTTTGTCTTTGACCTTGAAATTTTTGAAAATGTGTGTTTTACAGTTGCTTTCCCATTTGCTTATCTGGTAGTTTTTCCTCAATTCTTAAATATTTCTATAATCTTACAAGTTCCTTTAATTTGTAAATGAGTTCTTATAAATTGCTCTACTTAGGGCCGGGTCCATAGTCACCGCTACATGACTGCCTGCTAAGTATGGTTTCATGCTTTCTCTTATAGTTACATAGAGTTGGCCAATTTAAGGCCATTGGATAGCTGAGCATGAAGGCTTGCCACTTGGGGAATACCCAAATATTGCCAGCGTCGTTTCAACTGCTGGACTTCTCTGAAACACGTTTCCCACAGTAATGATTGGTGTCTACATCCCTGTTTCAACACTTGATGAGAAAATGAAAATGCAATATCCCATTAGGTCATCACACAGATTCCAGATTCCAGGATATGGAAAAACTTGGTGGTATTCAAGCTAACTTACTTGGCAAGACCACCGCATTGCTGACTGTTCTAGAATCCAAATGTGATGCCTGAGAGATGGTTAGAGTTGTTCTGTATAAACGGACTAAGTGTATGAGCCACCCTTATATCCTACGAATACAAGTTGCAAACTTTCTGTAAAAGGCAGCAAGGTTGGTATGGGGTTCGATGAGATATTTAGCCTCACGCCCATCATAGAATAATGTATTTACTTTTCCCCAGAACAAACCCCAAGAAGCACAAGGCCAGGTTACCCTTGTTGTCATGTAAATGGGATGCAGTGTGCTCTGTACTGAGCTTTACTTTTCTGTTCTTATCTGGAGGCCTTTCTCCAGCTCTCTGCCACTTGCCCTTTTGCCCTGTGCTGACATGCAGACTCACAGCTGCTGGGTCCTCTCTACCATACTGTCTTTGAAAAGGAATACTGTCTTTTCTTTTTCAACCCCCTTGGTCGCTTTCCATTCTATGTATCTAGTCTGTTACCAAACAAGAGATGGATTTTCTGTCCCCTGCCCCTGTTCTCCTAAATGTTCTGCAAACTATTTGAGGCAGGTCTACTTGGAGGTACATTTTTTAAATAAAAAGATCTTATTTCTTTTTTAATTTTTATTAGTCCTTTGATCAAAACACCTCCAGATCTACCCTCTCTTCCCTACCTGACTTTGTGTTCTCTCTCTCTCTCTCTCTCTCTCTCTCTCTCTCTTTGCTTAAAAATCCATCAAGTCCAATTTAAAGTTGAAAATCCTTAAAAATTTATTTTGAGACTATATTTAAGGATGGACCATGAATAAAGATACTTTAAAACCACATTAAACATACCCCTGAGCTAATATTTATCTACAGGTTACCCCTAATTATTTGCCAATTACTATGCTAAGCGTCTCATGCACACTAGTTAATTTAATCCTTACAGGAACTCCATAAAGCTCTCAACAGTGTTGCTACGTTATGGAGAAAGAAGCTGAGGTCCAGGGAGGTTAACTGAACTCACGGCCTTGCAATCAGTGCTAAAATGGCAGAGTTGGGATTAGATTCCTTTCATCTCAACCTTAGCTACAATATGTCCTATCTCAATCACCAAGGGAGAAAAGAAAATAAATATTTATTATGAAAACAGAAGGAAAAAATAAAGTTTATCTAGATCGAACCAGTGTTTATTGACTCTCTACTATGTGCTGGGCACCCTCAGACACTTTGATACAGCACAATCCTGGGAAGCAAGTGGGTACTACCAGCTCTGTTTTGTGAATGAAGAAATTAGGGACTGGCGTTATTAAGCAAGGTACTCATGGACTCATACCTCAGAGGTAGTGGGTTTCTAGCACATGAAAATGCATTTGGGAAGGCCTAGCTCTGGTCCTTTTCACCAGTCTCATGGAACTTCCTCCACTCTCCAAGAGACTTTAACTCTAGGGCACAATTTTTGCTCTGAAAGCTCACAGCCTTCTGAAGGCTTTCAGTGTCAGCAAGTCCTTGCTGGAAAGGCTACTGGGCAGGGCAGGGAGTGATGGAAGGGGCAGTGTTCTAGCCTGCCCTCTCTGTCTGACCCTCCCCGAGGAAGACCGTAGCTACAACAGCACGCCAGGGCATACTCCAGTCTTCCCAGAGAGTAATGTTCTGCTCAGGAGTGATAGAAGGCTCTGTGGCTGGCCCAGCTGAGGTATTGGAGAAAGATCCATCACCCGTGAGTGATCGGTGACCCACAGGTACCACGCGTGGAACCTCATGACCAGTCAGTCAATTACCAGCTCGGTGACATGTTTATAAGGGTGAACTTTAGAGTGCTATTAGGGAGCAGACAGATGAACTATAGCTGCGCCTGCGGGGCAGAGCTCACCCAGCCCCACTGCCTCTGCAGACCCATTACCCAGTAATTAGGGGAGTTCTTAAGGAGGAAGCAAGGAGTTAAATTATTGCTTGGATTAGCGCCTCACTTGTCACTGTGGAAAGTGCTGCTTTGGGGAAAGAGGGATGAACGTGGGAAGGAAGACAGGAACAGAGGATGGTAGGTGGGAGGGGAGAAGAAAAAAAGGAAAGTGTGTGGGAAAGCTCTGAGAAATGGGCCTTTGTGATGAGAACTTCATTCATTTCTTCCCAGCTGTCTTCTGTGACAGGGATGACCACCGAGAGATGCCTGGTCACTGTCTCACAGCTTCTTCTTGGGCTCCTGGAGCTCATCAGGAAGATGAAAGCAACCGCACCCACAATGATAGTTACTAAGGATTTGTTGTACACCGTGAGCTGGGAACTGTGCTGGGTAAGGAAGGTCCGCGATCATCAGCTCATTTGATTGTCTCCAGGTGAGAACACAGATCTGGCTCTGTGTAACTTAGCAACAGATGCCAGGGCCCAGGTTCCTGAGCATCTGGCCATGAAGCTTAGTGAAGTCTTCACAATGGGGGTATGGTGACTAGTTTTGGTAGTCAACTTGGCACGGTGCAGAATCACCCAGGAAGACTCAACAAGGACTAACTAGATCAGGCTGGCCCGTGAACACGTGCGTGGGAGATTGTCTCAACTATGTTCACTGATGCAGGAAGACCCAGCTCCAAAGTGGGGAGAGGTATTCCCTAGGTTTGGACCCTGGGCTGTATTAAAAGGAGACAGTGAAGTGAGCATGCCTGCATTTACTTCTCATTCATGCTCACTGCTCTCGACTCTGGCTGTGATGGGAACAGTGGCGTTAAGTTCCTGCTGTTGCCTGGATTTCCCTGCACTGGTGGACTGTAACCTGCAATTGTGTGGAAAGCAAACCTTTTCTCTTCAAGTTGCTTCCGCCAGGGTGTTTTATCGTAGCAACAGGTAGCAAACTAAGACAGTTATGTTGCTTCAGGCTTATTTTTAGTTTCTTTTCTTTGTTTTTCTAACCTTCTATACCAGTGATTCTCAACCTTCCTTATTCTGTGACCCTTTCCTCGTGTCGTGGTGACCTTCAACCCTAAAATTATTTTGTTGCTACTTCATAACTATAATTTGGTTACTGCTATGAATTATAATATAAATATCTGATATGTAGGATATCTAATATATGACCCCTGTGAAAGGGTCATTTGACCCCCAAAGGGGTTGCAACCGCACAGATTGAGAACTGCTATTCTGTACCCTTGATTCATCTTCAGAGAAAGACTGTCAACTGCTGTATATATTACTGTCTGTGTAGCTTTCATTATAGAAGATATTGAAGATTAAGTAGATGGTATCATACAGCAGGCTGTTTTATCTCCATCTCCTGGTTTTTAAATACTTAACTGGTGGACCTTGTACCCACTTCTTTTCCTGAAATACAATGAAGCAAATCTCAACTATCGTATCATTTCACCTCTAAATGCTTAAGTGTCAAAGACAGAGACCGGCCTTAAAAAATAACACAAATATGTTGACTATAGACCCTGAAATAATGATTACCATTCAATTGGTTTGAGTTTCCTAACTTATCATATAATTTCAGGGATACATGAATCCATAATACAGAGATACATAAATACATGCAAAACACTCATACAAATGAATCTTAAAATATTTGCTATTACAAAAAGAATTTCCTATGCTCTTTATCAGTTATCTTCACAGGATCTTTAGGCAGAATTTTACTATATAGCTCAGGGAAACCTAAAAGTCTGCTTGGGCCTCACACTAATGGAGATCCTCCTGCCTCAGTTTCTAGAGAACTGGGAATACAGATATCAGCTGCTGTGCCTGCTCCTGTCTGCATGGCGATGGCAACCTCGTGGGTTTTAACACAACCTTTGCACTTGGCAATTATAACAAAACAAATTAGTAGCTAGATTTAGAGTTTGATCAAATTCAGATTTGGGCTGTTTCATTTATTTTATTTTGCTATTTATTTATTTGTAAGAATATCTCATGGGTTCCAGGTAACCAACTTTTTGACAATGTGACCTGATATTGCCATCTACAAATGTGTCAGGTCTCATTCACAGCTACCAGGGAGGCATGTGGCTTGGGGCCTGCAGGTTAGACATACCTCAGGGATTCTGTGCATTTTAACTAGGAAGTCTAGCTGACATCCTTTTGTTGTTAGCAACCACTGGTGTTTATTTTCATTCATGATAATGATGATGTCATCGTTCCTTTCCTATTAATTATCTGAAATACATTTTAAAGAATAGCTTCCCCTCATCAATTACTTATTATCCTGAGATAGAGTTTAAATGGAAAAATAAGTTACTGTTTCAGTCCTTTATTTCTAGTTTTGGGGATAATAAATCTGTTGTTCCTCTATGCAGGGCACTAATGAGCTCATTTTATTTTTCTTGTCATTTTGCACTCATGGACTTGAAGTTCTTTTTTGTTTGTTTTGAGACAGGGTTTTGCTGAGCCTGGGCCTGCCTTGAACCTCTGAGTTTCCTGTCTCCCCCTCTCAAATGCTAGGATTACAGGTGTGCACCACCAAATCTGACTTAAAGTTCTTGCAGCTACTATTCATATCAAGACCCAAATTCTAATGTCTGGCCAGTGAGAGATAGCACAAGTTGATTCTCAAGATTTATTTATTTATTTACTAATGAATTGATTAATTTTTGTAGTAGGATAACACTTGTTTTTAAATTTAGCATATATTCATTGTACAAACTTATAGTCTGGTGTGGGAAGTCCTGTATATGTGTTGCTTTTATTGGTTAATAAAGAAGCTGCTTGGGCCAACATGAGGGCGGAATAGAGCTAGGTGGGAAAACTAAACTGAATGCTGGGAGATAATAAACAGAGTCAGAAAGATGCCATGTAGCTGCTGCCAGCCAGAACCTTACCGGTAAACCATGAGCCTCATGGTAAAATATGAAATAATGGAAATGGGTTAATTTAAGATATAAGAACTAGCCAGCAATACACCTAAGGGATTGGCCAAAAAGTGTTTTAATTAATACAGTTTCTGTGGATTATTTCAGGTCTGGGCGTCTAGAAAACAAACAAGCAGTCTCAACCTACAATAGTCTTCTTTGTGACCTTAAAAAGTACATGCGTACCATGTACTTTTAGAAAAATCAGTCCCTAATAACCTCTCTTGTTATCCCTTTATACTATTTTCCTGTCTGTCATCAAATTATTCTCCTTCTACTTCCATGTCTTAAAATCTAGATTCTGCTTAGGAGGAGAAAAAAACAAGCAGTATTTCTCTTTTGGAGTCTGGCTTATTTTGCTTAACATGATCACTTCCAGTTCCATTCATTTTTCCTGCAAATGACATAATTCTGTTCTTCTTTATGGCTGAATAAAACTTCCTGTACCCATGCACACCATATTTTTTTTATCCGTTCGTCTGTCCATGGCCACTGCTAGAGTCTCTGCTAACGGTACTCATCTGCTACTGAAGAGGTGCCCTAAGGCTAAAGACTTGATTTTGACCCTGGGCTGGCTTGAGTCAGAGCTCTGGCTCTCTGTGTTCCAGGCAGAGTCACATGGAGCTACACTGGGCAGATCCTTATCTACACTGGGCAGATCCTTATGCCAGCCAAGGCCAGGCATCTGTGCTGCCAGAATCACAGACATGGAGCCAGCCTAAGTGGGGGACTCTTAGAGAAGCCAGTCTTCTTACCACACAGAGGGGCCGAGGGGCCCAAGCTCACCTCAAGATCTGTTCTGCCTGAGGAGCTTGCACCAACGTGGTAAGAACGGGCACAGGATATTTGATCTTTTGCCCAACCTCAGCTTCTTCCCAAAGCTATGTTGCATCTGGGTCCTCTCCTGAAGTATTAATCATTTCATCCATATTTCTTTTCACCTCAGACTCCAAACTTTGATTTCCTCTGGTATTTATAGCAGCCCCCGTGGTTTCTCAAAGTCCAACGGGTGTGCTCCAGGATGAAGATGTTTTCTTAGCGCCTGGCTAGATTTGTGATCCACCAATGGGCAGTTGACTCAGAGGAAATGAAACTGAAGAGAAAGTCAACCTCATTTTCTTGGTATTTCTTTTTCCTTTCAGGAAAAGGGAGCTCATCAAACAACTTCAATTTAAAGTCTTTTATCCCTTTGCCATTCGAACCTGATCACTGAATACGTCTCAAGTACAAGCTATGAGCCAGACCACGTACCAGGCACTAGGGTATAATAAAACCAGATGTGGTCCTCATCTTCTAGGAGAGACAGGAGAGAGAGGGAGGGAGGGATAGAGAGAGAGAGAATAATATTTTTACAGAAACTTGTGAAATTATATCTAGTGTTTTGAGACCAAGCTTATGTTAGTATAGGGGACTTGACATAGTGAACAAAGGCATCCGAAAGTAAGTGGTCTGGAGAAGTTAGTGAAATTAGTTATAGAGCAGTGGGAAGGGCAGTCAGGCATGGAGCACAGATGCACAGGCCCAGCAATGGGAAGTCGGCATGAACACTATTTTGTGAGACGAAGGGGGGCAGAGGAGCCAGAGAAGACCACCTGTGCAGGACACTGCAGGTAATGAGCTGGGAGTAGAAGTCAGTGACCACAAAGGCAGGACCTTAGACACCACTCAGATGTGTGTTGATGAACACTCTATCGGCATGCAGACCTGAGAACCTCTAACTAGGATGGGCCCTTTCAAGATCCTGGTACACAAATAGTACAAACACTGTTTAAGCTTCTATGTTTCACAAGGAAACTTTTGGAATGCTCTGAAATCTCGCACCTCAGATATAAAATAAACCTGGTAAAAGATTTCTTAAGTCTGTCAACAGCCCTGAGATGTATGGCATCTCTAAAAAGGGACCAGGAGGCTACAAGAAACAATTTTTACTGAACTGCACCAGAGTGAAAATAGTCTCTTCACACTCTTTGCAAAATGATGTCACTAGCTCATTATCATATGAAGGGGCCAAAAGTATGGCACCAATGAAAGGTGGTAAAAAATTATTTGAGAGTTGCATTAGTGTGCAATTGATAAAAAGGCTGTATTATACAGTCTCAACCCATCTGCCCCTGTCAGTCACTGACTACTAGGAGTTTACTATCGTGCTTGTATGGTTACAATTTTGAACAGAGATCCTATCTCTCTACCTCTTGATGGAAGGGGTCATATCAGGCCCTCGGAGATGGTCTCATTCCTTGGATCTCAGCACTGGGGATCAGTCACATGGAAGAGGGGTGTGGCAGGCAGAGGGTGGGATTCTGTCTTCTCACCACTCATTCTCCTGCAGGATCTTCATAGCCTAAAGTAAACTAGACACAAGCCTGGGAAAGATCTGCTGTGATTGACACAGCTGGTGGCCTGAAAGACAGACAATCACCTCACGAGTAAGCTAAATGGAAACATCCCTGAACCGAGGCAAGAAATGGGAAGCAGGGGGCACCTGGAAGGTTGTCAGTAGGGGCCCACAGATTTATCTTTTGAAATGGAACATTTAAAACAACTAATGCAATACATTATTAGATATATTATTAGAAAACTGTATGCATTGGTGACTATGGGCAATAGTCTCATTCTTGAATTATTCCTTTAGAAATTAGATCCAACTATGATGATAGATTCTATGCTTTCTCAATTATGTTGTGTTTATATGCAGACAATTAAACAACACCGAGTTCTCCCCTTTGTTCTGCAAAGGCCTCAATGTTTTTGGCATGATATCCAAATTCATGTTCTCATGCTTGGTTGGCGGACACTTTACCAAACGAACCTTGTCCCCAGACCCTGGGCTCAATATCTTAAGCTTATTCTACAACATTGTGGTTCCTTCTTCTTTTTGATGTTCCTATGAAGACCTCATAAGGATATTGCCCCCCCCCACTGCCACACACATACTCATGTGTACTCCTGTGCGTGTGAAGACCACCCCCACTATAATAATTGAATATCATTCTAGAACTTATAGATCCCCTAGCATTTTGCTAGCATTTCCCCTAATACCTTGAACAGAACAGGTACCTGGTTCTTGCAAACTTCTGCACTTTTTCTTAGACTGTATTGGATTATTAACTTACTATTGCTTGTAAAGTCCTCAGGAAATACCAAGAGCTTATTCATTGTGAAGGATGGTTATTAGTGAAGTCTTGATTTGAGAGCAGAGCCAGGGAGTCCAGAAATAAGCAAATACCAGTTGTAGAGGGAGGCAGGGAGCTGAGGGACGTGTGTGGTGTGCAATCATACTCTGCATGGTTCTCAAACGGGCTTTAGTTCACTGCTTGCTGCATCTGTCCTTCCAGGGAGCTTATGCTGTTTTAGAGAACAAACTGACTGACTTTTCTGAGCATCCCCCATCACCCCTTTGTCTCAGTTTTCAGTGTCTGTTTACCTTCCGGATTCCAACTACTTTCCTCACAGTGAATATTGTCTCCTCCTCCTTAGGGGAGATAGAAGATCCCCCAAATTCCTTTACTGTCATCCCAATTGTTTCTATCACTTCCAGTCTCTCCCCTTTGACCTCACTTCTCAGAGGATGTGTGGCCCTTGTTTGGAGGGAGATAGCCTCTGGCCCCCATTTTCCTCCCCCCACGACAAGATTTCATTCTGCCGCACTGCTAAAGTGGTAATACTTGTGTGTGCCACCAAATATGGTTGGTTTAATGCTCTCTTGCCACCATTTAAAAATCCTGTAGAGCTTTCCAAAAGAGATCCCACATTTTTATTTTGCATTGGGTCCCACAAATTACGTAGCGAGCCCCGCTCTCTTCCAGCTGAATATTCTGTGTGCCACCTCCAGCTACACCCATGTATGTTGCTTCATGATCGTCTTTCTGGCCATAGTATTTTGTCTTTCAGTGTTCCCACTGTACAGAGATTCCTTTAAGCCTATAATATACTCACCTGAAAAAAAATGGGTAGAATTTCTTCAATGACTATAATCACCCTAAATTCTTAATATGGGAATTTTTGGTTCTGAGGGATAGACCCTCAAATAAGCTGGGGTGAACAAAGGAGATGTATTGCATTATATAATCTGTTTGTAGAAGAGCTAGAAATGGATCTGGCCAAGAGGAAACTGGATGCTTAGATGCGACCACCATCTTGCCTTCATCTCTGCTCCTTATGCTGCACATCACTTGCTCTTCAGTTTCCCCCCTTAATGGACATGTATCTGCCAGACAGCACCCGAGGAGAGGTCTGCACCCCAGCAAAGGTCTGCACCCAGAATCAAAAGGAAAAGGGGCCATTGACTCTGGTTTCAATTGACACAAAGCCTCTGGAAATACGTTCTAATGGGTTCAACTTGGGTCATACATTTATTTCTGGACTAGTGGCAATGGCCAGGGAAAGGGGTGATCTGGTTGGTTTATTTTAGCGGTTGTGGTTTGAATCTCATTGTTGGTGTTTCCTGGTGGAAAGATGCTCACTGTAACGGAAAGAGATCAATCAAGGACCACCCTGTCCCTTTCAACCTTGTCCCTGTCCTCTTCTTCCTCATTCTCTTCATGGCAATGTGAAGCCATCTATTTAGAATGTCGCTTTCACTCATCTCTTTTCCACCTGCCATCCTCTCTGTGTTTTCAAAGACCATCTTAAACCACTCCCATTACTATCAGCACAGTCTCCTTTTGGCACAATCTACAGGCTGGTATTCAACTACCCCCCTTCTTTCACTTTTCTTTGTGACTCTTTATAGAAGAATTTTATTCCCTTGTTTTGTATTTATCTATGCTTTATGTTCCTTGTCTTTCATACCAGTCCTCCTAGCTCCCATCTTTTATTGACCTTTGCTACCGTATTTCTGAATCTGTGCCTTGGTCATTTAACCACTCTGACAATAGCTCTTCTGATTCCTGCTCTCTCATGCCTCCTGGTACCATCTGAAGATTCCTTTTCCTTTTTATTTTTGCATAAATCTCTCTCTCTCTCTCTCTCTCTCTGTGTATCTGTGTGTGTGTGTGTGTGTGTGTGTGTGTGTGTGTGTGCTATGAGTGTAAAGGTGCCTGTGGAGGCCAGAAAAGGGTATCAGATTTCTTAGAGCTGGAGTTACAGGCAGTTGTGAGCTGCCTCATATGGGTGGGCTCTGGTATCAGAACTTGGATCCTTTGGAAGAGTATCAAGTGCTCCTAGCTGCTTAGCCGTCTCCCCAGCCAACTTGTAGATATCTGAATGATGATTATCATAACCATTGTAACACCACAGCATGTGCCAAAAACAGTGTCCATCATGACCGAGATTGTCTTTACGGTTGATCTCTGGGTCAGCCCTCACACACCTAGACTGTTGGCTGTTTTTGTTAGGACTTAGGTGCAGTCTCAGTTTGCTTACTGACAAATGATTATTGAGAGGCTGGCCTTATGACGAAGTCCCATATCTCTTCCAATGGGAAGACACAGGAACTGGGCTCATAGGTACAATTGTGAGTGGCTGCAGGGCACTTAAACCTGGTTAGGAAGCTCCTACCCATGAGGCTAGGCATTAATCAGCACATGTATGAACTGGCCATGTGATTGTGTCGTCTTTTGTCTAACAAATGGGCCACAGGCATCTTGATAAAGAAGTGTGCTTTTCTAACAGTGTATAGTGAAATAACTCAGGTGAGTGGATTTTGAGTCACACCACGGGGATGCCAGCAGCCACCTGTGAATATCATGCACTTGACACATGGTTTCTAACTGAGACTTCTATAACATACACTCTGAATGGTGAAGATATAGCATGGAAAAAGGTTAAGTGTCTTACCATTTTATATTGATTATATCGCCACATTACACTATTTTGGAAATGTTGAACAAATAGGATTGACTACCATGTTAATCTCATTTGTTTTTCAGTCTTAGAGTGCACTGGAATATTTAAAGTCAATCACATGGCTCCCATGTATTCATGTCTATAGAGGGTTCACTGTCAGTTTCCAGGGTACTGGGTTCTCTTGTGGTAAATCAATGTGGACAAAGGTTTCTGATATCAAGATTGTCTTCTGAGAGTTGGAGATATTGAGCAAATAAAGGTGTTTAGACATGACCCATGCAGATGGGCCATTTCCCTCCCATCTTGTCTCCATCCTGACAATATTTGATACCACCTTCTCTTGTGTGAATGGCTCTCATTGTCTCTTTTCCTAATTGCTCTCTATATTTTTTGCTCTCACCCTGCAAGAACCCATTCTCCTGCTACTCCTAATAGGAAACATTTTTCTTCAATACTTGAGTCTGTTATCACATTTATTATTTGTTTTTTTTACATAGCTTCCCAATCTTTTGAATTAAGTCTAAGGTCATGGTGGCCTCACTGGAGAAGACCTGGATTCTCTCTCTTGCTTCACCTTTTTCCCTTCTTTGTTTTACTTGGATGTTCCTAAGATTCCATTTAACCCCAATAGTAAGGCAGCTGCTTCCCTGCCTCAGGGACCTTGCTGGTCTATGGCTTCTACCCAGAACATTCTCCCTTCACTCAACACTTCACTTGGATGATGCTGCCTCGTGCTTTTGCTACCACGTCCTCTGATAAATACTCTCTATTCACGTTCTCTAGTAAAGACTATCCACCTTTCTCCTTCTGCTATGCTTGTTATTCCGTCTCCTTCTGATCCTCTGACCCTGTGGGCTAGCTCACTTCTGACTGTCATCCCATTTGAAGGGACCCGCAGCACAGGGGGCACTTAATTTTTTACTGAAAAAGGAAAAGGAATAAATGAATGAAGGTCGGTTATCTGAACTGGGACACAAGTTCAACGCCAACCTTCACAAGGATGATGCATTGGGGATGGACTGGGGCTTTGGGAGTGGGAAGGGAAGAAGGCACAGGGGCTGGGGAAGTGAGCAGAGCCAAGTGCAAACCCAGCAGGGATGGCATGGTGCAGCCTCATCTCAGGCAATGACTTCAAAGCTCTTCAAAGGAAGCCAGTCAAGATGTGTCAATCCCTGGAGGTGTCAGTGGCCTGAGGAAGGCCCCCCGCCAGGGTCTGGTGCTGAGGCACCTTCTGCAGCAGGTCTGGTAATTAACTCTAGCTGTGCAGCGTGTTCACACAGCTGTAAATCACCAGGCAGATACTTTGGGGCTTATCTACTAATGAAAACTCCTTGGCATTTCTGTAAGCATATTATGGTCAATTACAATTAATTCAGTTTGCATCGACTGACTTTTTCCTTATGCAAAGATCGTGCAAATGTAGTGTGTGAGCTGAGGGCTGTGCCTGCAAAATCCATAATGGTTAGCTTTCAGGGGTGGCAGGAGAAGAATGAAACCCTGGGCTGTTTGAAATTTAAATCAGACTGAGGCTGGTCAATAGAAGCAGACTCCCTGCTCTTGGATTAGTTGGGATGGGCATGGGAGGACACTGGGGGCATTTTCCTCCTGTTCAAGGTTATGGGGTCATGGACTATCCCCCTTCCTTATCTCTGTCTTCCTTGTGACCCCACCCCTGGCTTCCTGGCTACAGTCTCTCAAGGACCCGAGGGACTGACTTCCTGTCTGAGTACTTGTAGCTTTGGTGACTCATGAGGACACATTGTAGCTTGATGTGAAGGGAGATGAGGGCTTTTTCTTTTTCTAGCCCTCTCCAACTTCAAGTACAAAGTTGGAAAAATATTAACTGTTAAATACATATTTCAGTTTCAGCGTCTGGATCAGTTGGCCTTTGTTTAAGATTAATTATGGGCCGAGACTGTGCTGGGTACTTTGTGGGTGTTTGCAAAGTGTGGGATGTGAGTACCACATGAGTCTTTGAGAGGGATTCTTCTTCATCACTTTTATCAGCGGGAATCTGACATGCACAGAGACCTGTCTGCATTAAACAGTGAGACAAAATTTATCTTGAATCTCGGTTTTACATCGCCCCTCATGTGGTCACTCATGAGGTTGAATAATGGGAAAACTGACTCTTTGTCTGTATTAGCTTTGTCACCAAATCCAGCAAAGCCTGGAGAAGATAGCTGTGTTGTCCGTGTCCTTGTTCCTTTTCTGTATGTTGGTGAGATCCTGGGGCTCCTCAGAGAGGCAGGGAAGTTAGGTGTCTAGGTTTGGAGAGTGGGTTTGGGGGGCCAGGGAAAGGAGACAGCCTCTGAGTGTGTGGATGTGGGGACTGTTTTGAAGGAACTTTTCCTCTGAGGGGCTATACCCATTGCTATCCAGAAAGCTAAGTGACTACTAAGGTGCTCCTGGGTTGTGATTGGGTACAGACAGTTCCGTAAATGTGGCTGCAAACATGCCTGACCCTCTTAAGGACATGCCAGCCCAGTTTACAATTGCAGCCTGTATTAATAACTTTTCTATAGCTGTGAAACAATACTATGACCAAAAGCAACTCAAGGCGGGGGGAGGGGGAGGGTGTTATTTCAGTTTATAGTTCAGAAGGATAGAGTCCATTGTGGTGGGGAAGGCACAGCAGTAGGAGCAGAAAGGAGAGAGAGAGAGAGAGAGAGAGAGAGAGAGAGAGAGAGAGAGAGAGAGGAGGGAGGCAAAGTTGTAAACCCTCAAACCTCACTCCTAGTGTACTTCCCCCAAACAAGGCAGCACCTACTGAAGGTTCCATAACTTCCCCAAACAGCATCACCAACTAGGGACCAAGTGGTCAAATACATGGGCCTATGAGGAATATTTCTCATTCAAAACAACATTTGACCTTCCATTTCTTTGTTTAAATTTTTTCTCTGTCCGACACTTAGTCTAATCATGAGACAGATGGGAGGGGCAAAGGGATGATGTTTCTTGGTAGCAGCCCTACACCCGTGGAGTTTGATGCATAGAGACCCCAGCTCCCTCTCAGCCCCCAGGTGGGGCAACTGTGAGGACTATGCTCTACCATGGTTCCCAAGATTCCCAAGCAAGATTGTGTGCCAGCTGCCCACCGTGCTAACCTCCCTTATAACACACATTTATCCTCTGCTCTCTCTTCCTATCTCATTTCACTACCCCCTGATGGCCTTTCTGAGAAAATGGTTTATATAAAACTGCATGGGAATTCTGTCTCAGGGTCACCTTGTCCAGAGCTAAACCATGACACTTCTTAATTTGAAGAACTAAACTGGGTGGTGGTGGTGCACACCTTTAATCCCAGCAGGCAGGTGGATCTCTGTGAGTTCGAGGCCAACCTGATCTATAAAAGCTAGTTCCAGGACAGATTCCAAAGTTACAGAGAAACCCTGTCTTGAAAAAACAAAACAAAACAAAAAAGTCCATGACTTGAAGTGAACATAAATATATTCACATTATACAAAATAACAATAAGATTTCTGGATCCTGTTGAAGTCTCACATGTCTGTACCAGAAATGACCATTGTATTTCTGGTGGTCTTTCTCCTTAGTGTTTCTTATACATGTAAGCCAATGTACACACACACACACACACACACACACACACACACACACACACACACACACCACTCTATCTATTGATCCATGATGTATTTTTTTAAAAAGTAGGATAGGCTATTTCATAATTTTCTCAATGTGCTATGATCTTCCCTCTGGTTTGAAATGTTACATAACATTACATGGTATGAATTCATCTTATCAACTCCCTAACTGATGGATACTTTGGTTATTTCCAGTCCATGATGGTTTCAAATTTGGGGCTTTTCTGGGATCTTCTCCCAGAGGATCTATTCTTTCACACTAAGGGCTTCTTCTTGCAAGGGCATCCTGAAATAGCCAGAAGCTGGCTATCAAATGAAGACATAATGAAGACCAGATAGAGTTCTGGGGAATTCCAGACAATGTATCATGACTTCTTCAAGTCCCTAGAGATTTTGAACCAGATCCTAAAGAGGTGGCTTGGGACAGAACGCTGGAGAGAGGAGGGGGGTGGGACAGGGTGTGGGGGCTGAGGAAGAGGAGTATTCTTTGGACTCAGACTCTTGAGATTCCATTTGCTAATATTTCATAAGACCACAGCAATAAATGATCCCTTCTGTTCCATCCAGATGTTGCTTTCTTCTGGCTTTGTCTCCACAGCTCTCACCACATCAAGAAGTGTGTTAGCAATAAAGAAATCTCTCACTTTAGTCCAGCTAAAATTCTCTTGGTTGAATTTTCCTATACCATCTCAGCCAGAGAGAGAAAAGTCTGGGAAGCATGAATCATTAGGTTGAACCATATGAAAGTAACATATCTGTAGATAGAATCTCATCAAATACCTACATGCTCACGTGGTCCCACTAAGGAAAGTTTAGAAGCAATTTGGATTTACCTTTGAAGTGACTGGGTTGATGTGGTCCTTTCAATTACAGATTAGAAATACGAATGCCAATTGCTATATGAGCTAGGGTTACAATTGGGCTTATGGTTAGAGGTGTGGATAAGAAGAGACTTGACATATATGTGACAGAGATCCCAATGCTTGCCATCCATCATTCATGAGAGCCATCACTAACCCATGGAAACTGCCCAGATAAACCCAGCGGCAAGAAAAGGACTTCTCAACACATTACTGTGAATGGCCACTACCTGCTGACCAGAGCCAGGAGTAAAGATGGTGCCTAGAGCCATCTGTTTGGAGCAGTGGTTCTCAACCTGTGGGTTGTGACCCCTTTGGGGTTCAAATGACCTTTTCACAGGAGTCTCACATCAGATATCCTGCATATCAGACATTTACATTATGATTCATAACACTATCCAAAATATAGTTATGAAGTATCAATGAAAATAATTTTGTGATTGGGGCCACCACAACATGAGGATCTGTATTAAGGGGTCACAACATTAGGAAGGTTGAGAACCACTGGTCTTGGGGATTTGCATAGTTACGGTCAGGTTCATGTTTGGTTCACAGTTCTCAGGACTTTTGAGCCAGTGTTGGTTTTAGACTAAGTTTAGAATCCAAGAACACTCTTCACTTTTGCTCAGAGTCAAGGCTAAGGGTGGTTTGCCACTGGTTGGAACTGGATTGGGGTTGGTTTGTTAATTCATAGAGTTAGGCCAGATTCAGAGCTGAGGTTCAGATCTACGCTGTTTGGCCTAGAGATCATGAAGTTGAGTGACTTAGAAGAACTGAATCTTTAACCCTCATAGCTGCTATCCCACCTGATGTCTGATGTAGGAGTGGAGTGCAGATATTCACTATGGAGTACATGTAAGCAGCTAAGAAACTTGGCTGAATTTAGCAACTCAGAAATTCATTTTCAGCATCGGGAAAGAACTATGTCAATGGTACCACAAGTTGTTTCTTTGTTTTTTAGATGAAATTTATGTGACGTGTTCAGCTGGTGCTGGGCAGCTGGTACTCAGTCGGCATGGAGTCCTTTACTTTGTGTATACTGCCCTCCTGTTCTTCAATAGAACTGATGCCAATAATAGCAACAATTTATTATATATTTGCTCTGGGAGAAGCATGGCTTCAAGGCTTTGATATGCAGTAATTCAATTTTATTCAGAGTGATCTGGTGCAATACTATTATTCTATATGCAATATAGAATATGTATATTATTATATAGTAATATATGACTTATAATATTATATATTATTATTATAGCTAATGTTATAGTTATTTTGGAGATGAGGGACAGACACAGAGACACGAAGATGCGTGCTTAGCTAGTAGTTGTGGTCTAGGATCTCTCAAGAGGTTTCATGCAAACTGGGAGTTGGTGTCACAGTCATTGCCTCCTGTGAGGGCTTGTTGTCAATCTTGGGTCTTTGTTGGTTTTTTTGTTGGGACCTCTACTCCTCTTTACAGGGACTTTTTTTAGAAACTGATTTGTCTTAGAGCAAATGATCTAAGATTGAGAGATAGTGTCTCAATGATAAAAGCTAGTATCTTTTTATAATTTGGTCTTGGAAGTGAAATGCAATTATGTCTGTCATATTTTATTCTACACATATATGATATACACACATATATAAATACATGTCAATAGATAATCCTGCCACACACACCACAGATTGAATCTAGGGTTTTGTAAATCCTTGGTAACATTTGAACACTGTATTCTATTAAAATGTTTTAATTTTAACACGTGGTTTTGTTAAAACAGACCTTTGCCTTATGATCCTCCTGCCTCAACCTTCTAAGTAGCTGGGATTACAGGCCTGCATCACCAGGGCCACTTCATGTTTTTGATACTAACACTTGTTTAATGTGTGGTATGGTCATTATGCCCTTAGTAAAGACCACTGTCCAAAGTACCATTTCAGGACTTGGAGCTTTGTGGTGTTTCCCCTCTTCTGACTCTGTCTATGATTGCATTGTAAGGGTCTTAAGACTATAGTTTATAAATTTTTTAGTGCCATGCTTTTAACGCATCTACCTAGGTTTCTTAGCTGCAGAAAGGCAGAGGGGAAGATGTAGAATAAATGCATTCTATATCTTAGAGTCCCGTTATCAAACTGATAAAACCGGACTGTGCTAGCCCATTTTCTGTTGTTGGAGCAGAGCACTCAAGGCTTCACAATGTATAAAGAAAAAGTTTATTCTGTTTATAGCTCTGGAGATAACAAGCTACATCATCTTCTGGTGAGGGTCTCATGATGGAAAGTGGAAAAGAAGCAGATGTCAGCAGAAGAAAGTAGAAGGAGAATGGAGTGGGCCCACCTACCTTGGAGTTAACTAATCTTGTCCAAAGATCAAATCCATTTACATGAGAAAGGCATTAATCCTCTCTTAAGGGCTGATCCTCTGAGGCTTCTTAAAGGTTCCACCATCATTCATTGGGGACTACCTCATCATCTCTTGTGGTAGGAAAACAAAACAAAACAAAAACAAAAGACCTCTATTTGAACCATGACACATGCCTTTTAAAGACATGTGTGCTTTATAGTGTATACATTTGCCTCAACAATTGAAAAGTTAAAAATGAATGACACCTCTCAAATTAAATCATAGATGAATTTAAGAACTAAAAGAGATGAATTTAGAAGAAGATTGGAGGGCTGGATGTGGTGGTGGACACTTTTAATCTCAGCACTCAGGAGGGTGGAGCAGATGGAACTCAGTGAGTTTGAGGCTAGCCTGATCTACATACATAGTGAGTTCTAGAAGAGCAAGGGCTTCATAGTGAGACACTGTCTTAAATAAACAGACAGATAGACAGACAAACAAAGAGCATGGGGGGGGGGTGAGGGAGTAAGGGTGGACCTGTGAGGAGTTAGTGGATGAATCAGATCAAAACATATTGTATGCATAAAGTTATCAAAGGACGAAGAGAAACATTATGTCATGTAAACCACCAGAGTCAAGAATGGAAACTATTAAATGTATACAAGTCATCTGAAACAGGATTAATACTCAAGCCCACTTAAATTCCAGAAGCAAGAGGAGAAAACAGAGCAGAATAGTAGAATCAACTGAGGAGATCAGGGGCTAGGATTTTCTAAATACGAAAGAGACAAAGGTACATGATGAACCCGAAAGTTAAACCAAAGCAAAGTCCATCTGGTTTATCCCAGCAAAGCTGTTGGAAATCAAAAGGGAAGAGAAAATCTGGAAAGCACCCAAAGGAAGCAGCCCTCTGCCTTCCACAGCATAGGGAGAACACTTAGATAAGACTTTCTAGCAGAAATTATGCAAGCCAGAACATGATGTGGCAATAATTTAAATATGTTCAAGAAGATAGTAAAAAACAAGAGCCGTTTAGAAAAAAAGCTTCTTTAGAAGTGGAGGTGAAATAAATACATCTCAAAGAAACAAAAGCTAAGATCATTTGTATCCCTGGCCTTCTGTGAGGGAGATGGAAGGGGGAGTTCTTTAGGTCGAAGGAAAACGACCACAGACGAAAGCTTGAAATTATGAGTAAAGGAGTATGGATGATCCGAAACTGGCAATAACTGCTCAACACTGCAACCTTAAAACAAATGAGATAAAAATAGGGCTGTAATTTCTGGGATTCTCCTGATATCTTGGAAGTATTGCTGCTTTTTAAAAAATAATTTTTCTAATGTTATTTTTATTGGACAATCTTAATTTAAAGGCAAACATCAGAATGTTTCCGTTCATATGCACAACCACTAAAATCATGCATGTTGTATGTTCTGCCTCGTTGGTGCATATGGGTCTTATTTTTTTAATTAAATTTATTTATTTATTTTACATTCCAGTTTCCCCCTCCCTCCTCTCCTCCCATTCCCTCCCTTTACCTAGCCTCTCCTCTGTGCCCTCCCCCCATGCCAATCCACTCTCTGTTTCTGTTAACAAAGAGGCAGGCCTCCCATAGGTATCAACAAAGCGTAGCATATTAAGCTGCAGTAGAACTAAGCACCTTCCCTTTTAAGGTTGGGCAAGGCAACCAGTATGAGGAATAGGTTCCCCAAAGCCAGTCAAAGCGTTAGGGACAGGCCCTGCTCCCACTACTAGGAGTCCTATAAGTAGACCAAGTTACAGAACTGTCACATACATGTAGAGGGCCTAGGTCAGTCCCATGCAGGTTCCCTGGTTGTCCGTTCAGACTCTGTGAGTTCCTTTGAGCCCAGGTTACTTGCTTCTCTGGGTTTTCTTGCGATGGTCTTGACCAGAGTCCTTCCTCCTTCTCTTCAGCAGGATTCCCCCAAACTTGGCCTAATGTTTGATTGTGGGTCTCTGCATTTTTTTCCATCAGTTACTGGATGAAGGGTCTCTGATGACATTTGGGATAGTCACTAACCTATGAGTTTAACAGTATATCCTTAGGCAGCATCATTACATTGACTTTTTTTTCCCCTGCAATTGTGGAGTGTTTTTTTTTTTCTTTTTTCTTTTCCTACAATTTGGTTCTATTCTAAGTCTGGGTCATCCAGCCTCTGGGTTGTAGCATTCCGGGCAGTGTCATCAAGGGTGGGCTCACTTTTGTGGCATGGATCTCAGACTGGAATAGTGATTTGTTGGCCGCTCCTGCAATCTATGTGCCACCCTTGCCCTGGTGCACCTCATAGGCATAGAGACTGTAGACCAAAGTTGTGTGGCTGATTGGTGTTCCAATCCCTCCACTGGAAGTCTTACCTTGTCACAGGAGATGGCCAGTTCAGGCTACGTATCCACTGTTGCTAGGAGTCTTAGCTGAGGACATCCTTGTAGATTGCTGAGAGTTTCCCTTGCACAGATTTCTATATGACCCTGAAATACACCCCTTTCCAGTCATCTCAGTACTCTCCTCCTCAGTCTACCCCACAGCCCATTCCCATCCTCACTTGCCCCAGTCCACCCAGGGGTCTCTTCTATTCCCTTCCCAGGGAGATCCATGCAATTACCCCACCCCCTTGAGGCCTTCTTGTTACCTACCCTCTCTGGGTCTGTGGATTGTAACATGGTTATCCTTTACTTTACAGCTAATGTCCACTTATAAGTGGTATATACTGTTGTGGAATAATCCTATTTTAAAATTAGATTATTTGGTTTTTTGATGTCTAGTTTCTTAAGTTTTTTTATATACATATTTTGGAGAGCATCAATCTGTCAGATATGGGTTTGGTGAAAATCTTTCCCCATTCCATAGGCTGCCATTTATCCTATTGACAGTGTCCTTTACCTTATAGAAGCTTTTCAGTTTCATGAGGCCCCATTTATAAAAAATAATTGTTGATCTCTGTGTCTGTGCTACTGATATTATATTCAGGAAGTTGTTTCCTGTGTCAATGCACTCAAGGATATTTTCCACTTTCTCTTATATCAGGCTCAGTGTAACTGAATTTATGTTGAGGTCTTTGATCCACTTGGACTTGAGTTTTGTGTAGGGTGACAGATAGGGATCTATTTGCATTCGTCTACATGTCAACATCCAGTTATGCCAGCACCATTTGCTGAAGATGATTTCTTTTTTCCTTTGTATGCTTTTGGTTTCTTTGCCAAAAATCAGGTGTCCATAGGTGTGTGGATTTATGTTTGGGTCTTTGATTGAGTTCCATTGATCAATGTGTCTGTTTTTATTCCAATACTATGCTGTTCGTATTGCTAAAGTTCGTATTGCTAAAGAAACTTGAGATCAGGGATGGTGATACATCCAGAAGTTCTTTTATTATACAGGATTGTTTTAGCTATCCTAGGGTTTTTTTCCATATGAAGTTGAGCATTGTTCTTTCAACATCTGTAAAGAATTGTCTTGGGATTTTGATGGGGATTGTGTTGAATCTGTGTATTGCTTCTGATAAGATGGCCATTTTTACTACATTAATCCCACTGATCCATGAGCATGAGAGATCTTTCCATCTTCTGATATCCTCTTCAATTTCTTTCTTCAAAGACTTGACATTCTTGTCATACAGGTCTTTCACTTGCTTGGTTAGAGTTACCTCAAAATAATTATATTATTTGTGGCTATTGTGAAGGGTGCTGTTTCCTTGATTTCTTTTCTTTACCTGTTAATTGTTTATATATAGAAGGACTGCTGATTTCTTTTTGAGTTAGTCTCATATCCAGCCACTTCACTAAAGATGTTTATCAGCTGTAGGAATTCCATGATAGATTTTTTTGGTTGCTTATATCTACTATCATATCATTTGCAAATAGTGATACTTTGACTTCTTCCTTTTCAATTTGGGTCTCCTCAATCTCCTTTTGTTGACGTATTGCTTTTGCTAGAACCTCAAATACTATATTGAATTGATATGGAGAGAGTGGACAGCCTTGTCTTGTTTCAGATTTTAGTGGAATTTCTTTGAGTTCTTCTTCATTTAATTTGATGTAGTCTGTTGGCTTGTTGCATATTGCTTTTATTATGTTTAGGTATGTTCCTTGTATCTCTGATCTTGCCAAGACTTTTATCATGAAGGGGTGTTGGATTTGTCAAAGTCTTTTTCCATATCTAATGAGATATCATGTATTTTTTCTTTCAGTTTATTTGTATGGTGGGTTACATTAACATGTTTTCATATGTTGAATCATCCCTGCATCTCATCTCTGGGATGAAGCCTATTTGATCATGGTGGATGATCTTTTTGATGTGTTCTTAAATTTGGTTTGCCAATATTTTATTGAGTAGTTTTTGCATCAATGTTCATGAAAGAAATTGGTCTGTAATTCTTTTTCTTCTTTGTATGGTCTTTGTATGGTTTGGAAATAAAGGTAACTGACTTCATAAAAAGAATTTGGCAATGTTTTTCTTGTTTCTGTTTTGTGGAATACTTTAAGGAGTATTGGTATTAACTTTTCTTTGAAAGTCTGGTAGAAGTCTGTGCTGAAACACTAAAACCATCTGGCCCTGGGCTTTCTTTTCTCTCTCTCTCTCTCTCTCTCTCTCTCTCTCTCTCTCTCTCTCTTTGTTGGGAGACTTTTAATGACTGCTTTTATTTCTTTAGGGGTTATCAGCCTATTTAAATTGTTTATCTGATCTTGATTTAACTTTGGTAAGTGGTATCTATCAAGAAATTTGTCAGTTCTTTTAGATTTTCCAATGTTGTGGACTACAGGTTTTTAAGTATGATCTAATAATTCTTTGGCTTTCCTCAGTGTCTGTTATGTACACCTTTTCATTCTGATTTTGTAAATTTGGATGTTCATTCTTTGCCTTTTAGTAAGTTTGGATAAGGGTTTGTCTATCTTGTTGATTTTCACAAAGAACCAACTCTTTGTTTCATCTATTATTTGTATTGTTCTGTTTCTATTTTATTGATTTCATCCCTCAGTTTGATTATTTTTTGCTGCCTACTCCTCTTGGGTATATTTGTTCTAGAGCTTTCAGGTGTGTTGGAAGTCTCCAAATTCTTTATGCAGGCACTTAGTACAATGAACTTTCCTCTTAGCATTGCTTTCATTGTGATCCATAAGTTTGGGTATGCTATGTGTTCATTTTCATTCAATTCTAGGAAGTCCTTAATTTCTTCTTTGACCCAATGGAAATTCAGTTGAGAATTGTTCAGTTTCCATGTAGTTTGTGTTGTTGTTGAACTCTAGCATTAATCCATGGTTATCTAATAATATACAGGAGATTATTCCATTTTTTTAAATTTAATTGATTCTGTTTGGATTTCATATCATTCATCCTGATCTCACTTGTCTCCCTGACCCCTTGCTTCTGCCCTCTGCCCTTGCAACCTCCCACCAAAATGAAACAAAATTTAAAAGAAAAACAAAACAAACAAAAAACAACACAAAGCAAAACAAACAAACCAAACCAACCAACTAACCAAGCAAACAAACACAAAAAACCAGAAATCAAAAAAAGGAGAATAAGAAGCTGTAGTGTGGCCCAGTGTGTCCACAGTTCACCGGTTAGACCTTCCATTTTCACTTGTACACGTTCATTGCCATGAGTTGTTAGTCAGATTCAAGATCTCTGGCCTCTGTCATACCACTGATAATGGGCTCTCACTGGGGCTCCTCTTGGATTTCCTGCTGTTGTCCTGCATTGTGGTGATCCCACAGTTTTGGATCTGTAGGTTTGCTCCCTTTACATTCTCCAGCAATCCATCAATGAGGTGGATGTTGGGATGGGCCAGCTCATAGCCCTGGTTCTGGACCTGGGTGGTAACTGGGCTGGTCAGTCCACTAGTTTTCCCCCATTGTCACCACCTTGGTGAACTTTTTAGTACTGCTTTGTGCTGTGTGATAATGATCTTGTGCTCTGTAAAGATTTGTCACTTGTATTGGTTTAATAAAACACTAATTGGCCAGTAGCCAGGCAGGAAGTATAAGTGGGGACAACCAGACTAGGAGAATTCTGGGAAGAGGAAAGGCAGAGATGCAGTCACTAGCCAAATGCAGAGGAAGCAAGATGAGAATGCCTTGCTGAGAAAAGGTACCAAGTCACGTGGCTAAACATATGCAAGAATTCTGGGTTAATTTAAGTTATAAGAGCTAGCTAGTAATAACCCAGAGCAATAGGCCAAATAATTTATAATTAATGTAAACCTCTGTGTGTTTATTTGGGACTGAATGGCTGGGTGGGACAGAAACTTCCATGAACAGCCTTGGCTAGCCCATAGGCCTGTTCACTTGTTCTCAGACTTCTTGAGTCCTGCTCATCCATACTCAAACCACCAAGGTTACTCAGGCATGATGCAGGATCTTCTCTCTTGATTGCTGTAGGGGGGAATGGGGGCAGGACCAGTTCTTTTGCTCTTATGCCCTCAGGGCTGGTTCACCTGCACCATGGACAACAGGATTAGCTCTAGTGTGCTATTCTGTTGGGGTATAGGGCTCACATTTCTGTGTGTTGCAGCTGGTGAGTGGCAGAGCTAGTTCTCCCACTCTTGCAATCTTGGGGCCAGTCCTCTTGTCCTGTATCAAGGGGGCACATCTTTCCCCAACCCATGGCACCACATGGCAGGCAAGATGGGGGAGCAGGGTCAACTCTGATGCTGTCATGCCCTCAGGGCAAACTCACCTGCTTCCTGATAACAGGATCAGCTCTAGTGTTCTGTCCAGGTGAGGTCTATGGTGAGGGGGTGGAGTCATCTTTCCTGATTGTGGGGGGAGGGGTGGGGTTGTTCAACTCTTCTGCTGTAGTTTGCAGAAAGGGGCAGGGCCAGCTATCCAAGGGTCAATGAAGGTACGTGCAGCTCAACGTGGCCCTTGGATTTCAACATGCATGGTTCTTATGATCCCCACAGCAACAGGGGCCATGGACATCAACACAGACCCCAGGTGCAGCAGGACCATGTATTCAGATGTGGCCCTTAGCAGCAGCTCCAGCCCTGGCATCTCCATGGCCCCAGTGGCAGTATAGGTCACCCAGACCAGTATGAACTGGTTAGCAGCATGGCTCTTGGACACCAATATGGTCTCAAGTGGCTGTCAGAGCCCAGGCATCCACACAGCCCTCAGCAGTAACAGGGGCCACAGATATCAGCTCAGACCCTGTCTGCTATAGAGCCACAAACCCAGCATGGTCCTCGGAAGCAGCCCTGGCCTGGAGGACAGCAGCTCAGGCCACTCAGATCGTCATGACCCTGATGACAGCATGGCCCACAGATACCCATGTGACCACAGGTGTTTGCTTATCCCCAGACATCTGTGTGGGCTTTGGTGGCAACATGGGCCACAGATATTAACACAGACCCCAGCCATGGTAGGACCACGGACCCAGACATAGTCCTTGGCAACAGCCTGGACCTGGATGTCACCATGTCTCCAGGTGGCAGAGCAGGCCACTCAGATTGGCATGGCCCCCATGGCAGCATGGCCCTTAGACAGCAACCTGGCCCCAGGTGGCAGCCCAGACTACAGGCCTCTGCAGGGCCCTTAGTGGTGACAGGAGGCACAGATAACAGCTCAGGCCCTCTTGGCTACTTTAGGGCCTCAGAAAAAGATTGGCCCTTGGCAACTTGTTTTTCACCACCCTCATCTCTTCAGATCCGTGAAGTGTAAATCTAATTAATCTTATTAATAAAAAACAGGGGTCAGAAATCGGGGTAAAAACCTGAAAGATCAGAGAAGCAGAGAAGAAGCCACAGTCCCTTCCTACCTCTAAGGTTCCTCTGGCCAAGGAGGTCCCAGATCCTCTACCCACCCTGCTTTATTACTTCCTGTCTCTCTGTACAGTCCTTCAGACCTCTATGGTTAGCTAGTTGTGAGCTCTGACCCCTGATTTCAAGCAAGTTTTATTTGTCAGATGACAGAGTATCACACAACAGAGCTGCCTCTCTCCCCAGCTCATGAACAACTCTACCTCTCTCTTCTACCTCCCCACCCTGTATTCGCTCACTATAATGTTGTCCTACCATAGTGGTGCGTGGTTGAGTGTTGCCCCTGCCAGCCAAATGGGATGATAAAGAGCTGTTGCTGTGTCTCAGCCCTGGGGCTAGAGATCTCCAATTTTTTCTGTATTTGTTGAGACTTGTTTTGTGGCAAAGTATATGGTTAATTTTGGAGAAGGTTTCATGAAGTGTTGAGAAGAAGATGTATTCTTTTGTGTTTTGGTGAAATATTCTGTAGATGTCTGTTTGGTCCATTTGAGTCATAATGTCTGTTACTTCCATTATTTCTGTTTAGCTTCTGTCTGGATGATCTGTTTGTTGGTGAGAGTGGGGTGTTAAAATCTCCCACTATTAATGTGTGGGGTTTGATGTGTGATTTGATAATTTAGTAATATTTCTTTTACAAGTGTGGGTGTTAGTATTCAGGCATCTGTACTGGCCTGCCCTTGGGGTCTTGACAAGATACGTTCTCAGCTGCAGCCACTAAGAGCGCCCCTTGTGCACATTCACTACGTTCATTATAAAAGGCAGGCCTTGCCCACCTCCTATCTCCCCTCTCTCTCACTACTCTTGTCCCAGGGACCGTTCTCTGTTCCCTCCTCTGCCTCCCCATCTCTGTCCCCTTCTCTAACCCCCTTTCTGTCCCTTCTCTCTCTTTTTCCAATAAACCTCTAAAGTGAGCCCTGCTTTATGGTGTGCCATCTTCCTGCCATTTTTTAAAATTATAACATTGGTGCTGAGATTTGGCAGGCCCTCCTGGTGCTTCCTCCTGCTTTCTGGCAGTCTGAGGCACGCCAGGACCCTGTAATCTGGTCCACCTACAACTGCCTCACTTTTCCAACTATGGATCACTGGGCCAACCACACAACAAGGGAAGAATAGATGTTTCCATTCTCCCAGTGGACATAAATGCTTCCTTGGATCTGTGGGAGTGACTGTGGAGCAATCAACATCCCTCTGGTGTCCTTGGACATGGCTGAACCCCCAAACCATGGCCTTTAAAGCTACAGTTGGCCCTCTTCACTGACTCTCACTTTGGCCACTTCCCATGAGTGAGGCCTACTCTCTCAAGCATGGTTTCAGTCCTGCCCATAAGTCCTGATAACAGACAACCATGGCTTTCTTGGACTTGGAGCCCTTGGCCCCTGTTCTTTGTGCAACAAAACACAGGACAGCCTGTGCCTACTTATCAGATCTTGTCTGAATTCCTGGGATGTTAGGAATTGCAGACCCTTGGATCTATTTCTCTACCTCACTCATGGGAACTGTGTCTACCTTTGCAGTAAGATCTGGCCCAAATACCACTTAGATATTAATCCAAATGGTCATTCCTGGCACCCTATATCCCAGTATTTTATAGGACCTTGGGAACATTGTGCCAGCGATCTGATAGATGGAAGGAGGCACCCTATTCTTAAGCTTTCTCTTATCTCCACTCCAAGCCTTCTCTCTTCTTTTCTCTTTCTCATACACCTTTCTTTGTCTCTGATTTCCTCTCTTGCCTCCTCTTCTCTTCTTTGCTCCTCTTCCTCTTGTCTGCTGGCCTTTTTCAAATCCTCACTTCAACACACCCTTTCATTTTTCTGCTTTCCTCATCCTCCAAAAAACCTTTTACACTAACTCTGTTGCATGTGGCGTGTTTGCTTAGTGGCAGGACCCACCAAAAGGTAACCGCTTTATGCTGGGACCCTACCCACCTGCTCCACCCTCAAAAGATCTTATCACTTCCACCTGCAACACATCTGAGTTCTCATTTGCTGATGACTTTGCCTTCCATTCAGCACCAACAATTGTGTATCTGGTGGGGTTATCTACCTATGACCCTTCCCCTGGATGTGAGGCTTCCTTTCTCCGGCACAGTGCTTTCCCTGCCTTCTGACTTTTCTCGAAGTCCTAGCACCAGGTGACTGTGTCTCTCTCAGGTTCAGGGCCCTTGCATGATGACATGCTGAACAGCTTGTGACCACTCAATCTGATCCTTCCTAGATCTCTGGGAAGCCACTGTATTCAGGCTTTGGATTTTTTTCTACTTCGTTTGTTGTGTGTTCTCAATCTTCTTCTGCCTCATCCTTGGGAACCATGTCATACACCTCCTCGCTCCCATTGGGATGTCTTTTGGAGACCCACTGACCACTCCTGTGATGATATTTTGTTTGTGCTCTAACAAATAAAGCTTGCTTGAAGATCAGAGGGAAGAACTAGCCAGTAGTTAACCATAGCAGTCTGGAGGTCTGTACAGACAGACAGGAAGGGATATGGATGGACACAGAGAGGAATATAAGGTGGGAGGAGACAGGAGCTCAGCCTTCTTTCAGCTGAAGAGTTGGCAAGGTAAGAGCTGGCTGTGGCTTGCTCCATTCTCTCTATGCTCTTTCAGCATTTACCCTGCTATCTGGCTCTGGGTTTTTATTATTAAGGCCAATTAGAACTCATGCAACACACTCCTTTCACATTGAATTTGGCCTCAGTATTTATTGGATTAGACAGTCAGGGACTGAGAATGAATTCTCCACTTTCTGTCTTTTTCATTGCTTCAAAACCTGCTTGTGTCTGTCTACTCTCCCTCTCTAAATGTCCTGTCTAGGTTTGATGAATGTGGGAGTCAGAGATGGAAACAGTCCTCAGGAAAGACAGAGAAAACTAACTGCTTCTTAAAAAACACCCTTGCTGCCGGGCGGTGGTGGCGCATGCCTTTAATCCCAGCATTCGGGAGGCAGAGGCAGGTGGATCTCTGTGTGTTTGAGACCAGCCTGGTCTACAAGAGCTAGTTCCAGGACTGGCTCCAAAGCTGCAGAGAAACCCTGTCTCGAAAAAACAAAACAAAACAAAACAACAACAACAACAACAACAAAAACAACAAAAAACCCATAAAAACAAAAAACAAAAAAACAAAACACCCTTGCTAAAACATCACAGGAACTTCACCTTGACTGGGACCCTGCTCCCTTAAGCTTCAGAGGACACCAGGATCAATTAACTGCCTTGTCCCCAATTCCAGAAGAATGAGGTTTCACCCCACAACTGCACTCAACTCTACTTGATTGGGCACTCTATTTACTGGATTGGGCACTCCATTTGGAAGTGGATGCTTTCCTTCCTGACTCCTCTCCTTGTTCTCCTATCTTTAACAACCACACCCTTCTTCATCAATATCTTCTCTATGTATCTCCAATGATACATCCAAAAATCTCTGATCAAACAACTAGTCAGCTCTTGTTACAGGAATACCAACTGATAGCCACAGAGCTGGAGAGACAAGACTACCAAACATGTCAGCCAATACCTTAGAGGAGTCCATATCCCCCAAGATTCAGAAAAGAGACTCACAGAAGAGATTTTATTGTTAACTCTCTACTCTTCCTTTGTTTAAAAGGTCCTGGTTCTACAATGACTGCCCTCACTAATCAACCACATGTGTTTCCTGGTAAATTGGATAGAAAGAGGGTAGCTAGGAGATGCCGTGGTGATGGGAAAGGATCAGGTACTTTAAGGTTTATTTATGTAAAGAGAGCTTAATTGATGATAAGAAAGGAGGTTGCTTATAAATGGTGAAATGGTCACAGTCAATCTTTCTAAAAAGAGGAGAGATATGATATAGAGATATATTTCTGCTCTTGTTTAAGGTATTATGTTTGTATAGCTCATTTAAAAACTTTAATGTATAATTAAAAATTTCAGATTAATAGTAATTTATAATAGTCAAACTTGTAGTCATGTTAGTTAGGTTTTCTAGATGTACAGAGATATATTTCAAATAGGTAGGTATTCTTCAAACCTTTCGAAGGCTTACAGAATATGGCATTTAAAATGTTTTAAGAACTTAGACTTTTCTTGACAGTGAGACATATCTGCTTCTGGCAGCACCAATTTACTTCAGAGAGGATGATGGGCATTGGAAGGAATTTGCCTTCAATGTGACAAAGATAGCCATTTGGGCAAGAAACTGTTCTTGCCTAGACTGCTTGATGGTATGCTGTATAAACTGGACATGCAAGATTAATAGAAAAAATGACTGATGAACTTGCCAAAAGAAGGTGAGACAGTACTTCAGGGTTCCTGCTCCATCAAAAAAACTGGCAGACATTCTGTAGGACATAGAAGAAAGTGGCTGACCATTGGTTGATAAAGAAGGTATTTTGACCAGTGGCTTAGCAGAGTAAAGCCAGGTGGGAAATCAGAATAGAGAGAGAGAGAGAGAGAGAGAGAGAGAGAGAGAGAGAGAGAGAGAGAGAGGCAGCGTCAAGGAGATTCCACATAGCTGCTGAAGGAGACAGATGCCAGAACCTTACCCTGTAAGCCACAGCCTTGTGGCGATACACAGATTAATAGAAAAGGGTTAATTTAAGATGTAAGAGTCAGTTAATAAGAAGCATGAGTTGATAGGTCAAACAGTGTTGCAATTAATACAGTTTCTGTGTGAATTTTTGGCTCTAGGCACCTGGGAAATGAAAGAGCAGTTTCTGCCTACATCTGCCTCCACCTGCCTCCCCTTCTCTGTCCCCCCTCTGTCCCTTTCTCTGCCCTATCTCTGTCCCCTTTTCTTTCCTCTTACAATAGATCTCCTATGTGAGTCCTGTTGTATGGCGTGATTGTTTCCTGCCATTTTCAAAGCTATGACAGTGGGTGTCCTTACATTTGGAGCAAGATGATGGAGACATCATCTTGGTGGATTTGTCCTTTGATGAGTATGAAATGTTTTTTCTCCACTTCTTTTGATTAATTTTAATTTGAAGTCTATTTTGTTAGATACTAGAATAGCTACACCAGCTTCCTTGTTAGGTCCATTTGATTGGGAAACCTTTTCCCAACTCTTTACTCTGGGGTAATATCTATCTTTGATGTTGAGGCATTTTTTTATGCAGCAGAAGGATGGATACTGTTTTTGTGTCTATTCTGTTAGCCTGCATCCTTTTAATGGTGAATTGAGACCATTGATTGATATTGAGAGATACTAATGACTAGTGATTGTTATTTTTTTGAAGATAAAGATTTTCATGTATCCAGTAATCCATATCTTGCCATTTTGCAGGTGTTTCTTTTCTTTTTTATACTTTTTAATGTATTCTTTGTGTCTTTCACATTACATATCTCAATCTCATTCATTTCTATGTTTCTTTATATCTGCCTCTACCCTTGCAATCTTCCCCCAAATAAAATAAATTTTAAGAGAAAAAAGAAAAAGGGAAAAAGAAAAAAAGGAATAAAGGAAAACAAATATCTTAATGGAAGCTGTAGTGTGACACAGTGAGTCACACAGTAAACACTTTTGTCCATACATCTTTACTTGCCAGTGCTTATTGCAAAGAGTCACTGGTCATGTTTGAGAACTCTGGTTTCTACTACACTATCCATGGTGGGCCCTCACTGGGACTCCTCTTAGATACCCTGTTATTGCTCTGTTTTATGGAGATCCTGCAGCTTTGGCTCTACAGGATCAGCCCCTTCACATGCTCCCACAGATCATGGATGGGATGAATGTTGTGGTGGATCAACTCATAACCCTGGTTCTGGATCTGGGTAGTCACAGGGTTGGTGAGCCCGCCAGCTCTTCCGCATCCTCATCAACAGCACTGCCCCAGCTAGTTTACCCTTTGCAGCAATGAGCATGATGTAGGACCAGTTCTCTTGTTTTCATGCCCTCAGGGGCAGCTCTCCCACACCTACACCGTCAGGGCCAGCTCTACTGTGTTACCCAGGCAAGAATCAGGTTACATTTTGCAGCTGATGGGGGGGATGACAAATGATTGTTAATTCCTGTTCTTTTTATTGTTGTTGGTTGTATGTGTGTGTATGGTGTGCGTGTTTCTCTTCGTATTTTGCTGATGTAAGATTATCTATTGCCTGTGTTTTCATAGATGTAGCTAACTTATAGGGTTAGAGTTTTCCTTCTAGTACCTTTTGTAGGGCTGGATTGGTGGATAGATAGTTTTAATTTGACTTTGTCATGAAAAATTTTGTTTTCTCCATCTGTGGTGATTGAAAGTTTTGCTGAGTACAGTGCTGTGGGATGGCATCTGTGGTCTCTTAGAGTCTGCAAGACATCAGTCTAGGTCCTTCTGGCTGTTGTAGTCATATTTCATTTGTATTTTAATAAATAAAGCTTACCTGAAGTTAAGAGAGTAAAATAGCCATACTGATCAGTCTTACAGACCAAGCAATGGTGACACTCGCCTTTAATCCCAGTAGCCATGCTACTTTGCCATAAAAACCAGGCAGTAGTGGTACACACCTTTAATCCTAGCACTAGAGAGGAATATAAGACGGGAGGAGATAGCTCTCATTCTGAGATTCCTGGAGGCAGGATTGCCATTTTAGACTGAGGTAGAGGTAAGAGCTGGTGTCTGATTGTTTTGCTTTTTTGACCTTCAGGTTGAACCCCAATTTCTGTCTCTGGATTTTTTATTAATCATGCTACAGGCTGTTAGAGACTCCATTGAGGTGTCTTTCTGATAGGTCTACATATATATGTTACTAGACACTTTTCCTTTGCAGCTTTTTAATAATCTTTCTTTATTCTGTATGTTTAATGTTTTGATTATTATGTGAAGAGGGAACTTTTTTCTGGTCCAATCTATTTGGTATTCTGTAAACTTCTTGTACCTTTATAGGCATGTACTTCTTTAGGTTTTCTTTTATGATTTTGTTGAATATATTTTCTTGGTCTTTGTGCTAATATTATTCTTCTTTTGTTCCTATTATTCTTAGGTTTAGTCTTTTCGTAGTGTCCCAGATTTCCTGGATGTTTTGTTTTGGAAATTTTTTAGATTCAACATTTTCTTTGACTGATGAATCTATTTCCTCTACTGTATCTTCAATGCCTGAGATTCTCTGTGCCATCTCTTGTATTCTTTTGGGGATGCTTGCATCTGTAGTTCCTGTTTGCTTGCCCAGGTTTTCCATTCTCAGAATTCCCTCAGTTTGTGTTTTCTTTATTGCTTCTATTTCCATTTTCAAGTCTTGAACTGTTTCCTTCACCTGTTCCCCCGTTGTTCCCCCCCCCACCGGCTTTCTTGATCTTTTTTAAAGGGATTTATTGATTTCCTCCAATTTTTGTGTATCTTTTCCTCAATTTCTTTAAGGGATTTCTTTTTGTTACTGATTGTGTTCTTGCACGTTATTTAGGCATCTGGATTTGGAATGGTTATAGGTGCATTTGTCTTTGTTGGATAGGTATTTTCCCCCCTTGTTTTCTGTTTCCTCTCTGGTCTTCTGGCCTCAGAGGCCAAGGATGCTGGTTATTGGTGAGTCTTCAGGTCCAGTTAGGTGTCTACATTGTGTCTTTTGAGGCTTTGGGTCCCTGGATCTGGCTTGGCCTCAGGTAAAACCGAAGTCTTCTTCCAAAGTTGTTGACCAGAATATGGAGCTCAGAAAGGGAACAACCTGGGTTTGTTGGTTTGTTGGGTGGGCTTTAAGGAGCTTTAGCAGGTGGTGGGTAGTGTCTTACCTAGGGTCTGTAGGACCAGTCTGGCCTTCAGGTAAAGTTGCTGGGTATATGAGTGATGGGGAGGGCCAAAGGATGCACCTTAGGGAACAGGGACTGGGGAGTGGATCAGCTCAGCTAGGAGGCAGGTCACTCACCTGTTCTTCAGGCTGGTGTGGACTGTACTTGTGTGTAGTTGGACATTTCTGTTGGGATCGCTGGCTCCCTAATAATGATTCAGAGACTTATTATTAATTATGACAGCTCGGCCAATAGCTTAGACTTGTTCTTAACTAGTTTTTATAACTTAAATTAGCCCATTTCTATTAATTTACTTTCTGCCTAGTGGCCTTATTACCTCAACACTGGAGTGCTCATCCTGCTTGCTACATGTCTTTGGCATCTCCATCTTCTCCTTCCCAGCATCCTCTCTGCCTGGAAATCCTGCCTAGCTATTAGCTGGTCACAGCTTATTATTAAACCAATTAGCATGACGCATCTTCACAGTGTACCAAAAGATTATTTCACAACGCCTGGGCCTATGGAGTCTGCCAGAGTTGTGGGGAAGGAATGGCCACTGGGAGGGTGATGAAGTGGGAGGGGTTGGGTGGTGGAGTGGGTCTTGGGGGAACAGAATCCAGGGGGTGATGGAGTTCAGCTGGCAGGTGGGTCACTCATCCACGCCTTGACTGGATTCCACCAGAGCAATGGAATTCCACTGGAGTTGGGTGGCAGGGCCCAACAGCAGTGCTGGTGCTGAGATGGGAGGGGTGGAAGCATGGAAAAATCAGAAATACTGAAATAATTGGAAATTGAGTAATTATTTTGAAATAATTTACAACTGAAAGAATAAATCACAGTGAAACTGAACTAGGATTGGATTGAATAATACTAGAGACATTTGGATTCAGGGTGCAGATGAAGCTGGGTTAGGAGGAAGTATGTAATTCTCATCCTCTTCTTCATAAAGAAGAAATTGGGACATTAATGATCCGCATCCTCATTTTAAGAAGTTGGAAAAACCCAGATGAAACCAAGAATTTGCAGTAGACAAAATAAAAGATTGGAAATTAATACATCATAAACAAATATGTGATAAATTATTAAAGCCAGAACTGAGTCTCTGAAAGACTAATGAATGAGATAAATCACTAGCAAGATTAATCAAAAAGGAATTAGATAAAAGCCCAGTTAAAATATAATGGGAAAAGGTAAATTAGTACAGATGATGTGGACATAGTAGATAGAATGCCATGCTTTATGCCAATACATTTTAAAATGTAGTTAAACTATGTAGATTCTTAGAAAAAACACAATTTATTAAAATTGACCCAAAAAGAGACTATTTGAATAGTCAGATAATAGTAAAGATATTTTTAACTGGAATTTAACTTCTTTATATACAAATGCCCTCATTGGTTAAAAGTTAAAGAAAAAAATAATATTAAAATTATACAAACTTAAAAGAATTAGATATAGAAAATCAAAAGTAATGTGACATCAGAAATCCTTAAAACAAAAAAATGACATAATAAAAGTTATAGGTCAATTTCTTTATATAGATGTACAGATAAAAAAGAACAATCAAATTAAACCAAGTGGTATATAATAAGGGTAAAAGGAGAGGGGAGACAGTCAATTAGAAAAACCCAGAACCTTCCTGTATGTGCATGACCCTGAAGAAAGACATAGGTGCATGGTCTTTGGGAGAGGTGGGCTGTGTGGAAAGTCACCGAAATTCAACAGTAAACAGCAGAGACCCAGTGAGATCCAGAGGTACTGGCCTTTAGATTTATAAAAGAAACAGGACACCCAGCATCGGGTGCCAGGCAAAATGCTGGGAAGGGCCTTCAGTTATGCTTTAAGCCAAAGCAAAAGCAAAACTTCATGAGCATCGTGGGAACAGTTTGGCATTCTTCAAAAGCATAGTTTAAGACAGGACTTACACAAGAAACAGACACTGGAAAAGCCAATCCCTACTCCAGCCCTTTGGCCCGGATATAGACACCTCTGCCTTTAAATATCTCATGCCCCAAAGGCCTCCCCATTTCTATTTGGAAACTGGCTGTGACTTGGGCGCAGACTTGTGAGTACACGAGTGCATTTGCAGCATGGCCAGCACTCATGTTTTCAGAACTCAAAATGATTTCCAAACGGAAATGGGGAGGTCTTTGGAGCATTTTGAAGAAGGCCAAGGGCATGAGTTTGGGGAACTTAGGTCTAGCCTCTGCGGGAGAGGAAAGAGGCCAGCCATGTGTGAGTGCAAGGTGGAGCCATTGCAGGGGTATAAAAGCCCCGAGGTCAGGATGACCAGCACACACAGCATCCCTCAGCACCTCTGCATCATCTTGAAAGTGCGGACTGCTTTCTCTACTCTCAAAGCCCGAGAGACACTTGCTGCAGACAGCTTCCTTGTGTAATTACCAACTTGTGTAGCAGTGTGATTCAAAACAGAACCGACATGGGAAGTTCTTGGGCTTTGTGGGAGCAGTTAAAGGGCAGCTCCTGGTGATGGGAGGAGGAGCTACCACAACAAAACAGTTTCCTGGATAAAACACGGCTAGAACAATCAGGTACAGACTTGCACACACACCAAGACATGTTGAGAAGGAGGAGGTGAGCATACGTGGGAGGGGAAAACAGGGAACTGGAGTGATCACAATACAATGTATACATACAAGAAACTGCCAAAAATAAAAAAAGGACCCCTAAAAAATCCCCCAAAACCAAAATCAAAACTTAAGGCATCTTCAACCCTTTCAGTAAGAAATACTGAACAGCCCTTTCCTTTCCTTCATTACTTTATCTCACTCTATTGTTCTATTGTCTTTACTCACTATTACTTCTTACATCCTCATCTAATACACCTTCCTTCTCTTTTTGCCCATTACTATTCGTTTCTTTTATTATTCAATCATTAGTATTTTCACCTTTAACGTTTAAAATTCACAACGCATCCCAGAGCTATCCTATTTCCTTCCTCTTCTCCTTACATTGGGATGTTTCTGTTTTAGCAAAAAAAAAAAAAAAAAAAAAAAAAAAAAAAAAAAAAAAAATTCACTAGTTTGCTGAGAATTTTGTACAATGTGTTTTAAATGATGTTCACCTCCTCCCCAACTTCACCCAAACTCCCCACCAAAACCACCCAACTCTGTGCCCCCCCTTTTTTAAAATAGTCATCACGTCCAATTAGTGTTATCCATATATTCAATTCCCCTAAAAGGAGTAAAAGAGAAAGAAAAGAAGAAATGGTACTCAGCTCAATCAGGGAAACCCTCACCAAATTACAGTAGTAGTTAAATAGTTTTTTCTGATAACCCTAAATATGGACGCAGAAGACACAGTGATTGGATTAAAAACACTACCCAGATGTTTGCTGTCTTTAGGAAACACAGCCATTGGCAAAGAAATACACAGACTGAAGGTGAAGGACGGAAAATGTCATAGCAATTGGATAGAATCAAAGGCTGGATGGAGTAGCTGTTCTCAGAGACAGACTTCAAGCCAAAATTATTCAAGAGAGATGAGGAAGAAGGTAAGTACCTGTTACACTGATAAAAGAAGTCCATCACGAAAACATAATGGATTTGCGTGAACTGAATGGCGTGCTCAGCTCCTTAAAACAAAATGGCGTACTCAGTCCCTGAAACAAAAGTTCCTACTGGCATAAAGAGATAAAAAGGTCCAGGTGCAATAATAGTGGGGGGTTTTAATGTCTTACCTCATCAACAGATAGATAAAGGCAAAACATTAACAAAGTGACTTCAGAGTTAAACTTCACCATAAATCGGATTATCTTAACAGACAATAAACATGATTTAAACAGACATAAATCTGTGTGTCTTAACAGATGCCTACAGAGTGCTCAATATAACAGCTATGGAATGTCCACTCTCCCCAGCAGCCCATGGACTTTCTCTAACATAGTTCACATTATTCTTCATAAAGCAAATCTTAAGAAAGACAAAAAAAAGTTAATTTCTTATTTCTTCATATTATTATGGAACAAAATGACAAATCAATAGCAAGAGAACCTATAGAAGATATTCAAAGACCTGGAATATACAAAATATACAAAAGTATATTGAACAATAGGCTTCTGAATGATTAGTAAGTCATTGAATAAATATAAGGGGGAAACAGAAACCTCCTTGAAGTTGTGTAAAATGAAAACATCACTTTCTAGTGTCTGTGGGATGCAACAAGGACAGTTCTAAGAGGGAAGTTCAGAGCTGTGGGCACCTACATAGAATCACAGAGCTCTCACTCTGTGATGCCTCTCTACATCTTAGAAAAGTATAAGCAAGCCTAACATAAAATTAGTAGAAAGAAGCAATAAAAATCAGAGAATAAATCAATTCACTAAAGGCCAAATGGACAGTACAAGGACTTGATGAAACAGAGTTGGTGTTTTGAAAAGCTAGAACTGGCAAATGCTTAGCCAGACTAACAAAAGGAGAGAAAAGGTACAGATCAATGAAATTAGAGATGAAAGGGGATATCATAACATATGTGATTCAAATCCAGGTCATTAAGAATAATAATGAGAGCTAAAACAAGCAATGAGATGGAAGCAGTCATAGCTGTCTACCAAGCCAAACAAAAATAAAACCCAATGAACCCTGAACCATTCAGGGCTGAATGGGTTCACTTCTCACTTCTACTGGAGCTTTACTGAAGAGCTGATACCAATGCTCCTTAAACTGTTTCATAAAATAGAAAGGGAAGAAATGCTTCCAAACTCATCCTGTGAAGTCAGTATTATCCTAATGCAAAACTGTATAAAGACAGGCTAAATAAAAAGTGTTGGTCAATGCTCTTGATGAACATACAGACAAAAATTCTCAATTCAATAACAAAATTGAATCCAGCAACACATTTAAAAGCTCATAAACTAATATCAGGTTGGCTTCCTTCCAAGGATGCAGGATGCTTAAGTCTATACAAAGCAACAAATACAACGCAATACACAGAATTAGAAACAGGGGTAACATGATTGCTCAACAGATGCACAGAAAGCCTTTGGTAAAATTTAATATCTTCTCATGATTAAAGCCTCAAAGATACTCAAATTAGAATAAGCATCCCTTAGTATACTAAAGTACAGCAAACCAAGAGTCACTATTACTATGGCATACAGAATGACAAAATACTTCCTCTAAAATCAGGAACAAGGCAAAAAGGTTTTGACATTTTTGACTTTCACCACTCCTATTCACTATTGGGCTTGAAGTTTTAAAGCAATGAACCAAGAGAAGCAAACCAAAAGGATACAATACAAAAGATGTGGAATTGTCCCTATGTATACTTGGTAATGATCACCAAAAACTCCACCAGAAGATTCTTAGACCTCCTAAACACTTCTATCAAAGCAACGGGATACAGAATTAATGTACAAAAACTCAACAGTTGTTCTAAACAACAAATACGAAGTCTCTAAAAGATGATGTCATCAAAATAACCTCCAGTTATAATAGCTGCCTCTGAGCAAAGATGCCAAGACCCGTACAGTGGAACCTATAAAGAACCAGGGACAGAAACTGTGATAGACACTAGAAGATGCAAAGACATTTTAGGATCATGGATCAGCAAAATCAATGTGTTAAAGTGACCATTTTACTAAAGGTGATTACAGATTTAATGCAACATCCACCAAAATTCAATGGCATCTTTTCTTCAGAAAAGAAAATAATCCTAACCTTCCTAAGGAAACACAAAAGATTCTGAAAAGCTAAAGCCCTCTGAGAAAAACATTAATGTAGACAGTATCACAAGACCTGACCTTAAACTATGCAGCAGAGTCACAGAAATAAAGCAGTATCCTAATAGCACAAATCATGACACACTGACAGAATAGAATAGAAGATACGGAAATAAGCATGTAGCCTACGGCCTTCACATTCTTGACAAAAGTTCTAAACATTCACTGAGAAAAAGCTAACCTCTTTAAAAAACAGTAGTGGGAAAAATGGATGTTCATACTTAGGAGACTGAACCTAGATCCCCCTTTATCATCCTATACAAAACCATCTCAAAACGGATCACAGACTTTAATATAGGTTCCCAGACTTTGGATCAACTGAGGGAACACAAGGGAAACACTGCAGCTGTAATTACAGCAATGACTTTGTGAGTAGAAGACAGTGTCTCAGGAAATGGTAGCAAGAATAATGCAAGAATGGATTGCATTCAGTTCAAAAGCTTCTGCACTATAAAAGCACCAATCTATGTGGTAAAGGGACAGCTCTCCTAGAGGGGATTAATGACCTGAATATATGAAGAATTAAAAAATAAACACAAAGGACAAATAATTACCTAATAATCAAGGAAATACACTGATAACCTATCTTAGGAAAAAATCCCCAATTTCTGCATGGATGTGGAAGGGAAAGTAACCCTCTCTACCCGTTGGTGGGAATGTAAATTAGCAGAGCCATACAGAAGTCAGTATGGACATTTCTCAAAAAATTAAAACTAGAAAAATCATATGGTTCAGGCATACCACTTCCATTTACTTACCCAAAGAATCCAAGTCACTTTACAACATGGGTACCTGCACACCTCTGTTTGTTGCTATACTTTTCACAATATCCAAGTTGTACAATCAGTCTAGGTATCTGTCAATGGATGAAGGAATAAAGAAAAAAGAATATATAGAATTTAGACACACAATGGAGTTTTGTTTAGTCATAAAGAGTGAAATTATGTTTTGTTTGTAGAAAAATGTCTGGAACTAGAGAGCACTCATATCTACAATATGTAAAAAGTGCTTCTATAAATCAATAAAATCATAGGTAGTTCAATAGAAAAATGGAGATAAAATTTGAACAGGCTCTTCATAGAGGATATTCAAACAATCAACAAAAATGAAAAGATGATTAATGTCTTTATTCATTGTTGAGGTGCAAATTGAAATCACAGCCTTGTGTAGCAAGTGTTGGAGAGGATGAGGTATTTTCTGTATGCAAAGCATCCTGTCATCATAGTACCAAGTGAAAGGTGGCCCTGAAGACTCCTTCAGACGACGGTAATAACAGGTGATGTTAACTGGTGGCAAAATACATAACAACAGACTGTCAGTGGTCACAGAGGACTTGACAAGAAGCACCACGTTGCATCTGCATTATTGACTGATCAGACTAGTAATTACTTAGGTCTATGTAAATTTATTGCCCAACATGTACACATTGTATATGCCTGTTAGTTATTTATCTAAAAACAAAACCACCAGCCACTAAGTGAAGAACTTGCACACTTGTGGGAACGCAACTGCTTTCACTTCACAGAGCTCTGCTTGTGGTCTGATATGTGTAAACCAGGAAACTGTCACCAGCGTGTCTGAACTGTGACAGTCTTATCCCCAGACTTGTTGTCAACATTTCTTTTCCATTGTAGCAAAGACCATATGACTCATGTATGACGTATGGAATGTAATGGCTTTAGAAATATAGCAAGTCTGGGGAGCCCACGTCTCTCAAGATAGAAGCAGTATTTGCATGTGTGAGAGGGATGAAGAGGTGGAAAGAGGAGGGAAGGGCGTCTTCATGGCATCCTAGAGACTGTTGTTGCTTTAGTTTTACCAGGTGTGGGGTAGTCCCTTAAATTCTTTATTTCTACAGTTCCTAGGTCCTCCTTTGAGATACACTTTGAGATCCGCTGACCCTAAGCTCCTGTCCTAGGGCGCCCACATGTGTCCTGGTAACAGAAACTGAATCATAAGACATTTAGCTACAGTGCCCAAATTTCGTGCCCCATGGCACTCTCTATAGAAAAAAATCTTCTACCCAGTAACTGGAGCTAATGAGCTTATGACGTAAGTTTTTGTAAGATGTGGGGTTATAGCGTGTAGTAGCGCTGTGTTCTTCTTACACATGGTGAGACAATATGAGCAGAAGGATCTTCTGAGGTAAACACCACCCACCAAAGCATCCTGGCAGGGCTTTGGCACTTTGAATTGCTCACTTTGAATTGAACAGCCTGCATTTACAGGCTCTTCGTGACAATGACATAGTCTACGTCTTTGGTAACAGCTGTATCCATTGATCTGATTTCCATTCCTATTTTAAGACTGTGACTTTCCACTTGACACGAGTGGCTGAGGCAGAGGAAGTGGTGAGTGGACAGGGAACAATGAGGCAGAAGATCCAGCTGACGGCTCTCTCCGTGAGGTTTGCTTCACATGCAGCATGGGTCTGCAGAAGACTAGCTGAATCTGTCACATTTTCCATCCCCAAATGTCTCTTGCTCTGCACATGTATTTCAAAGGCTTAGCTGTTTCCTGAACACTACCCCAACCACAGGACTGCCCATCTTGTGAGCTAGTGAGCCATCCATTCCAAAGGCCCTGGGACTTTCCAAGAGTTGATGTCATATCTTTAGCAGCTCTCCTCTTCCCTGAGATTGGCTCATCGTGAGCTAACCCTACCTAGATTGGCCATGGAGGCTTCATCTACTTGGTTAAGATGATGGCATTACTGTTGACACTCCAGTATCCCCAGGTTTGCATCCAATGTCCCCAGGTTCGCCTCCCTTGGGCAATATTATTGCCAGCTATAATTCTGTACTACTTTCCTCCTCCATGTCACCAAGATGGTGTCTTCTTCCACATCCCATGCTCTGTTGATTCTTAGCAGTTAGCATACTTTATCTTGGAGATTGGCAGTAGATATGGTTGGTGTCCTGCTTCACCTGGACCTTTCGGTGTTCTCTGATTTCCATGCCAGTGTCCCTAAGGGTTTCCCACTTCCAGCACAGCGCCGAGACAGCTAATCAACGTCAGTGGCTGTGAGGTATGAACACATATTTAACCCAAAGTATTGGTTCCGAAGGTGAATAATGCTGATGTATTTTGTGCTGTTTCTCAGCTTTTCACTGTGGCCATTTGCTCATGCAACAGATAGTTACTGAGTGTCACTGTTTGCCAGACACCACACCTGAGATATTAAGTGCAACTCTTGGCCTTAGAAGAGTCAGAGTCAGTTTTCTTCAGAGAAGTGTTTCACACACAGAGAGCTATCATGAAGTGGACTCAGTAGTTTTAAACAAACACAAACATGGTGATGTGAGGACGTATCACAGATGTACGTAATTGGAGCTAGGAAGATGCAGTGAATTTGAACAAAGACATATATACATAAATGAAATTTCAAAAACAGTAAAAATTAATACATTTCATAAACTTGACTGTTAGACTTGGGACACAAAATAGTGATGCAGATATGGGAGAATAAAGAGCTAGCTAGCTATGACACATAAGTGTAGTATTCTACAATTGAGGTAAGACCATTGCAACCCAAATAAGATACATGATAGAGATGGTAAGGGATTTGCTTGTATAAAACACAGTTGGAACGTGTGTGTGTGTGTGTGTGCGTGCAAGCGCATGCAGGTTTGTGTTGTGTCAGTATATGAAATAATTTGTAGGTGGATGTTTATTTGTCTTTCATGTGTATGAAAATTGTGTGCATGTCTGTATTTCTGTGTAAGGCTCTGGAGATTTGTCCTCAACCAGACCACAAAATGTGGAATTTTTATAGCTCACATTTGCTAGCAAGATGCAAGCTTTATTTGCAGTTACAGTTGTAGCTGGTTTTATATTTTTAATATTTTTCCTCTTTTACAATCTGAATTCTAAATACTTTATGTGAGTGCGTGAATATGTGTGCATGTGTTTAATTTTCTGGGTTTCCATAAGTCAGCTCTAGTTAGGCCCAAACCTTTAGCCCTGTCTTTGTGAGTTAATATCTTTATTTAGAAATGAGCTTCAGCCTGGAGCAGAGTGGTTTCCTTACACATCCTTTCCCCGTCTGTTAATCTCTTAGTTGTAAGATTATCCAGTGGCTTGAGTGGGTGAATCAAATACAATGAGGCCATCCCTGAGCCCCGCGTGATGCTCACTTAGATTAAAGTTGCCAGGGAAATGGAGACAGAAAAGAGCAGGGAAAGAAAATGAGCAGGCTTAAGGCTGTTTCTGCCTTCAGGAAACAAGTGGACCCAGTCCTGGGGACAGACTTTCCTTCGACTCCCTGGAAACAAACATGCATGCTTTGGAAAAGCAAAACCCTGCGGTGACGGGACAGAGGCTCCACGTGACTCCTTCTCTCCATTCAGCATCTTGTGCTTAGGGCCCTACTTGTCCTCACTACTTAGATTTTAGGCTGTGACCCGGCCTTTTAAACTGTTTATTCTAGTGTACTCTACAAGCTTGTTTTTGATACTTGTCTCATCGCTGCGGCAAAATGCCTGACACAAATAGTGTATGGAAGGGAACTGCTTATTTTGCTTCACAGTCTGAGGGAACCATCTTTCGTGGCACAGAAGGCATGGCGGTATTAGTTCTAGCTTTTGTTGGTAGGTGTGTGAGGCAGCTGGTCCTGCTGTATCCATACTGAGGAAGCAGAGAGATGAGTATTTGTTCTTCCCTTTTTATTCAGTCTGGAACTCCGTCTACTGAAAGATGCTCCCACATTCAGAGTGGGTCTTCTAGCCTCTGGTAAACCCCTTAGGAACACCCCAGAGATTTGTCTCCTGGGCCATTCTAAATCCTGTTAAGTTGACAATCAAAATTAATCATTGCAACACACCTCTACTTCTACTTCTCCTTTAGTGTTCATGCGCCAAGTTGAGTGTATTGATGGTCCCAGTTAATGGCCTCCCTGGATCCATGCCCTTTGCACTCTATAGTTCCCTTCCACATTGTCTCTAGGTTTGGCCATGTGACTTTCTTTGGCCAGGAAAGGTATTGGTAGATTTAAGGAAAGCTAAAGTGTGGAATAGATTTGTGAGTTTTTACTTCCTCCCTTGCTTTTTTATAACCTCAATGAAAAGTCCGTGATAGCCTGCTGAAGGATATATGAGCACACAGGAAATAGCTGAATTGCTCCAGCAAGGCCATTTTGGACTAGCCATCCATTGAGATGAGAATGTAAAAGACTGGTCTCTACTTGGCCGCACTATTTTGGGAGACACTGAAAACTATATGCTAAGCTGGAGGAAGTAGGTCAATGGGGTTTTTGAAGGTTAGACCTTGTCTTTGATTCCCCACTGTGTGTGTGTGTGTGTGTGTGTGTGTGTGTGTATGTATGTATTTCCTGTCTGCCATGAAGTAAACAGTCTTCTCTCCACACCCTTTTGTCATAATATAGTGCTTATGATAATTGCAGAAACATGGAGCCAGTTTACTGTGGACCGGAACATCTAAGGGCGTGGGCTAAACTAAACTATTTCTTTATTTCAGTTGTTCTCCCAGGTGTTTGGTCACAGCAACATAAAAAACCCAGTCTTTAGCAAATCTAAAGTCTGGGTTTAGACACATGGTGTATGCCCAGTCAGCATCAACCTGAGCAAGCCTAGCTGAGTAGAATCACTGAGATAACCCATCGACTCAGAAGAAATAGTAACTGGGCATAATTTTAATATGCTTAGTTTGGAGGTGATTTGTTACACAGATATGGCTAACTGATACACTCATAACCCCAGTAGCTGGGTGCTTATTCTCACCAGATGCAGTTCATTTCATCATGTGTCAACTCTGACCATTTTGAGGTAAACTTGGACTCTGCTTTGCTGTAACTTTAGACTACTCAGTGGGTACTGTTGAATAAATGTATTCCCTCTTCCATTAGTGACTTTTAAGAATTCGACGGTAATCATTATACTATAGCCTCCTCTGTAAGAGATTCCTAACTCTTTAACCAAATTGGATTAATGCTAGTTTACAAAAAAATAAAAAAAACCTTTCCAAAATTTTTTGTTACACTTTGATTAAAAGCCAGCATCCCTCTGAACTCCACACCATTCGGTACGTCTATGTTTCAGTTTTACCCTGACTGTAATCACTTTATTTTATCTTGACTGTGCTGAGGTTTTTCTTACCTGATGGTCTTTTCTTGTTCCATCCTCCTGTCTATGAGTAAATACCTGCCAACAGTCCTCAATGTTCTCCTCACTGACCAAGCACTCCCAGGATCTGTCTGTATTCTACCGGTGAGCTTAAAGCATCTCCCTACTCACTGTCTGTTCTAGTGGCTTGTTTTCCCACATTGAACATGGTTTCTAGAACTGGCTCTACCTCTCCGGCAGGACTACAGTAGAAAGGTTTTCTTGTTCTATTTGAGAAAGCTGCACACATTCCCAGAAAATAGAGCCCACCGGGAGAGAAGGGACAACCACTCTTTTAATACTAGGCTCATTAGATGTGTAGGATGAGAAATGCTTGTGATAAGGAATATCTGACTTACACCAGACCATTGGGGAAAGGCCTGTAGCTTTTGCTGTATAATAGGTTCATGCAGATTGATGGGGCAAGAGGAAGAGTCACCAAGGATTTGCCAATGGTTGCCATGAAGTCTCACTCTAGAGGGCTTCTCTGAGTGAAGGACAGGAAGAAGCTACTGTGTTTAGCAGCACAGGGAGGCCAGTTCTTCCAGGCTCCAGGCGAACCTCTTGCCTCTCCACCCTTAGGTGAGCGTCTTCAGGCTGTAGGTACAGAAGAAGGACCTAGGAGCAGCCAAACCTGCAGTGGGCATTACTGCTGCATGAGGGGTGTGAGAGAAGGATTTCCTTAGCCCTTTGTCACTCTAGCCAAGTCCTGCGCTCAACCCTGCTGGGGAGAGCCAAAGCTGAATGATTCTGTTGTCAGTCTGACTCACTGGTCCTTTGATTCTATCCTGCATTTGACTTTGGTTAATGATGGAGATTTGTTCTCTTTTAATTTTTTTTCTTAAATACACTTCACAAATAGATTTCAAACTGTTAGTAATAGAAGAACTCTTTTTACAAGAGAAGCATCTCACCTCTAAATTCCCCAGGTTATTTTCCTTTAAGATCCCCCCCACCCAACTCTGCCCTCAGCTCCAGCCCCTGAAGTCTGTCCTAGGCTAGATAAATCTCAGCTGTTGTTTATTCTGGAAAGGAAGAGAAGGTGAGAATCAGGCAGCAACTATGCAACTTTGCCCTTTAAAGTGTCTTGATAGTCACTTAGCTTTCTGGAGTCATAAACGTAGGTTTGCATCTTGCAAGTTGAATTGAAGAGGAGCTTGTGAAAGGCAGGAGTTGGTTTGCAAGTGGAAATGGGAGGTCCTAGAGCTATCTTATTCAGGTAGCTACTCACACTTCTTCCTTTCATTCCTAGTCAACCATCCCATGGATTGTAAAATAATAGTTTAAGATGTGTTACATTTGTTTGTGCTGTGGAACATTTGTTTAATGATGCAAAGATGTGTTGCATTCTTTTATGTTGCATTTGTTTAACTCTGCAAAGCTGTGTTACTTTGCCTGTCTAAAATGCCTGATTGGTCTAATAAAGAACTGAACATCCAATAGCTAGGCAGGAGCGGGAAGTAGGCAGAACTGGCAGGCAGAGAGAGTAAATAGGAGGAGAAATCTAGGCTCAGGAGAAGAAGGGGTGAGGAGCAAGAAGAGAAGAGAAGGATGGCAGGAGCCAGCCACCCAGCCACACAACCAGCCATGGAGTAAGAAGGAAGGAAAGATTTGTAGAATAAAGAAAGGTAAAAAGTCCAGAGGCAAAATGTAGTTAAAGAGAAATGGGGTAATTTAAATTAGAAAAGCTGGCTAGAAACAAGCCAAGTTAAGGCCAGGCATTCATAAGTGAGACATATACATAAGTGAGACATATGCACATGTATCTGTGTATATATTTGGAAGCTGGGAGGCAAGCCCCAAAGAGTGAAAAAAAAGAAAAAAGAAAAAAAACAACCAACCAGCCAAATAAAAAACCCAACTATACCCTTGCTCCTTGTTTATCTTCTGTGAGATCGTTCAGCTTCTTTAATCTCATCACGGCTTCTTCTGCAAAGGGTTACAATGACGGGCTGCTTATTGGACTGCTGAGTGCTTTACATGAGCTGTGTTTGCAGCAGTCTTAGCTCAGGGATTTCACTGTGGTGCTTTGTGTTGAGGGTTATCATCCGTGAAGCCATTTTAACATCAAAGATAATAGCATATTAATTGTTCAATACCTGATAGATACTACATAAAATAAATAAAACATAACTTATTGTTTACTTCATGCATTGCTTTAAGTATTTCATTTTGGGGAATATAAAACACATGTAAGAACTTAGTCTTAGGGACTTTTCTATTGCTGTGAAGAGACACCATGACCAAGGCAACTGATAAAATAAAGTATTTAACTAGAGGCTTGCTTACAGTTTCAGAGGGTGAGCCCATGAACATCACAGCGGAGAACATAACAGCAGGCAAGTAGGCACAGCAATGGGGAAATAGCTGAGAGCTTACGTCTGATCCACACACAGACTTGTGGCAGAGAGAGCAAGTAAGATGAGGGAGAGATTGGGCCTAGTGTGGGCTTTTGAAACCTCAAAGCCCACTCCCAGTGACACACCTCCTCAGCAAGACCACCTCCTAATCCTTCTTAAACAGTCAACCAGCTGGGAGCCACACATCCAGAGAGATGATCCTATGGAGCCTCTCTCAGTCAAGCCACCAAAGGCTTAATAATAGTCTCATGTTGCGCTTATGCGCACGGTACATAATGTCTACTTAATAATAGTCTCAGGTCGTGTTTATGTGCATGGTACGTGTAAACACGTATGTGCGTATGTATAACCAGGTGCATGTACAGAGGATGTCAGGTGTCCTGCTCTGTCACTCTCTGCTTTGCTTCCTTGAGACACGGTCTCTCACTGTACCTGGAGTTTGCCATCTCAGCTAGGGTGCCTGGCTAGTGAGCTCTGGGGATCTGCCTGTCTCTACCACCAGCACCAGGGTTACAGGTGTGCGCATAGCAATGCTTCTTTCTACAGGTGCTGGGGATCAGGTCCTCTACTAGTGCACCAAGCCCTCTTTTACACATTGAGTCATCATCACTCTTACCCACTGATCCGTCACCTCAGCCTTAGTCTTACTTCATTAACCTTATTTGCTGTGAAGGAATTCAGTTTTCTTATCCTAAATTCTTGGAATGTAGAATTTGATGGGAAATGTTTACACAAAGTTCATCACCACATTTACTGGGGCCTTTCAGCTTTCCCACTAGGCTCAGTACTGTATTTGAGCAAGACAATATTCCTCCAGAGTGGGTGGGGCAAACATTATCATTCCTGTTTTACAGATGATTAAGCTGAATGCACTTTGGAGCCATCTCCTTTGGAAACAAAGTGAATGCATGCTAGGCTGAAAACTCTGAGGAAATAGAAGCAAACAGAGACAGAGTTTCATCGTGCCTCATTTCCATGTGCTTTTCCAGTTAACTCGTTTTGCTTCAGGTCACTGCAGTGACCTGGATCTGTCCATGTTTTAGCACAGAGTGATGACCTTGATGTACTTGCACCATATGCACGCTGTACAAGTGCACTAAATGAAAGATGCATCCAAAACTTTCCCAGCAAGAAAAGTAACTGCAGTGATGGGGCTGTCCAGACATCTGCAGAAAGTCTCTTTGACATAAAAGCAGAATGCCTGCCAATTCCACAGCTTTCCCATCAGAAAATGTCACCTTTCAGGGGATGGATAGGTGACACAGGCAACTCATTTGTTCAGTTGAATTCTCACCAACACAACGGCACAGGTTGATTGGATGTGACAGGAACTTTGGGAGAGGTGACAGAGTAAGAAGTTAAAAAATGGACACAACTAGCCGGGCAGTGGTGGCACATGCCTTTAATCCCAACACCAAGGAGGCAGAAGCAAGCAGATCTCTGTGAGTTCGAGGCCAGCCTGGTCTACAAGAGCTAGTTCCAGGACAGGGTCCAAAGCTACAGCAAAACCCTGTCTCAAAAAACAAAAACAAAAACAAACAAACAAACATGGACACAACTAGAGAACGAGGAAGGTGAATTTCAAACAACTGAAAGAAAAAGCACGTGAGCTGGGGGTTTTAGGGTGGGCTTCAGATAGTGTGGTAACAGTGACTAAAAATTGATCCGAAGTATGATTCTGCCTATACAAATATTTTCTGTGACAAAGACCAAGGAGAGGTGACCAGCTACAGAATTTGGTGATGAACTCCAGTAGAGAAGAGGTATTCCAAGACAGAAAGTTAGGCCTCGGAGAATGATTCAGAAGAGGTGATGGGGTTCCACCATGGAACCCCACTGCGAGCTGTGAGGTGTGATGTGCTGTAAGAAGGAAAACATGCTTCTAAAAGACGTCTTTAGAAGGAGCGTGGGTCTGAGAAGGGGGAGGCTGGTATTACTGTAGGGAGAAGGAATAACAGAACTAGATGCTTAAAAGTGGGTAGGGGTGCTATGTTTTGGATCAGGAGGAGCTTAGAGAAGGAACCCCACTCTTGGGACTCTTGGATAAGGCCCTTGCACACTGTTAGTGAATCTTGACAGAATCATTGGAGGAAAGGTGAGAGGGTTAAAAAAGGCAACAGATGTCACTCCACATTTTAACAGAGTTGAAAATTACCTGCTGTGATCCATACAGGGTGAGCTTGAGGTTGCTTCAAAACAAGAGTCCCTTGAGGACACACAGAAGATGAAAAGATGGCCTCAGGAACTCAGTGCATGCACACTCAGATGTTCTATCAGATCAGCCTCTGGATCCGTATGGGCTGGAAGCTGAGTAGCAATAATAAGGCTCAGAGTGAACACAGATGGAGCATTTTCTCTATCTGATCCTGTCAGGTCTTTGCTGTCTTCAGATAGCCCATTGCCTACGTGTTGCTGTCAATCAAAAGAGGTTTCAAGAGAAGAGTTCAGCACTGGAGCCTTGGTTATACCCCAACTTACTTTCACCCCTTCCTTATAGGATAGAGAGGAGCCACAAATGACATAGAGCTGTGAGAGATGGGGAACAACACCCTAGGTGACAAAGAACTTGGTAGGCAGGGAAGACAAAATCTACCATGGGGAAAGGTATAAGAATGAATTTTCAGCTTAAAAACTTTCCTGTTCCAGCATATAGCTGAAGTACAGCTACGTAGTTACCCAGATAAAATGGGCTGTGATTTCAAATGCTGGTGGAGTCAAAAGAGAAACTTCTCCATGGTAGAAACTGTTCTTGAACTTTGAAGCCACATTAAGAGAGTACTTGTAAAGTGGAGGTGACAGTCCTCAACTAGGGTCTAATTGCCCCCTGTTTACTCAGTACTACTGCTTGGGTTTTAGGGATGAGGGCAAGGTCATTGGTTGCTCCCATCACTTCTCTGGTTTTATTTCCTTAATGGTTTCTAACACACTTGAAAAACCATGAGTCACATTCTTTTCCAAGATCTAGAAGTCACATTTAATGACTCCCTTCCCCACATATCTGCTTTCCCGTGTCTTGTGACTTCCCTCACTACCTTCTATTGCTGACCTTCGAGTAGGCCAAGTGTATTCTCATCTCATAGCTCTGCTACCCACTGTCACCCTGCCTAGACACACATGACCAGACATGTCTTGGCTTGCTCCTTCCTCCAGGGGCCTTCCTTCCTTTAGGTCTTGCTTAGTTCTACCTCATTGGAAGGGCCATTCAGTCCTTGGACTGGGGCTTAGCTCAGTGACACAGAATTTGCCCCTGGATTCACTCTCTAGTACTGGGGAAAAAAAAAACTATTCCCAACCACTTATCTTAAAGATGACCAGGTCACTCAATGCATGATGTTTCATTTTTCATCCAAACACAAGGCCCTACTTGACACTGTTCCACATATTTATGTACTTGATATTATCTGGCTTTCTAATTAGAACGTGCAATATATGTGTAGGCAGAGACTGCTTGTTTGTTTCCCTATTGCTCAGATCCAAATAATCACACAGAAACTGTATTAATCACAACACTATTTGGACTATTAGCTCAGGCTTCTTATTAACTAACTCTTACTTCTTAAATTAACCCACTTATATTAATCAATGTATCACCATGAGGTGTGGCCTACCGGTAAGTGTCCCATGGCATCTGCATCCTTCTGCAGCTACATGGAGTCTCTCTGACTCTGCTTATTCTCTCTATATATCTCTTCCAGCTTGGCTATTCTGCCCTGCCATAGGCCAAAGCAGCTTTATTCATTAACCAATAAAAGCAACACATATACAGAAGGACTTTCCACTGTTGTAGGTGGCTGCTTGTTTGCTTCAGGCTGCTCAGACTCAAAACTATATTAATTGCAATACTGTTTGGCCAATAGCTTAAGCATATTTCTGGCTAACTCTTATATCCTAAACTAATCCATCTCCAATTAATCCGTGTATCTCCACGTGGCTGTGGCTTACCAGATAAAGTTCTGTCCCCAGCATCTGTCTCCAGTGGGGATGCATGGTTTCTCTTCACTCTACCTTCTTTCTCCTAGCATTCAGTTTAGTTTTCCAACCGAGCTCTACTCTTTGGCCCTATCACAGGCCAAGACAGTTATTTATTAACCATTGGTATTCATAGCATACACACCATCCCACATCATGTATAGAATGGCTGAGATAATTTTTGAAGAATTATGTTCCCCCCTCTGTGTGTGTGTGTGTGTTCCAAGGGACACTGCCTAGAGAAAATAACTTTTAGCTTTGTGGCAATGAGCACATCTTTAATCCCAGCACTCAGGAGACAGAAGCAGGTGGATCTCTGAGTTCAGGGCCAGCCTGGTTTACAGAGTGAGCTCCACGAACAGTTAGGGCTACACAGAGAAACCCTGTCTTGAAAAACCAGAGAGAGAGAGAGAGAGAGAGAGAGAGAGAGAGAGAGAGAGAGAGAGGGAGAGAGATTTAGAAAAGGATCCCAAGTTTAGGTCTCATACATGGTTTCAATATGGTATATAGGTGTAGGAGATTTTTCTGTCTATGTGTTGCTTTCATTGGGTGAATAAAGAAACTGCCTTGGCCTTTTGATAGGGCCAAGCTTAGGTAGGTGGAGTAGACAGAACTGAATGCTGGGAAGAAGGACAGAGTGGCAGATGCCATGAATCTCCTGCCTGAGATGGACGTAGGTTAGGATCTTGCCGGTAAGCCACAATCTCGTGGTGACATACAGATTTAATAGAAATGGGTTAATCAAGATGTGAGAGTTAGCCAATATGCCACTAGAGCTAATGGGCCAGGCAGTGATTTAATTAATACAATTTCTGTGTGATTATTTTGGGTGTAAGCCAGTGGGCAGCCAGGACAGAACAAAAGGACCCGCTCCTCTTGTTAGAGTATATAAATATTTATTGCTGATCACCAATAACTAACTTCCTTGGCGGTAGCATTAGGGGTAGCTTCGACTGACATTTTCCAATCTTTGATGATTTACTCCATGGCCTTAGTCAAGATCCCTATCTCTGCTTTCACCTTCTCTCCATAACAGGAAGTGGGATGAATTGTGACCTTGGTGCTAGACTGTTTTCTGTTGTGGTGAACACTGGGGTCAAAAGCAACTTGGGAATAAAGGGTTTATCTTATCTTACAGCTTACAGTCCACCACGAAGTGAAATCAGCACAGGAACCTGGAGGCAGGAGCTGAAACAAAGGCCAAGAAAAGCCGTTGACTGGTTTGCTTTGAGGTTTAAGTTCAGCTACTATTCTTATACTTCCTAAGACCAACTGCCTAGGGATGTTCCTGCCCACAGTGGCCTTAGCCCTTCCATGTCAATCACCAATCAAGAAGATACCCCAGAGACTTGCCTACAGCAGTGTGATGGAAGCATCTTTTCAATTGTGGTTCACTCTTCCCATGTGACCCTAGCTTGTATCAGCTTGTGTCAAGGGTGCCTTAGAAGCAGGTAGGAGACAGTTTCTAAAAGAAAACATATTCAATGTATGGTGAATTTATTTTTTGTTGTCCTAAGTCTACCAGTGAAGGGTATTGGGACTTCTTTCTCCAAAAGCAAAACTTACACAAACTATTATTTTAAACAGGGCCTTTCATTCTCAAAATTGTTATACAATTAAATGTGAAGGAATGAGATTATAATAGAAAGCAGAGGGTCACATATGTCCCCCCCAGCATAGGTGTGGCCTTGGAGAAGTCACTTAACCCTACCCACTCTCAATCCCTTTATCTTTAACATGGGGAGTAATAACGTACTTCAGGATTCTTTATTGAATTCATTGAGAAGACGAAGAAGGAGGAGATGGTCATGCCTGGCGCTGGAGAGTGTGTTCAACAATGATATCATAGTTCCTTCCACTGTGATGCTTGCTGCTTGGCAGGAGGATGAAGGAGTTCTAGGACCTGTGCTCACAAGGGCTCTGGTAAGAGTAAGGTGGCTGTGGACAACCCTCCAGCTCCACAGAGCCAATCCCTTTCTCCTCAGTCTCTAATCCTTCATTATTGATTTAGTTTTGGTTAAGGGGAGGTCTGCTCAGGGCATAGACTCCTGTTTCTCATTTAGCATTTGGGAGGATTTTTTCCCAGCTAGACCTCAAGGAGGGACCCAGAGCCTTGAAGCTGGATACTCTGGACCCAGTAATTCCATTGCCACAAATTCTAGCTCGAGCACTGTTCTTGGCCTGGCCCCACCTGCCCATCTATAATTAAGGTCATGTCTACAGCTTCGTAGATTAGAAGGGAGGAGAAGGAGGGTGTCATCAAGTCATAATTTCCAGAGTCAAAGCTCTCCCCTCATCTTGTCTCCCCCCTTTTCATTTTGGAATTGGCACTAGGTTTCCCTAAAAGTAGGCCATGATGTCCTTTCCTATAGTTCACTACAAGCGGGCAGGGAGGCCCTGCCCGGGCTGCCATGGCCTGGATGCTGGTGCTCTCAGGAGGTAGGAGGGAGTGTTTCCTGTAGGCATGCTTCTGACAGGAGGCAAGGGTTTGTCGTGGAAGAGTTTTTGCTCCTCCCTAAACAAGAGGTTCTAGTAAACAAGGAACTGTGTGCACATATGTGCACACCCTGCCCCCCGTTAATTTTAATTGTGTGGTGCCTGTGCACTCGGGCGTTCTTGGTGTAGGAAATTGTTACAGACGTCAACGCTGGTTTATTTTGGGGTCTTGGGATTTGAAGATTGCATTGGAACTGTCAGTCAGTCTCAGTCTCTTTGTCACAGAGTTCGTGAAATGGGGGGAGGGCACGTGATGACTTGCCCGAATAGGTACCTCTACTGTTAACATTGCTTTCTTTGGAATAGCCAGTGGGAACACAGGGTTTTGTCCTTGAGGCCACCACCATCAAGAAAAAGGCTCTCCACAGAATGCTTAAACAGGCCAAAGGAGGGAAGCCATCAGCCAAGAGGTATCGGACTGAGTGGACACCTCACCTTCGTTGTGTGACCCCCCCGTACTCACTGTGCATTCCGGATACCATTGGATAAAGACTCCGTTTAAACCGATGGGGCAATTTTGAGAGGAATTTGGAAAATGAGTACACACAGAGTCAGGAATGGGACCCAGGGTACTGTGAAGCTGAAGCTTTTGACTCTGGATGTCTGGGACCTTGCTCTCTGGCCTCCATCTGGCCCCCGGGGCTCTGCCTCTCTTACTGTTCACAGGTGTCAGCACGGCTTGGAGTCCTGAGAGCCTCGGCTGGCGAATGAGAACTATGCAAGTGGAATTTAATTTGGTTTTGTTTTAATTGGGAAATATAGTCTCTCGTGTTGTTTTAAGTTCTATGTAAACAGTCTGTGAAAGGTCACAGTTTTGACTAAATTAGCGCTCTAGCGGGGCGTTCCCCAGAAGAATATTCTGGAACATCATCTGAGCATCTGGCAAAAGTCTGGTCAGCATGACTGGATCATGACGTTAACCAGAACCATTCCAGCTTAGATGCCCAAAACATAACCCATAGGGAAAGTTGGAGAGCTGTCTGGGAGGGAGCCCATGCCTGAGCTGAAATCGTCCAGGTCCTGCTGGTGGGGCAGAGAAACTGCCCTTAAATAAGTTTGCTCCGTACCTTGGGCCACTCTACCTGCCAGGAAGGGAGTTAGATTGGCTGACGGCACTCTGTCGAGGCCTCGTGGAACCAGCAGTTCTGTTTTCTCAGCCCATGCTCTGCCCCTCTTGCCTGGCTGCTTGCTTTCTATTCCCCAGGTGGAACAAAAATTACTACCGGGTTCTTCTCCAAGAATAGGGAGAACATGTTACTTCCTTCTTTCCATCATTCTGATGTGTGAGGGGGCTTCCAACCGGTACCCAGGCCTTCAGCTACCGTGCAAATATGCATGCCGCCACATCTAATTTCTCAGTAGAATGACAGCAAAACCTCTTGCCAGAGAAAGAGTGTGTGTTTGAAGGAAGAGGCTGCAAGACACAGAGACAGGACAGATGTTAGCTGACTGAGGTATATGTGCTGGAGCCTTGCCATTGCTTGTTTGTATGCTTGATTCTTTTGTTTTGATATTTAAATCACAAATTAACTCTTTTGCCAACACCCTGGCTCCAAGAAGATAGACAGGCCAAGTTAAAAAAAAAAAAAAAGAAACCTTAAGATACTTGCTTCCTAAGTCTCTGTGATTATTAAATCCTCCAGCTGTGTGTGTGTGTGTGTGTGTGTGTGTGTGTGAAGCATGATTAATAAAATCTCAGAGACAGAAATTGGGGTTCAACCTGAAGGTCAGAAAAACAAAACAGCCAGTCACTGGCTCTTACCTCTTCCTCAGTCTGAAATGGCAATCCTGCCTCCAGGAATCTCAGAATGAGACCGACTGAGAGCTGTCTCCTCCTGTTTTATAATCCTCTCTAGGGCTGAGATTAAGGGCGTGCACCACTACCACCTGGTTTCTGGGTCAAGCCAGCGTGGATACTGGGATTAAAGGTTGTGTGTCATTGCTGCCTGGTCTGTAAGGCTGGCCAGTGTGGCTGTTTTGCTTTTCTGATCTTCAGACAAGCTTTATTTATTAAAATACAAATGAAACGCCACTAGAGGTGTGTGCATGTGCTTGTGTGCGTGCAAATGCCTTCCATAGCACATGTGTGGAGGTCAGAGGAGAACCTCAGGTGTCAGTCTTCATACATCTCCACCTTGTTTGGGACAGGGTGTCTTATTGTTCCCTGCTACATATGCCCAGCCAGCTGGACTGTGAGTCTGCAGTAATTCTCCTGTCCCCACCTTCCACTAGAATTACAGACACATGCAAAGCTGCATCTGGCTTGTTTGTGGGATATGGAAATCCGAACACAAGTCATTGGGCTTGTATGGCAAGCATGTTACCCACTGAAAGATCTCCCCGGCCCCCCCCCACTTTCAATCTTAGATGAACATTGGAATCATGCAGAAGACTTTACAAATATTTTTCCCTCTATCCATTTAGTACAATAATAGTATTAGGCTTCCCGCCGTGAATTCAGCAGCCACAGATTTTTGGCTCAATTAATGGTAGCAGGTATGAGTTCTGTCTTATGAAATAGGTCTTAAATCCAATTAGAAAATTGTTGGTTACTCCCATAGTACTCATGCTGCTGTTGTGTAAGTGGTCACGTGATTCCAGGCCTCTAGTTGTTATCATAGCATCGGGGTCACAGCTGGGTGAGGCTGTTGATCATGAACTGCCCCCTGTGTTCTAACCCTTGTGCTCTTAGAGGGTCTCTTCCCCCTCTCATGAGAGAAGCTTCTTTTTGCAGTAGATGACAACTTACATGGAGACGAAATGGCCTACGTGCGGAGAGTAAGGGACTCTGAGGTGCTCATCTCGAAACAAAACACCAACATCACACTCCTTCCCCCCAAGGATCAGGGGTCACTGTGGAAGAGGGCACTTGAAGACTGTACGAGCCCACAGTGGGGGATGACAACAACCCAACAGTGTTTTCTGGGCACAACAGAGCAGTTGCACAAGCAAATTTAGCGTAGCTGTGACTTTGAGCTCTGGATCCACCCAATGGCAAACCAACCAAGTCCCAGCCTAGAAAGGGAAGAGGCTCCTGAAGTCCCACCCCTCACTGAAGAGCTGCTGTCAGTTGTTGGGAGATTGCAATTAAACTGGTTTTCCCCTGGAACACCAACGTCCCCCAAATTAGGGTTAGCGCTGGGGGGGACTCCTGGGATGGTTTACCTTTTGGTATAGTGGTCCTCAAACTTCATTTGACATCAGAGGACCTGATGTCAAATTCAGATATTAAACAACCTGCTGTTAAAATTCAGATTATTGGGACATACACAGCCCTCAGGGTTGTAGATGTTGTAAGACTTGATAGAAGCTGAGAACTTTTAGCAACTTCCCAGTCATGGCTGAAGTCTGGGGTCTAGGCACCGCATTTAGAGACGACACATTTTGTTAAAGGTCCGTGATGCTTTCTGTGTTGCAGTATTGTTTGTCTGAATTCTGTTGAGTCAATCAGTGCAGGGAAATGCACAGTGTTTCACAAGGTTCTGGTGCCTCCCCACTTGCAACTTTGCATCCGCTCTGCCTTTCTGTGGGGACAAAGGCTTGCAGCTGGAGGAACCATGCAGTGGGGTTCTCTGTGCACGTCCTGTCCTGTGCATTCCAGGGTGAGCTCAGATTCCATTACAATGATCGAAGGCTCAGTGTAATTGCAAGCAGCCAACAGCTGTGCTTTGTGGGAGGTGTTGCTGTTTGGGTTAGGTCTTGAGAAACCGACATGGGGGTGTTGACAAGCAACTGCTTGGACATGTCTCTCCATATTTTCTGTTGCTATGAACCGTAAGGATGGGGCGCAGCCTGGCCAGGTGGAGGTAATAAATAGATGCAGGTCAAGCCAAGACCAGCTTTTTTTCTGTATGAGGATCAATCCAAACCGTGAAGAATTGTTGAAATTTGGATGCTAAGTAACTTTTCCCTTGCCAGCAATACTTGTGGTGTTGTTGTTTCTTTCCTCCCCTCTGTTCTTCATCCCTGATTATCCTCTTTGCTCAACCTGTGGTTCCGTGGCCAGTTCTAGCCTGGCCAGTGTAGGAGTGAGGGTGTTGGCATGCGGTGGTTGAGCCTTGGATAACTGGAGTTTGGAATGGCTCAGGGACCCCAAGGAGGAGCCCTTCCATTGCTTTGTATGAACAGTAAGTATGTAAAAGATCAGCAGCTGGTGGTCTAGACTGGGGTTGTGAACAGAAGCTTGGCATTTTCATAATGTATGAGCAGGCTCAGGAGACCCATAGTGGTACTGAATTCTGTCTTGAAACTATCTTTAGTTAATGTACATGTGACCTTCTGTGCCATTGAACAGACCCTCTCTGTCATAAGGGTTCTGAGAAGTAATGCTGTAGTAGATATATTGTGTTATTTGTTTACACTTTCCTTACAGTGTGGGACAAGTCTTTCAAACCAAGTTAAGTTGTAGCTGACATGTAAAGTAAATGACAATCTTTTTTTCTCTTTCTTTCTTTCTTTCTTTCTTTCTTCCTTCCTTCCTTTTTTTGTAAACTAAGATTTAGGGATGATTTGTTACAAAGCAGGACCTTCAAGTAGCCGACATACTCAGAGGCAGAGCCAAGCCCTTGTCTTGGCCTATTCCTGATTTCCCAAGGAGAAAGAACTCTGTTTTATTATTTAAAAACATTAATCAAACATCACTCTGTGTAAATATGACCTAAATATAAAAAGAAAAAAGTGAAAGAGAAAGCATAGAACATATGTAAGATGTAGCAGAATCAAAAATTTTCATAAATAAAACATAAAATATTGATAAGTTGAACAAATGAATCAAGAGCTTTTATGTAATGTGGAACATAAAAATAAAGAAGATAAAGTAGGCTCAGGATGGTGAGCCTATATGTATAATATATAAAAATAATTATATATAATTTTATATATATATAAAATCAGAACGTGTAATGAACTACTTCAGGTCAGTTATGACAAACAATGTAATGTATTCTAGTTTCTCTTCTGTTGCTGTGATCAAACCACCCTGACAGGAAGCAGCATAGAGGAGGGAAGGGTTTGTTTGGTTCACAGTTCCAGGTTACAGCCTCTTATCACTGAGGGGAAGTCAAGGCCAGAAGTCAAGTGTCTAGTCACGTAATGTCCATGTTCAGAAAGGAATGCATGAAGGCGTACGTGCTGACTAGCTTGCTTGCCCTTAGGCAGCTGTCTCTTCTCTTATTCAGGGCCCCAAGCCCAGAGAATGGTGTTGCCCACAATGGGCTGGATCTTCCTACACCAATCAACTAGCAAGATGTTCCCCTGGCGATCTGCTCATAGGACAACCTGATCTAGATAATCCCTCATGAAGGCTTTCTTCCCAGGTGTTCCCAGGCTGTGTTAGGTTGATAGTTAAAACTAACCAGCACACAAAGCGACAGGAAAAAGGAACAAGGGTACTGTCAGAACTCTATGGATGAGGTAACAAGAATGCCTAAAATCCGTGCATAGTACTCTAATATGAACTAAGTAACACTAATCAGATTTGCAAACTTTAAGAAATCTGACATAGTGAGTGTTGCCAAGAACATTCTCTGGGCCAGTGCTAAGAATGAGTACGACCCAGCTTTGATCTCTAGTGACTGAGTAATGGAGGGAGCAAATGTACGGAGATGGACCGCAACAGCACATAGTACTGCAGTGATTGGGTCTTCTAGTAGGATGTAGGAATGGGAGGGAATCTTATTCGCTAAGCACAAAGGAGTCAAAAACCTTTCACAGAAAAAAAAAAAAAAACGATTTGAAAGACAGGATAATTCCAGAAAGAGGAGGCCTGGACAATAGCACAGAAAATTGAAAGGGAATAGATTGGATTAGGGAAAAATGGTATGAAATTGAAAAAATGTGCAAAAAGAGATAAATTTCACCAGAGAGAAGATCATGACCAGGGAGGAAATTTAATTCTCACGTATAGGTGTTGATGAAAAAGATCAGAATGTGTGTACCATAGCAATGAGAATCAAATAGCTTGGTTGACCCACTTCTGAGTATGTGTGTTTGTGTATCTCCAAACGGGGTACAGGGCTGTAAAATGTTGTTTTCTAGACTCAGTACAGTGACTGCAGCCATTCATTCATGGCCGCTGAGGTTACCTGCACCAGCTTGGCCCAATCAGCGATCAGTCGTGGGAGACCCTACCCGTTTCCTTTGTACTACTGACTATTGGCAAGTTCTGGGAGAGGGTAGTCGCTGTCTTTGGTTGTGTTCCTGCTCCTTGACCCACTAGGCTTCATCAGATAGCTACAAATATACTACTACATAGATGGCTCTGGAGAAACCCAGTGGGTCACAAAACAAAACGTAAATGTCCTAGGAGTTTGTCGTGAGAACAGGTGGATAGGAGAGAGCATGGGCTAAGGAGAATGAGATGGGCGTGTGGTCATCTGATGTTAAGCTGTGTACTGCTGTGGTCAACTGTGTACTGATGTTAAGCTGTCTACCAACAAAGTTAACTAAAAATAAGTTTGAAAAGACAACAGACAAACTGGGACTGGGAAGGGGATGAGGGAGGAGAAACTGTGGTAGGGGTGTAAAATAAATAAATCAATTAAAAAATCTTTAGACTATGTGTGTTTGGAGGAGAAGAACTCAGGTCCTCCTGCTTGCAAGGCAAGCACTTTAGTAACAGAACTATTTTCCCAGCCACATTTTAAAGGGATTTTTTTTGAAAGGTTTGTTATTTTGGTTATGACAGCTTTAACATGCTAAATTCTCAGTCTGATTTCTTACGCAAGTCGTTATTATTTCTAACAAGAAAAAATTCAACTAACGTTCTGCACTATGTACTCTTTGATTTTTTCCATGAAATTTTGTACATTTTATTGCTCATATTTAGGACATACTTCCATGTGGCTGTTTTATTGGTATACATTTGAGACACAAATCCCTGGTTTTCCTCTGCTGTGGTCAGAGAACAGGCTTTAACAGACTTTTCCTTTGGGGAATGTTTTGAGGTTTTCATCAAGGCCTACTTATATAATCATATTTTTGCAAATGTTCTCAGGCTCTGGAAAAGGCCTTTTTTTTGTTTTGTTTTGTCTTTAAAGTACAGCCTCTTCATTAACACTTGGCATCGCCAGGCTTTTCTGATATACACAAATGTAATAGTTATGAATGAATCTATGATCTCACAGAGTGAACTGCACACGACACCACCCATCTTTCCATGCATTGTTTAGCCACTCCTACTTCCTCCTCCATGAATCCCAGGGTTCAGCCTTTGTACTCTCCTACTGCCGTGTGCCTTTCTCTTTAGCGATTAGGACGTTCTCGATCTGTATTTTCCTATTGCACAAGTTGGCAATACATCCTGAATGTTTGTACCATCTCTTCTTTTTTTTTGATTTTTTTTGACAGAAAATGGTATTTCATTCTGTTTTTTCTTTTATATATTGCACTTTTAATCCTTTGTTTGAGAAAATCTTCCCTTTTATAGGGTTGTAATAGTGTATTATATTTTTGTCATGAATGTCTTTAATACTTTGCTTTCTACAGTTTCAATTTTAATGCATACAGAATTTGCATGTGTGTGGCACGAGATAGGCAGTTTCTGCATTCACTTAGTTTTAAAGTTTGGGTGGTAATTTGTGACATTATTAAGTCCATTCTTCTTTAGGTTTTTTGTTTTATTTTCTGCCACCCCAAGTTGGTAGACATGTCCTAGAGAAGCCTTTCTGTAGGCTTCTTTCTTCTGCAGGTCATTTTGTGTTTGCCACTTTGTCTATGCCACGAGTTTAGCCTCTTAGGCTTCATCATCCTGTATGAGTGCTAGGGCAGGGCAGCCATTCATATTCTTTAAAACTGTCTTGTTTAATATCAGCACTTTCCTCTTCCTTATGAATTTTAACATCCGCTCATCAGTTGCTGTGGAAAGCCTCTTATGATTTTATTAGAAACATTTATTCATGTATGAATCTTGAAGTTATTGCTTTTTTTATACCATTGGGGCCCTTTATTCAGAAGCATGATATATCTACCTCTGTATTTGGAATTCATCTTCTGTCCTTAATCATAATGCAAAAATTTTCTTCTCTTTTTGAATTTCTTTTCTTGAGTAAATCTTAAATATCTTGTAATTTATGTTGCTTTTAAGAATGGGTTTTTAATTTTATCAGTGTTTTCAATTTTCATAGGAATGATACTGACTTTAACATATACTTTACGACCAGCAATAGCACTGAACAGTTTTTATCAGTTGTAATAATTTTATATATCACCTTATATCTCCTTGTCTGATATGACTGACACACAAGTCTCTTTATTTCTAACCCTGTGCATCTCTTACCTGCCATCACTAGGATCTTCTGTACACTGCTCAGCAGAGGCAGGCTGAATAGAGTTCTTTTTTCTTTGTTAGAGGAGGGAGTGCCAGCATTCTCACTATCCCATCCGATTAGTACACAGAGACCTTTTAGTGAGATGCACCTTATCACATCCGATTAGTACACAGAGACCTTTTAGTGAGATGCACCTTATCACATCCGATTAGTACACACAGATGTTTTAGTGAGATGCACTATATCCCATCCGATTAGCACACAGACCTTTTAGTGAGATGCTCTGTATCCCATCTGATTAGTACACACAGACTTTTTAGTGAAATGCACTGTATTCCATCCAGTTGGCACACAAAGTCCTTTTAGTGAGAGGCACTGTATTTGTCATAGTGGAAGGCAGCTCCCCCAGGTCACTAAGACCACTGCTTGATACCCTTTTTATTAATTCAAGAAAGGCTATAGAACTTCATCAAAAACTTTCTGGACATCTTTTGAGATATGCATATGATTTTCTCTTTTAATATGTTAATGCAAAGAATTAAACTATAGATTTCTCTAATGTTTTATCATGCTGACATTTCAGGCATAAATTCAACTGGATCATTTTTTGGAGCAGTCTCTCTCTCTCTCTCTCTCTCTCTCTCTCTCACACACACACACACAAACACACACACTCAGGCTCATGCATACATTGTTCAATTCAGTTTGCAAATATTTTTTCTGTCATGTTTTATAACTAGAAGTGAATCTGGAGGAAAGAAACCTTGCTAAGTGAAATAAGCCAGGCTTTACAGAAGCAGAGAGCAAACTAGTGATCCACAAAGCCTGTGGGGTGGGGAGTAGAAGATGGAGCTACCTTGTTCAGTTGACACAAAGTTTTAATTATGAATGAATAAATAATAGAATAAATGAATTCTGGAGTTTGTTTTTACAGTGTGGGTGACTACAGTAAACATAATGTCATATCAATTTGAATGTTGCTGAAAGTAAAATCATTTTAAATATAGTACTTTTATTATTTTTGAGAATTTTGTGTGTACATATGACATAATTTGATCTTATTCACCTCCATTCCTCCTTATAGCTCCTCCCAGGTCCACTCCACCTTTGCTTCCTCCCTTCAACTTTATGTTCTTATTTATTTACTTATTTTAAAATAAGTCATTGAGTCTAATAAGTACTGCCCATACGCACGTGTGTGGAGGGCCATCTCCCGGAGCCTGCTCCACCTACTAGGGATCACAAATCACACCCCTAAAGAAAACTGACTTCCTTTACAGCCACCAACTGCCCATAGGTCCTCAGCGAGGACTGGAAATTCTGAGACTCCCTCATATCCATGCTGGAAGGTGGATTAGCTTGGTTTTGTGTGCGGTGTCCACAGTTCCTAGGAGTGTCTGTGTGAGAAGCCATTTCCTGTCCTGAAGATACTGTTTTACCCCACTTTCACAGACCCCTGACCCTTCTGCTCCTCCTCTACAGCGTTCCCTGAGGCTTGGGGAGGATGGTGATACAGATGTTCCATTTCTATATCCTAAATATTTTCATATTTATATACACGAGGTGACGGAGATGTAAACTGCCTTGACTTAATTGCAAATGTCACACTGCACATGTAATTTTTATTTTTTAATTATAACTTAATAAGACTGGGAAATTCTACCAGTTAGCCTGTGAATTAGTGTTTTTCAATTTTTCTATTTTTTTCATTATCTTCTTTAAAAATTCCAAGTTTCCTTATCATTTATGTTTTGTAAGCCACTTCTTTCAGATAAATAAGCTGATTCTTGCTAACTTTGCTATTTGTTGCTTTGGATGGCTAAGCACATTCACAACTCATTGTTTTTAACCTTCTCTTGTGATTTTTGGTTCTGGACTCTTCAGCCACAGTTGCTTGATTGTTCTGAGAGAACCTATTGGGTTTGTGTTGTGGAAACTTCCAGTCTGAATGTTCTCTGTGGGGTTTAGTGTTTTGGGGGTGAGTTTTAGGGGTCTGACAGTTTTTTGGGGGACTTTGGCTTTGTGTATGTTGCTGAGTCTTCCTCTTCTGTACACAGACCTGGCCCTGCGGTGTGTTCCCATCCTGTGTACAGAGAAGCCCGAGGACTTCCTGAGTCAGTGTGGTAACCGCTCGTACATGTCCTTTTAACTCACTCAGGACCTTGAGATGTATTTTCCTTCAACTCTAGGGCTTCTATGGATTAAACTCTCTCTCTCTCTCTCTCTCTCTCTCTCTCTCTCTCTCTCTCTCTCTCTCTCAGTGGGTTTCCATCGGCTGTGATGAGATGGAGTATATCTTCAGAACTCGAAGTTTGAAATCTCTTCATTTTGTTTTTGTAAATTTTATAATCACGCTGTTTATCTCTACATTTTTTCCTGATCTCAAATTACCTTTGTGCCTCACTGCACTGGTTTCACAAATACGATGTTCTCTTGCTTCTCGTACACAGTGCGATACCGTTCCTTTGCTTATGATGTTCTCTTGTCTCTCCTTATACACAGCACGGTACTGTTTCTTTCCTTACCGGGTCTTTCCTGAATTCTTCTAATGTCAAATATTCAGAGTCTTTCGCTTCTTAAAAGCATTTCATCAAATCGTTCAGAGCCGTGCTTTTTAAGACTTTGGTTTTAGAATCATCTTGATACTTTCTCAGAATTGAAGGTTTCTTGGGTTTCTCTAACTCAAGATACTAGAGGCAGGATATTAGAATCCGTATTTTACATACTGTGGGAGTATTTTTGCTTAACAGATCAATGTTATCAGTCCCGACTTAGGATTAGATGCAGGTTTTCTCACACACATTCCCATGGATTTCCACACGCTTTTAAAGCCGAAGTGAGAACAGCCTGTGTTTCTGACTCTGGTGTCAGAGTTCATTAGGAGCTGGAGGTAGAAATGCAAGTGGATCTGGTTGCTCATCGGAGTTCTGTGCCCTGGGCCGTACAATGCCTTCTCCATGTCTGTAGGAATAGCTAGAAATAAGCTAGCTGGAGGATGGATGGGAGACCACGTGGCATGGGAACATAGTGCTGCTTCCCCCTCGTGGTGAGCTGGATTTGGCCCTTGGCTTTCCTCATTGGTACCCTGGGCCATCTGCGTTTGATGTGCTCTGCTCTCCCTCTGGACTTAGAGGAAGTTGGTCCCATGCTCCTTCTTTGTCTCCTTTCCATCTCCACTATTCCTGGGAGGTTCAGACTTTGGTCTCTCTGATGGTCTTGGGACCTTTTCCTTGGGGTCTGAGAAGCCAGAAGCTTTGATTGCTGTTTTTATGTATGTTCATGTGTTTTGTGTCTATTTTCTTTGTTGTTTTCTAAAACAAACACCACGACAAACAACACGCATTTCTAATATAAAGCAATTTCACAGTGGAGTTAGAGAACCATTAGGAAAATTTCTCTTGTTGACTGTCTCTTGGTCTCTCAAGTTTTGGTAAATCTGAAGTATCCCTTCATATTTCCGCAAAGAAGAATTTGATGCACATATCAATTTAGGAAAATTTACAGTGCATTAAAGAATGTTCGCTAGGACATTTGTAGTTCTTTTTCTAGATAAAATGGTAAATAATATTATTCTAAGATCAAATAAAAATCCCCATTTTGTTTCATGTCTGTAGAAATGGAGACTTTCAAGAAATTTTACCCATAAAGGGGTCAAAGATAAATATTACAGCTATTTTAAATTTCCCCAAATTTTCTTTAATTTTTGTTTCTTTTCTCATGCATCAACATTTCTGAGCCTTTTCATTGCAGTTTAAAAAAAGAAACAAAAAACAAACATTTGGCCTTTCGGCTCAAATCACAAACCCCAAAGTCTCACTTCCTTGAGGCTGCAATCTGAGTACCTGCAAATGAGGCCAAGCTCCAGCTAGGGTGAGCACAGTCCCTGCTCCCCCTCAGCATCCCAAGCAACACCACTGCAGGAGGGGAGATGTCAAGTGGAGGTGAACTTGCCTCTCAAGGCTGAGCTTTGCTATGGAGAGAGGAGGGGGAGCTTAGAAAGGAGGGATGATACCTCAGCCATTTCTAAAAATGGACAATGATAGCAACCTCAGGAGGGCCAGCCATACAAAACAGCCACCCTGGTGACTTGCACGCCCAACCCGCTGCTGTCGAGGTGGTACTGTGGCCTGGCTAGAAGGCAGGCCCACTCCACAGAGAGGGTGCTTGTGTCTGTGTCCCATGCCCAGTGTTTACTCAGCAAGAGATTGGCCTCCAGAAAAGCAGCAAAGTGGGTAGGCAGTGTTCCAGAGAGGCATCCTGCAGAGCCATGCTGGCCAAGTATCATGTGATGTGGTCCGAAAGCTTCTCTCTCTCTTCAGGGACGTGAGTTCACTTGCCTGACAACAGTGGTGTTTTGTGACCACCCAAGCCTCCCCAGATGCCCTCTTCCTGGTTTTCGCCCAGGGGGCTTGCAGGAGCTGCATATAGGGAAGACTATGTCCCCCCCTTAGAAAGGAGGGAAATTAGGCTTGATCAGGTAAGGCCTAGGCCTGAAGTTTATGAATACCAGAGTCAAGATAAACATCTGATGCTAAATAGCATGACCTTGAACAAAACTGCAAACTCTGGTATCTACTCTCCTCTCTGATTGGGGTATTGTTAAATCAAAGGGTCTCTCTCTCTCTCTTCTTCCTACCATTCTCACCTTTTCTTACCTTCCTGTGATTCCTTCTGCAAATATTTACAGGGCAATTGTTGGGGCAGGAACTTTACTCCAGTGCTGTAAATATTGCAACAGATTGGTGCAGGACGATTGTCTATATTCTGTCAATTATGTTTTAAATAAATGCTGATTGGCCAGTAGCCAGGCAGAAAGTATAGGTGGGACAACCAGACAGAAAATAGAGGCAGGTCAATGAGAACAGGAGAATTCTGGGAAGAGGGAAGCTCTCTCTGCATTCCCAACCCAACCATTGAAGAAGGAAGATGTGACCTGCCCTATTGAAAAAGACACTGAGCCATGTGGCTAACACAGATAAGAATAATGGGCTTATGTAAGTTATAAGAGTTAATAAGAAGCCTGAGATAATGGACCAGTCAGTTTATGATTAATGTAGACCTCTGTGTTATTTCTTTGGGGCTAAATGGCTGTGGGACCTGGTGGGAGGATAGAAACCAGCCAGGACAGACACCTCAGACAACAACAGATACTCCTGCTTTGATGTTGAATGGGGTGGTTGTTTTTGGGTTTTTTTTTTTGATATTTGTTTGTTTGTTTGTTTGTTAGACAGAATTTCGCAGTAGCTTTGGAGCCTGTCCTGGAACTAGCTCTTGTAGACCAGGCTGACCTCAAACTCACAGAGATCCTCCTGCCTCTGCCTCCCAAGTGCTGGGATTAAAGGCCTGAGCCATCACCACCTAGCCTTGGGATATTTCACAGGGTGTAAGTGCTTTGTAGGAGGTGGGTTTCAAGAATGCTGAAGAGAGGCATGGAATGTTTAGCTGGGGTGTGTGTGGGGTTATTGAGGAAGCCTTGTGTGTGAAGTACATTTGGGGACAGAGACGGAGAACTGAGCTCTGTGGGTAACCAGGCACAGCATTCCAGGTACAATGAAGATGTGATAGTCTCTGTAGTCTGAGTGAGCTTGGAGCATGCAAGCAAAAGCAAGCAGGAGCTTTGGTTACAGCGCATTAGATGAATGTCTTACTCCATCCTGGCTGCCATAACAAGATGCCACACAGATCTCGTGTCTGCTGAGGGACCACTTTTCTCACTTTCAGTTCATCGGTAGTGACTTCTTTGGTATCATCCCATGGTAGAAATGACAGGCCAGTTTTCTGGAGCTTATATTATATGAACGTTCTGTCCTTACAACCCAATCAATCACCTGCTACTCCCCGCACTTCCTAACACTATGACCTTAGAGGTAGAGATTTCAACCTATAGATTTTGAAGACACACAAAATCCTTATACTAGAACAGAGGGAGAATAAAAAGACTATGACTCCATAGGAAAAGGAGGGGTGCAGGAAATAGGAAGTTGTTCAGATAGCAGTACCTGTGGGCCATTGTTAGAAAAGATTCATAGAAAGAAGTTTGGGTGGGCAGAAGGTTGTCCAAAGGCATGTGCAATAATGTAAACAAAGCATCCTCCTTTCTGGAAACTTTGCTTCTAAAGCTAGTCTACATTGATCCTACATTATAGATCTTACTTCTACAGTCCTGGAGATCAAAACCAGGGTTTGGTGCATGCTGCAAAAGTGTTCGACCACAGGGCACCCCTGGCCTTAGACTTTAAGATCTAATCCTTTGGCTTTGCGATCCTGGCTTGGTTACAAAGTTCTCAAAAGAAATATAAGATTTAACTTTTCTCCCCTGAAGACATGCTGCTAAATTCTTGACCAGCACATGCATTTCTACTGCATTTGAGTCTGCAGCTGTTAACAGCTGTGTGAAATATTAAGTGGGGTGGGGTTATGACAGGGTATAATATCTTATGATTAAGAACCACGAGTGGGTTCTTTTCTCTTTCTTTTTTTCCTTCCTGCATTCCTTCCTTCCTTTCTTCCTTCCTTCCTTCCTTCCTTCCTTCCTTCCTTCCTTCCTTTCTTTTTTCTTTTTCTTTCTAGACAGGGATTTTCTGTGTAGTCCTGGTTGTCCTGGAACTCACTTTGTAGGTCAGGCTGGCCTCAAACTCGAACTCACAGAGATCTGCCTGCCTCTGCCTCCTGAGTGCTGGGATTAAAGGCGCGCACCACCACTCCCAACCTCCAGGAGCTGACCTTTAAAGACAAGTCAACACCAGAGAAAGAACCACTTTTCCAGAAGTGGATGCAGAGGCCACCTAGTTAGGTCTTAAATGCAGGAGGCAAGAGAGGGGACTGAGTGTCCCTGCAGCATCACAGCCGTGAAGGGAGAGCAAACACACAAGCCTGCAGCTGCAGGTGCTTTATGGACCCTACAAGACATTGTAGGCATTGGTGATAGTGCTGTGTCATGACTGACTTGCTGAGAGATTTGAGTTCTGCTATGATGCTAGAATTCAAAGCATTCAACGGTGCAAAGGATAAACAATAGCGAAAGCCACCACTTTCAAACCCAGGCACCTGCGTCCACCTATCCAGTAGTGGGTGGCTTTTGTGTGCCATCGAAACGGTTATATGGATTGGCTCAATTTGAATTCTACGTTTCATAGCATTTCTTTTCATTGTAGCTAGGTCTGCTTTATAGGATAGTCTGCCATTGTATCATTTTATAATCATGACATCTTGGGGCGGGTGATAGTGCAGGACTTTCATCTTCATATACTAATAGCAAAAATAAAGGGATAGGGAAATGCTTTGCTTCTCTATGTGGGGTGTGAATCTAGGTCAGTGACCACATGTTGCTGTTCTGACTGGTTTTAGATAATGACCACACAGAAGGTAAGTGGGGTAAACTGATTACCTGCCTTAAGGAAAAATAGTGTTCTAATCGCTACACTTTCCATTTTGTCTGTTTCAAGTGGTTTGTACAAAGATTATCATGTCTATGTTGGAGACACAGAAATCTCCAAAAATATATTTCTTCTATGGAAATTGCTCTCCAAGAAAGATCCCCCCGGTTCAGGTTCACAGAGCTTCCTGGGGAATCTCACATCCTGATCTGCGAAGAGTGTGGTGTTCTGATTCCCTCAGGCCCAGGAGAGGCAGCTTTGAGGGCCTGCCCTAGCTAGAGCGCTCAGGTTACAGCTGTGCCAGAGTTCTGAGCCATCCTGACTAGTGTTCCATCCTGTTGCCTTTGGCGTGTTGACCTCGAAGGCATCTGAATAGACTGTTGGTGTGTGAGCTCGTGTCTCAGGTCAGTTTCTCCGGAGTCAGCTGGAGACATATCCCCTGTCATGCACAGCTCCGAAGTCAGCATTAGTGAAGGAAACAAACACATTCGACAAATGTAAGAGGTTTTTGTTTTTGTTTTTAAGATTATTTCATTCTCAATTGCAGGTTTGTGTATGTTTCTATATATGGATACATACATGGCAGTGCGGATGCCTGCTGAGGCTAGAGGATGTTTGAAATAGGTTCTGAATTTGCAGCCACTTGGCGTGGGTGCTGGGAACTGAACTCTGGCCCCCGTAGAGCAGTGTGTGCTCTTAAGTGGTGATCCATCTTTCCAGCCCCAGCACACAGTCATTTTTAGTTGCTTGCATTTAATGTGTGATGCCAAGAAGAATAAGCGAGTCCATAGGAATAGAGCCTATATTCCTGCAAGAAGGTCTTTGTCTAGGGTGGGGGCTATGGTAGGGAATAATCACTGTGGAATTTTCCCCATCACTTCTTTCCTACCCTTGCTAGGCTGGTTCTTCATTCAGCAAATATTAACCACATGTTCTCTGTGTTCTAGATGTCATCTCAGATACAGACCCTGGAGATGGAGAATTCAGTATGCTATAAGAGAAAGGCAGGAGGTGAGGAAGGAACTGTGTATTCTCAGTGTCCTATTGCATGTGGGCAGAGCGATGCCCAGGTGTTAGGGCATCATGAACCCCAAGAGTCACACTTAAGATATTGTGTGACACTGAGAAAATGCAGAGGAAGGAAAAACCAACTTGCTGCAAGCAGGGGGCGGGTGAACTACGGCCCTCAGAACAGCGCTGGGGTGGCACGAACTCAAAATGTTTTCTAAATTTTCTATTTTTGAAAAATATCCCAAAGAGGAAGAATAATTTGTCATACACGGAAGCCACATGAAATGAAAGTCTCACTGGAGCACAGCTGTGCCCACATCTGTACATGTCATCCATGCATGGCTGTCTTACCCTAGGAGAGTGGGGGAGGTGAAGTGGACACCCGAGGTGGCCCGCAAAGGCCCTTTACAGAAAACCTTGGCAACTCTCAGTTGGTGAAACTGTGGAGAGAGAGCCTCTTGAGGAAAGGAGCCTTTGAAGTGGGCTCTCCAGCAGGAGGGTGAACCTGTCAGGGAAGAACTATCTAGGCCACCACAGGCTGGGAGCAGTAGCAAACCCAGAGGCACAGATGGGAGGGGGGAAAGGAACTGTGCCTAAGGGTGGTGGGGATTTCAGTGTGTCTGGGGCATTCTGGGAATGGTTGAAGTGAGCTATTAGTTATCAACAGAAATCAAGTATGGAGGACTCAAATTGCCCTTTATCTGAGAATGAGAAATCTCAGAAAGTTTTCAAGCTGAGAAGTCACTTGTCCGGGTTTGAGTTTTAAGGAGTTCATTAGGGAAGCCCTGTGGAGGAAGTCAGAGAGGAGGTGAGGACAGCACAGTGTAAGCCTTCAAAGTGAAGACACCTTAAACCTTTCCTTGAGGTATCTGAGTCTGCCTTGACAGACAGGAGGCATGAGCCCAGGGCATGGGGCAGAGTGTCAGCAGAAAAAGAGTAACTCAGAGACAGAGGGAAGCTGGACCAGCTACAACAAACCAGACAGGAGTGGGGATGACTCAGGGGCCTTGGGTGACACCATGGGCTTTGGACTTGATTCTTGAACGCTGGGGGTGGGTAGCTAAGAACCGTGGAGTGAGCACACACAGCAGACAATGGAGCATTGGGAGCATGAGCTGGGAGGCAGGGTGGAGCAGGATGGGGACAAAGCCAGCCGTGGTGGTGATAAGAGCGGTAATAACAGTGCGAGTCAGAGGCGCTTCCTCTGGAGCTGGCAAGAGGGAGGGGCTGGTGGCCATCTCATTTTCCTAGCCTGGTGGGGTCCTTGGTAGTGAGAAGGCAGCTTTGTTTGGTAGAAGCAGAGGTCAGCTGCTACCAGAGGGGACAGGAAGGTGGAGGCTGAGGTGGGATAATTTCCAAAGACAGGAACCAAGGTCAATATAGGATATGGAATCTTTCAGGCCGTTTGAGCTGAAACACAGGGATGCAGTAAAGACTTTGCTTGAGTCCCAGGGGTCCCTTCGTCTGACAGGAGTTATGGGCTGGCCTACTCAACCCTGCTTTCTCCTCTAAGCCCATGCCCGAGGCAGAATGAGCGTTTGAATGAGGCTTTTGCTCTGACAGCCCAAGGGCCATTAGCTCTCTCAACAAGTTTATTCCTCAGTTTATGGGGATAAACACCGGGGCATTATTTACTATTTTTATGCGGAGGCATCTATGAAACTCTGTACGTTTCTTACAGAACCTCCACAAAAGAGTTGGATTTCAGGCCATGAAAAGTATCAAGTACATTCATTGGTCCTTTTCTCTTCCTCCTCCTCCTCCTCCTCCTCCTCTTCTCATTGAAAGATGTCACTTATTAGATGATAGAGTTTGGACCACAGGAACCCAGTATAAAGGGTGCCCTAAACAGGGGCTCATGCATAGGTCTGAGCCCTCCTTGGCCTTATCCATACCACGAGAAGAAATAATGCTTGTGTGTGTGTGTACATATTCCTGTGTGTGCACAGTTACGCATGGGTACATATTTGCACATGTGTGCACATGCATGAGGAAGCCAAAGGATGCTGAATGTCTCCCTTGATTCTTCTCTATCTTATTTTTTTTGAGGCAGGGTCTCTCCATGGCCTTGGAGCTCAATGATTCAATAAGACTGTCTGGCCATCAAGTCTTAGGGACACCCTGGCAACACCTTCCCAATTACAGGATTACATGCATGTGCTACTACGCCCAGCTTTTATGTGGGTGCTGCAGAGCGAGCTCCAGTCCTCATGGTCGCATGGCAAACACTTTGCTGACAGATCTCTCCTTAGTCCAAATATTCTTAAATAATAACAGATAGCATCATCTCATTTAATCCTCCCAGGAAATAACTCTCCTTGAGTTTAACACTGATGTATAGATGGAGAAACTGATACGAGAAAAATCAAAGATACTTGCCCAAGTCACAGAGTAGTAAAGTGGAAAAACACATTCAAGCTGGAGCAATGGAACTTCAGAGATCCAAGCCTGTCACTGGAAGAGCTCTGTGTGTTTGCCTACATCTTCCAGGGGACATGTCTGTTGACTCGGGACCAGGACTCACTCTCTCTGCTTTTCTGGTACTCTGGCTCATGCATTGTGCCACCTAATGGACACCCTAACCCTCTATTTTGTCCCTTCAAGGTGTTTGTTACAATTGTGTTTATCATTTTGCCTGTTTCCTCTGGTAGAATGTGTTTCATGAGCTCATGGACAGTATCTGTGTTGCTGTCTTCACATCCTGACACCAAGTGAGGGGCACACTAGGGATAAAGGAGAGCTTGCTAAATGAATGGCCACCTTGGCCACAAGAAAGAAGGCCTAACTAGAAGGCTGATGGTCCTCTGGAAAGCAAGGTGGGTAGTGTCCCTTTGCTCTGTTAGTCTGAAAGGCAAGAGTGAACACAACATCTGGACTTGTGAAAGTAAAGAAGATGACCCACACTTCTATTTCTTCTCCATTTAAATTATTTGTGTGTTTGTAAGTGTGATGGATGTAAGTGTATGGATGGGTATGTGTGTATGTGCATGTGAGATTTTGTCTGTATATGGTGTATATGTGTGTGGTGTATATGTGCATACAGTGCATATGAGAGCGTATGCATAGTATTTATGTGTGTACCTCTGTGTGTAAGTGTGCACGCTGGACAAATACTTATGGAGGTCAAAGGTCAATGCTAATGTCTCTTTGATTTTTTCTTTACCTTGTTTTTTTGAGACAAAGTCTGGTATTATAGGCAATAAGAAGGTTCAGGTGAGAGACTTGATGTGTTATTATTTACTGGCTCTGGTAGGCGCCAGCTTTGTAGACTTGTTTAATTCGTCTCCCACAAAGCTCTAGTGTGTGGATTCCCTCCTGATGATCTACTGCAGACAATGAAATAGAGGCTCAAGGAGCATCAACAACAGCATCACAGCGTGCTGATAGCGAATGGAGGTTTCTATCTAAGTGTTGGGATCCACTACCTTTCTTTATTGTAGAAGTCCAGGGACTTAAGAATGGTGGCCTGGGCTCCTGTTTCTGTGTCTATTAGAGGTGTGATTTTGTGGAAATCACATTTCTGTGCCTAAGTTTCATCATCAAAAAAAAAAAAAAAAAAGACCAACCAGAGCAATATTAGTGTCTGTGAGGTCGGATAAGTCTGGATAGATATTGCTACTCAGATGAAGAACTCCGAATGGCATTCAGAGTAACTACACAGTATTTTCCATCATCATTACCACCATCATATTGGTCTCAGTACTTTCTACCTTTGTACTTGTCATGGTAAATTCTGTTTACCATGTAATTTTGTTTAAGTAAATTAGGCACAGGGACACCCAGAAAGCTGGTAAAACATTATTTATGAGTGTATTTGTTAAATGTATTAGCACCTTTTTACCAGTCTGCATAAAAAAGAAGATCATTGTCACCTACACAGGTGGTGGCATTTCTTTTGCGGAGCCCCGGAATAGAACAGGAAGGCAGAGGGAGAGAGAACGTTTCTCTGCCATTTCCTGCCCTTGGACCTTGGTGCTCCTCATTCTTGGGCTTTTGAACTTGGACCAGGACTTCTGTCACTGGCTGGCCTAGTTCTCTGCCTGTAGCTTGTGATGGCAGACTGTGTGACTTCTCCAATCCTTCATAGTAAATCTTCTATGGATTCCATTTCTCTGGGGAACCCTGACATGAACACCCCTCCTGAACTGAGTCGTGCAGAGGCCCCCAAAAGAAAGGAAACCACTTAGAAGGTGTAAGTGGAGGTTCTGAATTAAGGACCTTAGATTTTTAATTGGTTCTCAACCTTCCTGATGCTACAATGCTTAAATATAGTTCCTCACATTGTGGTGACCCCCAACTGTAAAATTATTTCCATTGTTACTTCATAACTCTAATTTTGCTACTGTTATGAATTGTAATGTAAATGTCTGTATTTTCTGACAGTCTTAGGTGACGCTTGTGAAAGGGTCATTTGACCCCGATGGGGTCACAACCCACAGGTTGAGAACTGCTGCCCTAGAGTAACAAGAAGCACATCTTATCTGGTTCTCGTGGCAATGATCTCTTTCCCATGCTGCTGCTTTCAAAGGCTAAGAGGTTCTATTTCAGGTTTCCTGAGTTTCAGCACAGTGATTGTGACCTTTCCTTCCTTTTATATTTTCCTCATGGTAGAAAGGGAAAGGAATGAGAGGAGGGCTTCTCTAGGAAATGAACACATCAAAGCGACACTGTTTGGGCCATCGAGATAGCACATTAGTAAGGCGAGGGGGGATGCTATGGGGGATGCTACCAGGCTTGAAAGGGCAGACTGGACTCAGGTGTTGAGTCAAGTATGGGAGTCTCAGGCGGCTCTTTTTGCAGCATCATGGATCTTGGGGGAACTGAGAAGATGGTGCTATGTGGGAGAGGGGACTTGTTGACAGGCATCTGACAGGGGTCTTTGAGAACAGTGCTTTAGACCATATGTTGGCTTCATGGTTGTTCATGACAGGATAAACAGTGCTGTTCATCACTGTGTTCATTGGCTAGACACATTAACTTTACGTTGGAGACTGACTCAGGAATTCCACAGTGGATTGTTATTGGAGCTTGGGCATATCCACTGATTTTGCTGAAAAGAGGAAGATTATATTGGAAGTTCAAAGAAGAATGTTCCATCTCCAGCAGTAAAGTCAGATTTGAGAATTCCCAAACTAGTCATTTCAACCTTTGGAAGAATCTAGTTTTGTGCTCTTCTGACAATTTGCCTCTTCAGACCCTTGAGGGGCAGCAGAAGAGAGATCTTCAGTGTCTGAGAGGGAGGACTTACTGGGAAAAGGTCTACAATTTCTGGGACTCTTGGAATGCCAGGAAGAGTTTTGTGTGGTACATGATCCCCCAGGGGTCCTGTAGTCGTACCCAAGGGGTAGAAACCAGACCTTTCCGAAGTGAATCCTTGCCCTGGACTCAGGTATGAAGCTCTTAGAAGCTCTAGGCAGGTGCCACCATTACCTGGCTTAGTTGCTCTCTGAATACAGCGATGGGAGAATCACTTTGAATGCTTGTTCAACAAATCCCTGGACCTCGCCTGCACAGAGACGCCAGCTCAGCAGGTCTGTGCTGGAGCCTGAGATTTTGTCTGTCTCAGCACCTCACAGGTGACTCTGCTGTTGTTCTTTGGGGACCCTAGTGTGAACAGAATATATATACAAACAGCTTTGGGGGCTATGTGTGTGTGGATCATAGCCGGTGGTAGTCTGGAAAAATGTTCCAAAGGAATTCTCATTTGGGCTTCCATCTTTCAAAGAATACTAAAACAAAATCAAATCCAAAAGCCAGAGTAATAGATCTCCAGACTCTGTACTGTGCCAGTTTTGTCAAGCCCCAATGGAAGACTGTGCAAGCCCCAAATCCTTCTCGATTGAGTGTGGAGCCTTTCTCCTTTTCTTCTCTTAAGTACTCTGACTCCTATTCCCCAATGCTATGATCTAGACTATTAAAAGGAAAATTCTCCAGAGTGGGAGATGGAGAGTGGAGGAGGGATGACAGATAGTAGTCCCATGTTGATAAGTCTTGTCTCTGAAACATATTAATATTTCACATCTAAACTCTAAAGGGAAAACCTCACTGATCCATAGTGACCTGCAACCACTCAAGAGAATGTTTCTTTTCTAAATAATTTAACTTTTGACTGTAGAAAAGCAAGGAGAACAGTGTCCCAAGTAGTTCCATTAGCCTATAATTCTTTCTACCAGGCTACTGGCATTAAAATACAGTTCCCCTTTTAACGTGGACTACTGTTAACCTTGTTGATATTCTATTTGACTTTCTTTATTCACTCTGATTTTAGGCAATAAACAAAAAGAGATACAGTAAATTTTTCTATTGCAACTATTCTCCAATCAAATTACCTTTGTCTGTTTCTAGATGCTTGCCTTATGCGATGGGCTGTTATATTGTTTAGCGCATGCATGTTTCGGACTGCTTTAAAAAGAGGGATCTTTTCTAGGCACTCACCCCCTTTTATCATTTACGCGAAGCAGAAGTCTGACATCATTTTTAAAGAAGTAAAATCTGTTCCCCAAAGTGCGTGTCAAGCAAAACCCTGGTGGATAAAAATAAACTGCCTAGATCTGAAGGAGCAACCCCTGTACAATCTTTCCTCACCATGTTGTGCAAAGAAATACGAATTGAGGGCTTATTGCTCATGGTCTCCCTAAGATGGCCTACAGTGAATGTTTTGGGGGCATGAGGGCTCCCCTGGACTCTTTTAGGCCTGTTAGTTTGGCTGTCCTGGGTTGAGAAGGACTGGAACTTTAGTGAGCTGGTAGAGGAGAAGTGTTTTCAGCAGACGAATCTTTCGCAACTTCCATATGGTGACTAGTCTCAAATGTCCATGGTTAATTGGAATTATGAGCTCCATACCGCCGGCAAGAAAGGGGCAGCTGTGCTCAGCCAGTGAACAGTGTGGCCCAGATGTAGGCATGCGTAGATGAGTGGAGAGGAAGTCTCTCAGCCACGGAATTCATGAGATGATGCAGAGGAGTTCAGCAGGCATTTTTCTGTTGTATCAAAGCCCTTCTTCATCTTCCATATCACTGTGCTTTACAGGCACAGGGCAGATGTGCCCTGTTGGCCTGTTCACCTAGTGCTGGCCATGTCTTGACTAGAAAAGGAAGGTATGAGTGCATCTACATTGGCTCATCTGTTAGAGAAGGAGATGAGAACAGAGAGAAGACATGGGCGGGTTCGGTGGTTGAAATCAGAAGTGTCCTTCATAGTTATTTGAATACTGGGTCCTCTCTAGGTGGCGCTGTGTGGGAGGCTTAGGAGGTGCAGCCCCGCTGGAGGAAGTATGTCGCTGTGGGCTGGCTTTGAGAGCTTAAGGCCTCCTCCTACTTCCAGGTTGCCCTTCATGCTTGTAGTAGAGGATGTGAGCTCTTAGCTTCTCGTTCTCCCTGCCTTCTGTTGTGATGTCCCTGCCATTATGCCCTCAGCTTCTCGATGCCCAAGTCAAAACTAGTGATTTCTTTCCCAAGTTGCCTTGGTTGTGGCGCTTTGTTATGATAGCAAATAGCTAATGCAGGATGAAAATTGCTTGTAAAATTAATGGTTTCTCATTTTTAAAGACTACTTTGATCCAAGCATCCTTTCCAGTTTGTTGGCTTCAAGATCTCATTGTCTTTATTAAATCCTTTGTCATCTCAGTGTGCCCATTTTATTGGTGAGTAAATAGAGGCACAATGATCTCAAACAGCATTCTCAAGCACTCCTTGTTAGATAGGCCTTTTCCGGATGGAAATTTATCAGAAGGATGCATGCTGACACCAACTAGTGATTTTAAAAAAGAGAAGACAAGAAAGAGTTGCACAGAAGGAATTTCTTCAAACCAGTTCTGACCCAGAGCTAAGGAGAAACCGGCTCTGGAGGAGTGAGACCTAGAGTCAGATACTGTCCTCAGTAGAAGCTTCAGCATCTATAGAACTGGCATTCTGTATCTGAGGGCAGTGGCGGGTCTAGCCTGGTCTCTGTAGCATCCTCAGTGTCTGAGATAGCTCCTTTGTTGATTACTTGCTGTTTCTCGGTGGATGAAAGCATAAACGGCTTCAGGAGTAAGCAGCTACTCCTCAGCTGCAGTGCTGCCGTGGGGTAATTACAGAGACAGATCTGTGAATGAGAACTTTTGGAATGATATGATCCCCGGCAAAAAGACCCATGGAAAACTCGAAGGAAGCCCAAGAGAAGGATGAGTGGGTCCTATCGGAGGTGACCAAGGGCAGATGTTATCACATAGAACCCTTAGCCCATCTCTGCTTGCTAACCTGGGGATGGCTGGTATTGCTGGCTGTCTCTACTGATGGAAGCAGGCTAACAGAGGTTAGCTTTGTTGGGAAGTATGGCAGTTCCTAACCACAGGGTCAGGGTTATTACCTGGTGGAAAGAGCAAGAGGTTGCTTGCTTACAAGTCAGGATATCAAGGGGGATGAATGCTGGAGTCTAGCTGGTTTATTAGTCACTCTGTGGTCCCCCGGCCATGGGTGACTCTGCCCACGTTCACAGGAAACCTTTCCCCGTCTGTAAGTCTTTTCTGAAAAAGCCCTCATAGACTGAGTGCATCTCATTAATGGACCAGGTGTTTCTTAATCCCATCAAACAGAGAGAAGCTAACTATCGCATGACCATTCTCCAATGAGATTTAAATGAACTTTACATATGCATAGAATTGACGTGTGTGTGTGTGTGTGTGTGTGTGTGTGTATAACAGGGATTGATATTGGGAGTCCCCTGTAACTGTCTACATATTTCTTTTTGGAGACAGGGTCTCACTAAATCTGCAGCTCATCTTTTCTCAGACTAGTTGGCCAATGAGTTCCTGAATTCACCTGTCACTTCACTCCGCTGTCTTCCCGGAAGTGCCAGCATTGGTGCTGCAGATGTCTGTTGCCAAGTCTGGCATTGTTTTTCATATGGATGCTGTGGCTCTGAACTCAGGTCCTCATTCTTGCACAGCAGGTGCTTTACCCACTGAGCCCTCTCCCCAACCCCAGTATTTTTTTATTCAGAAATATAAAATTGTTTTTAAAAGTCTTGTGTCCTTCTCCAAATAAAATACTACCTCATTCTGATTAATATATTCATAGTTTGTTATCTGTATAGTAGGAAGCTCAGACATATATTTATTTTAGATGGAATAGGCTACTGGTTTCTTTTTGTTCATACATAAAGACAAGGTTGTTACAGGTTCTTTTAATGAAAAAATGGAGGAAGCAGATGGCTGAAGTCAAGCTTGCATTGTTCAACATGACAATTACCACTCTATGCTATTTTGCTAATACCTAATATTTCTGCATACATGTACCCATACACCAGAACTGATAAACACACATCCACAGCATCTTATGCGCCTGTGTCAGCCTCTGCCCAAGGACTTTTGTGACTCTGCCAAGGTCACATGAAGTGGCTGGAATTCATCCTCAAGAAATCTACAACCAAAGCTGGATAAAAAGTTCTTGGCCAAATACCCAGCTTCTTGTGTTTCAGTGGAGCTCCGGAACATACTCTGTACATTTCCCTCACTGGGGACCAAGGGATGGAAGCCCTCCGTGCCCATAGAGCAAGAGATTATTATCATAGCCTTTACCAGCTCTCCTCCATGAGAGGTACACTTCCTGCCCCCCCAAATAACGAGTTCCCATCCAAACTCCCAAACTGCTGTAGGGGAATTCAGGTTAAGACAGTACACCACAGACAGCCTCCCTGTACTCCTTCCACATTTGGTGAAAACCCACTCAGATTTTTTTTAATGATCAAAGAGATGTCTATATTTTTATCTATACATCTCCTTCATGCTTGTATAGGTGTTATTAGATTTACCTATATTTCCATTAAGAGCTCTCATGACAAAATAATTGAAAAATAATTTATAGGACCAATTTCTATTATTTAAAAGTTGAGTCTTATGGATTTTCAGTCACTTAGTGGGAGGTTTCACCTTTCCCCTCCTCTTCGACTCAAGGCTCAGCTTGCCTCATCTAGTGGCCACATGCGCAGGCCCTCATGGAGAGCGACTGCTTTTGAGCTGTTTTTCTGCACATCTACTGTGGGAACAATTCCTCTTGGGGGTTAAGTGCTTTAGAAATGCTATGTTGGCCTATCTTAGGCTATGATATAATTTTACATGTTGATTCTGGCTCTGAGAGCATAGTTGATACTGAACAAATGCTAATTAATAATAGCCTAGTAAAATGGATTTAGGGCAAACGGATGCAGTACATAATGACACGCTAGAGTTTTCAAATAACTTTCATTGCATTTATTTTGGGTTTCTCAAACTCAAGCTAGTATTTCAAATCAGTTCAGTAGGAAAGAGGAAGTTACTGTAATGTTCCCATCTGTAGGATAACAGTTTATCAGCGATTGCCAGGGGTGGCAAAGAGGGGTATGGAAAATCATGGCTTAACAGTTTCAGATGTGCAAACTGACCAAGTTCTGAGGCCTTTTACCCAGGACAGTGTTTACAGCTAATGATGCATTGGATATTTAAATATGCTCAGAAGCAGAACTCACACCAAGTGCTCTTGTCACAATCAAAAGATTAAAAATAATTGCAGGTAATACTTGAATTCCAAATTCCATCACGTTCTTCTTTAAGCTTAAGTACTCTTCCCTGGAAACAAGGACAATGCCAACACAATGTTGCGGTCAATGTGATCTTCCCTGGGAGTCAGTTCCGTTTCTGTCAAAGGGGAACACATGACTGAGCTAAGCCATCAACTTTAGAGTCTGGGAGTGAGAATTCTCTTTGCTACTTGCTGGTTTAGTCTCTGTCTCTCTCTCTCTCTCTCTCTCTCTCTCTCCCTCAGTTTTCCCATCAACCAAATAGGGACATGCAGCTTTTCTGCGAGAGTTAAAGGAAGCTGTGCACATAAAATGCTTAATAGATGCTAGCTGTGTTTATTACTACTGGTTTCCTGGGGGAGGGGCTAGCCCCCTTTCATTAGACTTTAATTCAGTTCCATTATTCTATTATTCTTCCTTCCTAGGTGGGAAAAATGGGTACTCATTGCTAAAGTTACTAAGGAAAATGCTGATCTCCCAAAATAGCTATTGAGCAGTAATTTTCAAAATACATAGTAAACCCAAGCTATACATGAAAGACTGTTAAAGTAGGTCATTGCCACAGGGCTGCTTAGAGAGGGTGCCGCCGGGGTGATTTATGTCTGGGGGGATTATTAATTAAACAAAAGAGGGCCTGTGTTTTTGAAAAATGCCTGTGCCACAGAAGAAGCGTGCATGAAGAGACAGAAAGGAAAAATACGATTAAAAAGCGTATCTCCATCTATCTGTAGATTCAAAAGATTACACACTAAACAGATTTTGTTTTTGTATTTAAGGCTTTGGAATTTTTTCACAGATCTCTGTGTTGAGTTGCTTTGGTGACCTCACTGCAGAGGAAGTGATTTGAGCACATGAAATCACTGTGTCAATAGAGGATAGGCTTTTGTTTTCAAAGAGGAGCAGAGGGAGGGCATTGGACTGCGTGTGCGATAGGTGTGGGTCAGTGCTGAGTGTGTGAACACTGGGCATTTTCTTTTATTTAAATTTGTTTGGTTGATAATTTCGTGTATAATTACTGTATTTACACCATTCCCTCTCCTTTTGCTCTAATCCAGGTCCTCCTGTGTTTCCCCTTCCATATCTCAAATTCATGGGCTCTTATTGTTTAATTATAATTGTTGCACACACACACACACACAAATTTATAAATACAACCTGCTGAGTCTATTTAGTGTTGCTCATATGCACGTGTGTGTATTGTGTGTGTGTGTGTGTGTGTGTGTGTGTGTGTGTGTGGTGTGTGTGTTTAGGGCTGGGCACTTGGAATTGGATGACCTATCAGGGGCTCATCCCTGGAGGAGAATTATTTTCTCTCTCTCAGCAAGAGCCTGTAGCTCTTCATGTAGGGTGGGGCCTTGGGAGAGTTCCATGGTCCATGCTGGCATGTGAATTTACACTGTCATTTTCTGGTCTTGTGTAGGCAAACCATATTGTTGAGACTTCGTGGGTGCAGCTTCCCCGACTTAGTGAGAAGACACTGTTGCAACCATTGCGGCACAGACATTCTGGTCCTCTGCCCCTCCTCAGTGAAGGAAGGAGGTCTAGGTTGCATTGCTGGATCTACTTTTTAGGAACTTGACAAGAACAGGACTTAGAGGGGTGTCTTTTAGCAATGAAAGACTTTTGCAAGCATTTGAAGCTTAAAAAAAATTCACTGTCAGGACCTCTCCCCCATCTGTCCCTTAATCTTCCTCACAGCCAGAAACTCTTGCTTGTTACATTCTTGGGTTTTGTGGTTTCTTTGAATGTCATTACCCTCAGATATTGTTCAGTGAAAATATCCTTATTTGTTTTTTTCTGATTATAAAATTAGGTAGAAGTGTAAAAATTTAAATGGTTCAGATATGTGAAAGTAATTACCTCTAACAAGATGAGTACCATCAATATTCAGGGCTGTTGTCTTACTTAGGGTTTCTATTGCTTTGAAGAGATATCATGATCACAGCAACTCTTATAAAGGAAAACATTTAATTTGGGTGGCTTACAGTTCAGAGGTTTAGTCTATTATCATCATGGTGTGGCATGGTGGCATACAGGCAGACATGGTGCTGGAGTTAAGAGTCCTACATTTTGATAGGCAGGCAACAGTAAGTAGTCTATTTCATTACGTATAGCTTGAGTTTATATGAGTCCTCAAAACCTGTCTCCATAGTGACACACTTCCTCCAATAAGACCACACCCACTCCAACAAGGCCACACTTTCTAATAGTGCTACTTCCTTTGGGGGCCATTTTCTTTCAAACCATCACATTCTACTTCCTTGGGTTCCAAAGACTTATAGTCAAATCATAATGCAAAAATGCATTCAGTCCAACTTCAAAAGTCCCCATAGTCTATCACAGTCTCAACAATGTTTAAGAGTTCAAAGTTCAAAGTCTCTTCTGAGAGTCACATAATCTCTTAACTGTAATCCCCTATAAAATAAAAAAAAACACCAGATCACATGCTTCCAATAAATAATAGCACAGGATAAACATTATCCTCCCAAAACATAGGAAAGGGAGCATAGGGAGGAAAGACTGGACCAAAGCAAGATTGAAAACCGGCTGGGCAAACTTCAGAGTTTGCATCTCCGTGTCTGATGTCAAAGCACTCTTCAAATCTGCAACTCCTTTCAGCTCTGTTGGCTGAAACACACCTCTCTCTTGGTCTGGTTCCCAGTTAGCAGCTCTCCTCGGCAGGCGTCTCACAGCTCTGGCATCTCCACCATCTTGGTGGAGCTTCACACAATGGCCTCTCTATGACTTCATTCAGGGACATTCTTGATACATGCCTGGCCTCAGCTTTCCTTAGTCACGAAGGGAGATTTCATACATTCTTCTATTTTTAAGTATTTTAAAAATAGATTTCTTATCTTCTTAACTACAGAACCATGTGTCCAAAGCTGCTAAGTTCTGTTGCTTACTTGGGCTGGAACATGGCCTCCTTGTTCAATTACATCTTCACCAGCTTGTCTAATCTGGAACTTGTTCTGTAGACCAGGCTGGCCTCAAACTCAGAGATCTGTCAGCCTCTGCCTTCCAAATGTTGGAATTGAAGGCATGTACCACCACACATGGCTTTACATTTTTCTTTAACTCCTTTTCACAAGTTGGAAATTTAGCTGGGTGGGATCCTGCCCTGAGGTCTCCACTCCTTTATTCCATTTCCTAATCTGTTTACCCCTTGAACACAGAATTCAGCTCCATTCCACTTCCTGGTGCTCCTTTTCTCCTCAAATATTTTTCCTTGCTCATCTTGTTCCTTTTCATTATACATCGTCATTAGAGTTCACACTAATACCCACACATCAGAGTCTATACTAGGCTGTTTTGAGATTTCCTCTGCTAAGGGAATTAATCTAAAACTCTTTAGCCTCAGGCAAACTTTTCAGACAAGGGCGAAAAGCAGCCACATTCATCACCAAAATATCACAAGAATGATTTCTAGGTAACACACACTAGAATTCTTCTCCTCTGGAGCCTCTTGAGTCAGCCCCCCTTCCACAGTTCAAACCACACTCTTAGTGCCATTGTCTTCCATATTCCTACTAGAATGGTACATTAAGCAGTGCTTAAAGCATGCCACTGCTTCCCTAATCCAAAGTACCAAAGTCCAAATTCCTCCAAACAAAAACATGGTCAGGTCTTTTACAGCAATTCCCCAGTCCAACTTTTGTCTTAGGGTTCCTATTGCTATAAAAAGGCACCACAACCGCAGTAACTCTTATAAAGGAAATAATTTAACTGTGGTGACTTGATTACAATTCAGAGGCTTAGTTCATTATCATCATGGTAGGAAGCAAGGCAGCATGCAGATGTGGTGCTAGAGAGGCAGCTGAGAGTTCTTACATCTTGACTCATAGGCAATAGGAAGTAGCCTGTCTCACTGGGTGTGGTTTGAGCTTATACGAAACCTTAAAGACTGCCTCCACAAGACCACACCTACTCCAAAAGGGCCACACCTCCGAATAGTGTCACTCCCTTTGGGGACACTTTTTCTTTCAAACCACCACAGCTCTAGTCTTCCATTTGTTTCCAGTGCATGTGTGTACATGTATACATATATGTTTGCATCACTTCACACCCCAGTGTTAGTGTATGCTCATGTTCACATGTTTGAAAATAGAGTTCTGAGGTACTTTTTATTTTTTAACTTAATTTTATTTTATTTATTCTTCTCTTATATAATACATGCCAACTGCAGACTTTTCATCCTCCCTTCCTCCCAACCCTTCCTCTACTTCCTTTCTTCCCCCCAGATCCACTTTATTTCCCTTCAGAAAAGAGCAGGCTTCTCAGTGATAGCAGCTGAACTCTGCATAACAGGACACAATAAGACAAGGCATCTACTCTCATATTAAGGCAAAATAAGGCAATATAGTAGGAGGAAATAAGTCCTACAAATAGGCAAAAGAGTCAGAGACATCACCCCCAAACTCCCATTGTTAAGAGTTCAACAAAAACCCCAAGCCAAGGAACCACAGCATATATGCAAAGGACCTAGCACAGACTCATGCAAGCTCCATGGTTGGTGTTTCAGTTTCTATGAACCTCTATGAGCCCTGCTTAATTGATTATGTGAGCCATGTTTACCTGGTGTCCTCCATCCCTCTGGGTCTTTCAATTCTTCCTCCCCTGCTTCTGCAGGGTTCTCTGAGCTTCACCTGATGTTTGGATGTGAGTCTCTGTATCTACTCCCATCTGCTGCTGGAGGAAGCCTCTCTGATGATGATTGGGCTAGGCACAGATCCTATGAGTATGGCAGAATACCATTAGGAATTATTTCATTGACTTTTTTTTTTTTGTCAGCAGTAGTTGGTTCTCTGAGCATCCAGCTTCCAGATCCTGGACATCTAGGCAGTGTTATCATGGGCTCCCTCTCGTGATTTAGGCCTCCGATAAGATCAGTCTTTGGTTGGTCACTCCCACAAGATCTGAGCCAGCATTGCTCCAGCACATCTTTCAGGCAGAGCAGGTTATGGGTCATAGATTTTGTGGCTGGGTTGAATAGTGTACCAATTTCACCACTGGGTGCCTAGCATGTTTACAAGAGGAAGCTATTTCAGGCTCCATATCCTCCATCACTAGGAGTTTCCACTGTACTAGGTCTCCATATACTCTCTAAGTGGCCACTGGACATTTTAATTGCTTTGGGATATTTTCTTTTTAGGGTGTGAGCATGTGCGTGGAGCATGCACTTAAGTGTGAGGGTGCATGAGCCTGCACATGGAGGCCAGGGTAGGATGTTGGATATCTTCTTCTATTGTTCTTCTCTGTAGTCCCTTGAGAGAGGGTTTCTTCCTGATCTGGAAGCTTCTCTCTCTCTCTCTCTCTCTCTCTCTCTCTCTCTCTCTCTCTCTCTCTCTCTTTCTCTCTCTTGTCTAGGATGGCTGATTGGTAAGCTCTCATGCTCCATCATCTCCAATGCTGAGGTTACAGGCATAAGCCGCTACACCCAACTTTCACATGCTGGAGATTTCAACTTGGGTTCTTACACTTGCAGATCAAGAGTGCCTATCCACTGAGCAATCTTCCCAGACACTGGATAATATTTTTAAACGTAATAATTGATTTACTACTCTTATATGTAGCTCTCTAAGACTTTTCTTGATTTTGCGCTTTTATACAACCTACTGTCAACATCTATGTATGTATTTCTACAGTTGCTTGATGACTCCATTTGAATGAAGTCTGAACAATTAATGGCTGGAGTTAGTTGTATTATTATTTAGTTTTGATTCCTATCGGTAAATTGTCTTCCATAATGATGGTTCAAGAGCAAATCCCACAATAGGGATGCATGTTTCCCTATCCTTAGTAACAAAGAGTAATGTTAATCATTTTACTCTTTGAAAATATAGGTTGAGAAAGATATGCTCCTGTCTAAATTGTTCTTTTTAAATTATTTTATAGGATCTCTGTTGATTAAGAATATTAGCCTATAGCTATAAATGACTGCACATACTTTTACTTAGAACTGTATCTTTAACTCCAGTATCTTTGTCCATATAATATTATATTCTATGAACAAATTGTTTAAATTGTTTCCATCTAAACTAAAAATGACTATTATCATCATGTGCTGATTTTATATATAAGGTGGTATTTTACATATAAGGTGGATACAAAGTCGAGGCTCACAGATGCAGCATGAGGTCAAGGTCACCTGATGGGATCATCTGGAAAGATAGCACCAGTCACCCATTGATTTTCAGGGTGCTCTCAGCCCTGGGGTCACTACAGAACATAGAGACAGGGGTCAGAGACAGGCTCCTTCCATTCTGGATGTCTGGGATATCATCACCTCCAGAATATTCTAACCATGTGTGATGAAAAGTTCAACAACGTGGCCATGTACCTTGATTCAAGATGCAGAAGGGATTTTGCATCAAAATAAAAAGGTTCTTTGGAAGCATGATCATTTATGCAAGATTTCTTATATGGATCACAAACAAGGCTGACTCTTGGTTTCTTCCTAAGGATAAAAATCAGTGAGCCTAGCATGCAGACAGACTTCTATTCAATGTAAGCCAGCTCTTTCTAACTATCAGAGGTCCTCCCAGGCAGGGTTGGGTGGTGTCAGTCCTTTGGCATTGGATATATTTTGGTTTGATTTGTCTCTGAGGTTATTGAGGACTTCACCACACAGCCCAAGCAGTGCCACCAACACAGCATTACTAACTACAGAGATCCTTGATAGCAGACATGATCAACCTGTTTGTGTACATTTCTCAATGAATTCTTCCACTCCTGTCTGAAGCAATAGATTAACACAGGCTCTGAAGCCTAAATACTGTGTGGGGAGTGTATTTGTTATTTGTGGGCCAATACCTGGCATAGTACAAAATGCACCTGCCCTTTGTCCTAGGAAATAACTATATTTTGCAGAGGAATACTATGATTTCTGTATCATAGTGAAGAAAATCTAAATATTCACCAGCCTGGGTTTGGTTCAAAATCCCAGGGTATGATTGTATAATGGCATATTGTACAATGTGAGAGAGCATAGTTAGTTTATAGTATGGAAATTAAAGCTCTAATTGGATAAGAGTAACACAAAGAGATATACAGTGTCTAGTGTCCAGGGTCTCTGACTTCACAGCTTTTAAGTTAATACGAAACATTTGAGTATTTTTGTGTGAGATGTTTCCAAAGAGGGGCACAAAATTGTTAGCTATGAACATGGCAGATTGAGAACGAGAAGAGAGAGACATTTTACCTTATCTTCTTTAGGTGCTTTCATTTACCAAGCATTTGGATCACTTTATAAGCTATAGACATTTCTAAAGTAAATTTTATGGTAGCCATGAAACTGCGCGCTCAGTTTTGTCTTCAAGAAAACCACAGCAAAGGAAACAGGGAGCTGCCTGCAGATTCCTACAATGGTTTTTCCCCTGAGCCCTGTGGTCCTGGGATCCTTGCAGCCAGGGAACGAGTCTCGGGGCCAAAAGAGTTGACTGGGTCCCCACTGGCATGGGCCTCTTCTGGTGAGGATGCCTTGTTGTGGAGACGTCCTGGGGCTGGTCAAGACTGTCAGAATGGCAGTGTGAAGCTTCTCCTTAGCCCTCCTTTCTTCCCTCTCCCCTTGTACAGCTGTCAGTCCTGACTCTGTCCAGCGTACTCTTACCCTTCCTCTTCTTTCAGTCATAGGTCTCCCCTCTAGTCACTCCCTTGCAAATTCAATTGTCTTGGGGTCTTCTTTCTAGAAGACCTGAGCCAGCACTATTGACATGAGGAGTGGTGCGGCCTAGGAAAATACATGAGGGGATTTTGAGACCGGGTGACTCTCAGCAAGCTTCCAATGAGTGTCTCAGATGGAAGAGAAGGTGGGGAAGGATGATGTTCCCTGAAATAGAAAGGTAGCCCCTGCTGGAGAGATGTGGGGAATGGTGTTTTTAAGGCAGTGGAGAGCAAAAGGGGACTGGAAGGTGGAACTTCAAGTAGGACGAGAGATGGTCTGAGAATCCATACAGGGTTCTGGGAGTAAGAGTGGAAAGTCAGACATGAGGTGTCTATGAGGGGAACATACGAATGGAGATGTTGGTTCACCTGTCAGTGCTCACATTTATTAAAACATCTATCAGAGACTGACCCTTGGACAACTAAGTGACAAAGTGACCTCACAAGCTGACATTATTTAGCTTTATTCTTGGCCTTGCTAGAGCTATCACACGTGTGGAAAGGGAACATGGCATCACAGATTTAGGGCACAGACTGCCACTTACTAAGACTGATTTGTCTACTGCCCACTTCTGAATGACTAGTCTATGAGGCATTGAGATGAAGGCCAAACCTCCTTCTGTCACTATTTCTCAAGGATCCTGACAGGTCACAGATCTAAGAGTGACTCCGTGAGTTACCAGTCCCATCACACAGCACATAATCCAGATCCGTAGTTAGATAAAGCTTCTTCCAGCCCCAAAGAGGAAATTGTTCATTGAGAGAGAGAGAGAGAGAGAGAGAGAGAGAGAGAGAGAGAGAGAGAGAGAGAGAGAGAGAGAGAGAGAGAGAGAGAGAGAGAGGGAGGGAGAGAGACAGAGAGAGAGAGACAGAGAGAGAGAGGGAGGGAGGGAGAGAGAGAGAGAAGAGAGACTTATTCTATGTATATTCACCTTTCTTGTCTGCAGAGCCTCAGCCAGCATCATTTGCCCATTTCCCTAAACATACCTAATTCTCAGGTGTAGTTTTACCTCCTCCATAAACCTGAGATGTAGAAAATTTGCATGGCTTCCCTAAGGTTGCATGTGTACAGAGTCAGAAAAGGCTAATTCAGTTCCAAATTATGAGTCTCCAAAGCCCAGTCTTACTATTTTTAGTTTAACTGGGCTCCAGCCTTCCACAGAAGGCAAATAACTCAGGTCTGGGGACTTGATCTAGCTATTTGATAACTAAAACTGAACCCTGAGCTCTTCATAAATAATACAGTTGAGTAAGCTGGAGAGATGGTTCAGCAGTTAAGAGCACTGGCTGCTCTTCCAGAGGACCTGGGTTCAATTCCCAGCACCCACACGGCAGCTCACAACTGTCTATAACTCCAGTTCCAGGGGATCTGGCATCCTCACATAGACATACATGTGGACAAGACAGCGATACACATAAAAAATACTTCAGTTGAGACATGGAAGTCCTCTTTGGGAAAGTGCCCATGGATGTTTGGTTCAAAGCAGAAGAAAGTAAATCACCAGCATTCTCTTTTACGACATTGTGTGTCTTGAATTTCAAGTGTCATCTAATGTTGGGATCATTTGGAGTCCTGGCTCTTCCCTGCTAGAGATCATTACTTTCCTTCTGATCTGAGTTACTGAAAGCTGTGTCAAAGTTGTTTACCAGTTCTGCTTCACGAGCATGTGCTGCCTTGCCTTGAGGAGCAGAGGATAAGGCTTTCACCTGTTGGCCAACCTGACTGTTGGGTATATAAGCCTCCATGGTGCTATTGAATAAAGGGCTTCTTACCAGTGACTAGAGGTCCGTGTCTCTGTCTGTCTGTGCTGTCTCTGTGTGTCTTTGTGTGTTTCAACCTCCAGCCCCTTGCCCGAAGCTCGCGAACTGTATGGTAGCGCATAGAGTGCAGACAGGCGTTGTGTGCTGCAATCTAATGGCTTTTTCTTTAGTCATCTCATAGAGATTTGTCTTTAAGGTTGAAATTGTGGAAGATGTAAAAGGATTTATGCCAGAGCTGGGCTTAGCTCTTCTTCCAAGTTGCGAAGCTCTTTCAGGCTCAATTCTCAACCAAGAAGAGAAACTTCAATATAAGCAAGATCAGGATCTCTCTCTCTCTCTCTCTCTCTCTCTCTCTCTCTCTCTCTCTCTCTCTCTCTCATGTGTTCATGACAGAGAAAATGATAGTTAGATGGTAGGTCAATAGATGATTGTGGTAGTTTGAATGTAATTGTCCCTGTAAGCTCATAGGGAGTGACATTATTAGAAGGTGTGGCTTTGTTGAAGTAAATGTGTCACTGTGGGGGTGGGCTCTGAGTTTTTCTTTGCTCAAGCTTCACTCAGTATGGCACTCAGACTATTTCCTGTTCCTTGCAGGTCAAGTTGTAGGACTCTCAACTCCTCCAGTACCGTGCCTGCCTGCATGCCACCATGTTCCACCATGATGATAGTGGACTAAACCTCTGAAACTGTAAGCCACCCCATAAATGTTTCCCTTTATAAGAGTTGCTGTGGTCATGGTGTCTCTTCACAGCAATAGAAACCCTAACTAAGACAGTGATAGATAGATAGATAAAAAGATAGATAGATAGAGCTGTATACATGATAGATCAATAGATTATAGATTCATAGATCGATCGATCGATAGATAGATAGATGATAGAGCATTAATACACATTACCATTTCTCCTTTATTCTTGGTCTTTGAATCAATTTTTTCCCACATTTGACTGGAATTATGGTTGCTGGTGCTTCTCATGCCTGAGAACTTGATTATCTTCATTTCTTACAATTTCAGTTTGAAAAGTCTTAAGGACTGATGATGCCTGCTTCATCTTGGCGATGTAGCCAGTGAAGGACCAGTGTATTATTGTCAAGCAACTGGAGACTATGGGTTCTTCTTCTGCAATGAGATGGTTCAAATGCAGAATACATCAGTTCTCCAAAAGAAAGAGCATGGGACTGAGCTTCATTGTGCAGGCCTATCACCCTAGCTGCTCAGGAGGCTGAGGCAGGGAGGTCACAGTTTTTGGACAGCAGAGTGAGTTCAAACCAGTCAACTAAGTGAGTCCCTGATTGAAAAAAAAATGACTAGGCATAACTCGTGTGAGAGCA
>PVIU01001691.1:0-200595 GCA_004026605.1 Ondatra zibethicus
CATCCTCACAGCCATCACCACCATCATCCTCACAGCCATCACCACCATCATCCTCACAGCCATCACCACCATCATCCTCACAGCCATCACCACCATCATCCTCACAGCCGTCACCATCATCCTCACAGCCATCATTGCTATCCTCAGATTGAGCATAGGGCTTGTGTCACTGGATCCCTGGTTTTGCTGAGAACCTGTATATGTTTTTAAGGAAGAGTCAGCAGGTTAAGTTTATGGCAAAGGAAAGCTGTCTCTCTCTGCAGCAGAGAGTACACAGAGGAGGAGGCCTGAACTAGGTTTCCATGGGGTAAATTTGAACCTTCTTTTCCCTCTTTAATGGCAACTTTTCTTACCAAAGAACGAGTTTTATATTAGACCCGGGTTAAAGGACCCGTGTTAGGAATGGGAAGAAGGCATGGGAAAGGGCGGTTTGGGGCTGGTAAGCCTGGGACCTCTTGATTCAGGCTAGACCCGGAACCTGGCTCCACTGTTTACTGAACCATTGTGTGATCCAATATCCACCATGTGTGCCTTGTGCCTTCATCTTCGGGACTAAGGTAAACTGGGAGTTCTTAGGACACTCCCTGACTCTACATAGACTTTTATTTTTGGAAATGAAGGTGTCCCCAGAGAATGAGGGCACTACCCTTGATAACTTCTGTAGGGAAATCAGGCCTTAATATATTCCAGGGAGCTGAACCCAGGGAAGAGGTCCCTGGGGGAGAGCAGAATAAGAAAACTGGCTGTTAATTATTGGGTAGGGAACACACATGAACACATATGCATACACTCCACATACATATAACACACACTCACACACACACACACACACACACACACACACACACACACACACACACGATGGTTTATAAACCTTGCCAATGTCTAATACACATGAGAGATACATGCTTTAAATAGAAGCCAGAGATATATTCTGTTTGGTTGAAGCCTATAATGATGGTGTGTTAAAATTCAGTTCACCCATGTGAAAGAAGCTGTGGGAAGCCTGTGCCCCCAGGGCACAGAGGTCAGGGCTTTCCAGCAGGGGCCAGATGCTGGCATCCAGAGTCCCTTAGCTCAAGGACCATGCTGTAGTCCCAGGCTCCTTCTCTTCATCTATCCTGGCCACTGCTCTCCCTGGACAAATTCCCTTTATCTCGGAATGTTACCATTCCATGTTTCTCCCAGGCGGCAAACACGATGTGCCATTTTGAAGGAGAAGGAACAGGAGTGATGTTGACTGTCCTTGCTGTGTGGGCGTTAGAAGATAGGCATTAGCGTTAGCTTGCTCCCCAATTCTCCACCAGATCACCCTCCCAACCTTAAAAGAAATAATGGGAAGACTATTCTTAGGTATCTTTTGCTTCTTCAGAGACCCCTCCCTGATGATCCAAATATGCTTGAAACAAAGCCAGTGCTGAACGCAGTGAGCTGCAAGGTAGACAGAGCCATGCGCACCAGGCAAGACAAGGCTATTGCCGTACGGACAAGTTATCAGGGGAGAACTCCGAGTTGCCGCCCGTGCTCCAGCAGAGACCAGTCAGACTCATCTCCTCTCTCTCGGCACTGTTTGCTCTGTATGGCCACCAGCCTGCTCACGGGTAGCCCTGGAAGCCATTTGTTTCCCATTTATTTTGGGTGGTGCTTGTTTGGTTGTTTTTGGCTTTGGCACACTTCTGGGGTTGGGTACTCAGGAACCCTGGTACTTCTCGGGCACTTTTATCGTCCAAATAAGGGATTTTGACAGCTGAAACATCTATGGGAACAGCACTGAAATGTGCAATGTGCCCTAAATACACAGAGTGCAACAGCCAGGAAGCTGTGCTAATCGCGGCTTTGATGTCCCACTGACTACTGTTACTGGAGGCCCTTGGGTTCCTGAAACCCTTCAGCCTCAGCAGACACCGCTCAGTGGATCCAGTTTTCCACTCACAAGGACAGCTGTCATCCCTGACTCAAAGGAACATCCTTTCTCTGCCCTTGCCTGGCCACTGCCTTTTCCTGGCCGTACTCCCAGGATCCTTATGCCTCCTCCCTTCCCTGGGGTGGCAGAGGGTGAGGCTGGTTAGACCCAGCCAGACTTTCTCAAAGTTCCCTGTCATTCGCCACTCCTCCTGCAGCAACATCCTATTTTTAATTTCTGATGACTGGTAGTCTTGATTGGCCGTGGCAAGAAATGGAAGTTCAGCTTGACCTGCGTTGCAGGGAGAATGGTCCTTCACCCACAGAATGCTCAGAGGGAAAGTTGACGGTCCTCCTGGAAGGGAGGGATGGTAGGGCACCCCAGCATCCCCGAGGCTTAGAAACTGCTAGCAAAGAGCCCAAGTGCTCCGGTGTGATAACAGCCCGGTGCCTTCTTTGATGTTCGGATTCCGTGGGTACTGCAGGGTACAGGAAAATGCCAGCCAGCTGACTGCTGTCTGTGACTAAGTAGGTTAGTACTTGCTGCCATGACTCCAGGTGTCCCAGGAATGAGTCTCCCTTAGCGCCTGGGTTCAGGAGCGCCCTCTTGTGGGTGAAAGAGCTTTTGCCTATTTTTTTTCTTTTAGAGCTCTTTTTACTTTTTCAGGGTCTCATACATGCATATAATATTTTGATAACTTATCTCCCAATTTCTCCCCCTTATCCCTTCCGATGCTTCCCACTTTCCCCTCCCTACTTCATGATTCTTGATTTTAAAGCCACCGAGTTCACCAAATGCTGCCTGTATAGGCGCGGGTCTAGGAGCAGCCACTAGAGCATTCCTTTGTCTTTTTGAAAGCAAAACTAAACAAAACTTAGTTTAATTTTTTTGTTTTAAGTGTTTCCTCATGTCATATCTTGGAATAAAAATATCCGATCATAGTTTGAAGATGAGAGGGAGTTGGGGAGAAAGCTGAGTAATTTATTATCTTACTGGTATTACAGCACCCTATTGAAATCTCCACCGGGTTACACATGGGTTCTTTACCAAACCCTTTGCCTCCAGATCTCCGCCCTATGCTGCCATTTAACTGCCAAAACCAAACTGAATTTTCTCTCTCCTGGTCTTTTATCTTTGAAAATAACTTCCCGGTGACGTAATATCTACCTCTCCTTCTTCCTGTAGGTTCTCTTCGGTGCATGGCTGCATGAAGGTAGCATAGACAGTTAATGTCTGTAGTTAGCTCTCCGGTCACCAGGCTCTGCTCGGCTCTTCTTGTACCTCAGTTTACCCAGTCCTCACAAGAGCACCGTGGCATCTCTAACCTGAAGTGATGGGGAAATGAAGGCCGTAAGTGAGCAGGAGATGGGTCAGGGCGTGTCCCTCCTTTCTTCCACTTCCTCTTCTCCCCTCTTCCTTCTTTGCGGTTGTCATTATCATTGTTGCCAGGATAGGGTGCCATTGGCATGACTGGCTTCCAAATTGATATGTAGCCAGAACTGGCTTTGAACTCTGAGCTCTGGCTTTCTGGGTGCCCAAATACAAGCATGTGCCACCACTATCTATTGCCTAACCTGTTGTCTGTCTCTGACCCTCTTCTTCAGGATTGAGCCTTGCTCCCAGAAACTCCTCCGTATCAAGCTATGCTCAGACGATGGACAACCGTGAGCAGCAGAACAGGACCTTTCTCCTGAACTCAGAGCTTAGCGATGGGGAATGGCAGGCCACAAATACACACATATTTGATTTATTCAAGCATGCACTGCATCATAAGGTGTGCCTGGCCTCTGCACACTGGCACTGTGTATTGTTGTAATGTTTCATTGATAGCCACGGGATAGTGTTCTTCCTCTGTGGGCAGAGGGTAGCCCCTCCCTACTCCACTCTCAGCTGGACAACTCTGGGATATTCAACTTGAGATGTCCTGGGTTTTTTGTTGTTGTTGTTTTGCGAAATATAGAGACAAGGAAGTAGAAGGGCCCTTATCAAATGTCCTGTCCACCAGAATGGACAAACAAGTTAAGCCTTCAGTTGGGGCTCATTTACCCTACTGGGAAGGGTATTTGGAATTCAGCATCTTCTTTAGGCATGGACAAGAGACACATCAGTTGACAAAACTTAAACCCTGACATGCCCAATTCTGGGGAACCTAATGAAATAGGAGAACTAAACATTCCTGCCGACAAAGAGGACAGAGAGTGACAAACAGAGTGGAGAAAGGGCTCAGTGGGGTGGAGGTGGGGGAACTGGACAAACGCTGTGCGGCAAAGTCTCCCAGTCTCATGGATCAGAGGCTGGGAGAGAGGAAACGGCCTGTGTGCTCGCAGGGGAGACGCGAGCCTGAGAGGGTAGAGGAACCTGCAGCCCCTTGCAGCTGCCTCTGTGAAGAAGCCAGGTCTGGGGGCGCTGGGAAGACTGAGCAGGCCCAGGACTGAGGAGGACAGAAGAGAGGAGACCACTTCTATCTGTCTCGCATGGGAAGGGGTTGTGAAAATGCTCGGTGCTGGAGCATGCTGTCGGCTGTCCTCGCGGGCAGGGAGCCTGGTGGAGCTGACTTGGCCTCTGCTCTAACTTATGAAGGGAACTTGCTGGGCATCTGAATTAAACCATGTTCGTTCTTCTATCTGCAGAAAATTCCCAAGGGAGAGCATTCCTATCCATTGTAGGTCAAGCTTTTAGATCCTGTGGTGAGCTATTTGAGGAGTCGTTTGGATCAGAACTTCTAAATCGAAAAGGTCAAGATTTTTCAAATCAATGTTGTGCATGCTCATAAAAGCTATTTGCTGGGGTTTCGCCTTCCTTTTGTTAATTTATGAATTATGTGAGTAATAAATGCCTTCTTGTATGGAAAGAAACAAATCTGGTGGCTGAGACAGGAGCTGTCAATCTTCCAGAACCCCATGAGCACAGAGGCCTCCCTCCCTTTCGACTGACTCAGCAAGCTGAGAACGCTTCCTATGTCTTCATCTCTCTCTCTCTCCCCGCTATTTCCGTCATTTCATGTTTTTTTGTATTGTATATGTGTGTACTTGTGGGGGTACATGTGTATGTGTACTGTATGCGCATGTGTGGCTACACATGTTCAGAGGCCATAGGAGGACATTGATTATCCTGCACCATCCCTTAGCCTCTTATTCCCTTGACACACAGCATCTTAGGATGGCACACTTGCATAGCAGGCATCTTAACAACAGAACCGTTTACTGGTCCTTCCCTGTTCTTTCTTGATGCAAAATTTTCACAAGCAACCTGTGAGTAAGCATTTCTTCTGCCAAGGATTCTGGGATGTCTGTGGGTCCTTTACACCTCTCTCAAACACATACTTTATTTCTTGATATCCATTTGCTTTCTTGAGGGATTACTATACAAGCTGTGTTGCACTTATTTACCTATACACTTGGAGGAACTCAGGATTTAATGTATACACTCGGAGGATGCCCACTCCACAATCAAAAGACCCAGTGCTTCCGTAGCCTGTGTTCTGCTGTCATCCTGTGCAGATGCCCAGTGTGCAGTCTGTCGTCTCCACCTTTGGAAGTGCATGGTGCTGTGCTGTTGATGACAGGCGTGCCACTGATACGAGAGCTTAGAACCTGCTCACGGCTGTGTCTACTCTGATCCTGGCCCCAGTCCCTGATAGCCATCCTCCCCTCTTCTATGAGTGTGATTACTTTAGAAGCATCATACAAGGGACATGTGTAGTTTGTGAAGTTTGTCTGTTGGAAGCCACACAGTGGTTAGGCATCTTGTCAAGTTTCCCCACTACCATCCAGGGAGCCTTGTCCCAGAAGCCCAGATCCAACCACTCTGTAAGATGCAGACCATTCCATCTGCACTCTTTTTTCCTTTTAAATCCTATTTACTAAAGGTTCTTGTTTCATGCCTTGTTTTCAGTAAATTCCAGGTTGATATTTATCAGTTGGATTAGACTGTCCCTCAGAATCCAAACATTGTGAAATAGTGGCCAGTTACCATGAGGGCAGAACCGCAACAGCCTGGACAGCTTTGGTTGGGCTTAGACTATATCAGGTGATTTCAGCTTCGGTTACATACTTACTTCTTCAATGGGCATCGAGACTTCTATTTCCTGGAAGTGCTGAAGGGCTCCAGAGTTAAAGTTTCTGCACACCTTACTTTTAAATCTTGAGGTTATGTAGGATCTTGGCATTTCATGGCCACCACTTAGGAGCTCCTCAAGACAGCGGGATGAGTTGTCTCAGCTGATATACCAGTGAAAACCCGGTGTGCCGATGAATCCAAAGTTACCAGGGTCTGTGTGCCAGGGAAAGATGAATTGCCAAACAGAATTTGTGGATGAAAAAATAAAAAAAAGCACCATCAATTTGTAGGGATGGATACAATTTAGGAAAAGAAGAGTCAGTGAAAAGCTATTTTGTATTTGCTCAGAAGTTGAAAGGAGAATTTAAAACCATATGGAGTCTCTAAGGCTCTGATTAATAGCCTATTCCCTGTGTTTGATTCTTGCAAAGTGAAGATATTATGCTACAGAGTCTCCTAAAATTAAGGAGATGTGGATAAAAAATATCACATGTGATTTACACATTCTTTGGTTCCTCTGTGAAGTTTCTAAGCCTTGAAGCTTTTCTGTTATTTATTTATTTATCGCTTGTATTGGTGTCAAGAGAGAGGTATACTTACATTTTAACTTTTGTATGTTAGTTTTTCCCCAGGCTGGAAAACAAACCAAATGGTCTTATATTCTTGGTTTTATGTGTACAAAAAAAGTAATAATAATCTTGGTTGGGCTCCCTTTGTCTCTGTGCTCACAACTTACCACATTAAAGACAGATAAGTTTGCTGAGGGCCCCCAGAAACCTGTTCACCTTTGTCTGCCCTGCAACTTGCTTCTCAGGACTGTGCCATCTTATGTGGTCCTTCCCTTTGGCTCTTGCATCAATCTCTGCTACTTCTCCCCTTCTGTTCTTTCTCTTGGCTTCATATTTTTTTCCCCTTTGAGGATTAGTTCTCTGCTCTAGCTCAATTTCGCTACAGGCAACTCCCTCATAGCTTTCCTAGCATGCAGACGTCTCAAACATTAGAAGGCTACCATGTGCTCTGGCTAGCATGCTCTCATGTGTCTCAGTGGACCCATTTTAGATCAGCTGGACCAGTGCACAAAGTAGTACTGTGCACAGATCCCGTGCCAAGCACAGAGAACAGCAACACTGAGGTCTGGTCTAGGTTGAGGTCACATGCTCTTTTGTGGATCCCTTATACCCGAGAGACAGATATCTTCTCTGGTCAGAATATCTCTTCTTTGGAGTCTCTCTCTTTACTGCTGTTTTCATTACTGTGCCAAAATATCTGGCAAAAGTAGATTAACAAAGAGAGTTTATTTTGGCTCATGGTTTGAGGGGTACAAGCTCCTCATGGCAGGGGAGGCACCGAGGTGGGGTGTAAAGTGGCTGATCTCACATGTCTGCTGCCGTCAGCAGAGACCCATGAATGCTGGTGCTCGGCTCATTTTCTCCTTTTCATGAACTCTGGAGCCCTGGTCCATAGAATCGTGCTTTCCACACCCAATAATAAGATAGCATCAGAACCATGTGTGGAGATTGAGCATCCTCTCCAAAACTTTATCACCACCTGGCATACCTGAGACTCCCCTGGCATAACTGTGATGACACTGTTTGGAATTTACATACCTTCTATTTTATCTTGAAGTTTTCATTTTTAACCGAGGAGGCATATGTTGGGTGTGGTGGATGTGCCAAGCACTGTACCAGCTGCTTGGAACCAAGGAAAGGACTGATTCCCCTTCATTCACTTCTTGTCCTTGAATAGGACCTGCAGCAGGTTCAACAGGGGTTGGCTCTTAAAATACAGATCTGGTGGAGGACAGGAGAAAGAAAAGCTGTGTAGACTGTGGTGTGAAGATATTAGGAGACTCAGGAAAACTGGGTATAACTCAGTGGCATAATCCTTGTCTAGCATGTGCAAGACCATGGGTTAGATCCCCCATGCTGAATAAAATAGAAGGGAAAATCAAAATTGAAAGTGGGGTCTTCCTTCGGTGCTAGACAAAGGATCTCCAACATTATCGCCAACATCACATAGCTACTTAAACTTAGTTGCTCCAAGTGGTTTGGGCCCTTCGTTTCAATTGTCCCTCATCTTGACAGTGGCCCTGTGTGATAGGTAGCATCTCTCTTTGTATATGAGGAAAACAACTCAGAGGTTAACATGGTACAACTGGAAAATTGAGAACCCTCTATCTGTGGAGTTTCCTTTTACTCTGGTCATGCAACCCAAGACTAGTGGGGAGCGTATGGAGAGACAAAGGCAGGTGGGAGTGGGGGAGCAAAGAGGTGGGGAAGCTTGCAAACCAGACCTCCGATGACACGAGGGACAGGGACCAAGGGGGTCACTCAAAGACTGCTGCTCTGGGCCTTCGAGCTGCCTAGAGGATTTCCCATGGCAGGTCATGTCTGATTCAAGATGCACAGTAGCCAGTATGAGACTTGGGGGATGGTAACCTCTCAGGAGCATGGGTGCTATGAGTCTTCCCGGAATGAGAGGCTTGCCAGAGTCAGGTTTTCTAAACAATGGAGAACAGTGACCAACATGTAGAACATGACTCTGAATGTAGCAGAGTAGCTGTGGAATGTGTCCTCCTGACAGTAAAACCCAGACACACAAACCCAGAGACGCGACATGGTTGTTTAAGTAGTCGAATGTGTGAAAGAGTCTTACAGGTTGTGACAGTATTTACATCAGGATGACCAGAGGAGGGAGGTCACATGGTGTTAACTCACATCTACAGACAGTCATGTGCTGTTCAGTATTATCCATAGAGACAGGATGGGCTGGACATCATGACGCAGGATACAGCCAGGTTAAATGTAATTAGAAATCTGTTCCTGTTTGGCCAGAGGACTGAAGGCCACAGTATACGTCAGACACGGCATAGGCTGGGAGCCAGTCTGGAGAAAAGAAGGCCAAGCAGGGGCCTGGGATCTGCCCCATGTGCTAAAGGCCACGGCCACAGGGAAGACAGATTCCAGCTACTCTCAGGGCTCCAGAGGGCGGACGTGGCTTCTGGGGGAAAACGAAAAAGAAGTTCTTTCACTGCTTCAGGGAAAATGCTTTAGCAATTCGCTCTGCCCCATCATGAATGGACTGCCTCACACATTGGTAATGGAAACCATGATCTACTTTGCGAAAATTTAATTACCAGGGAGTGCTCAACTTATTTCCATTTCCTTTTTCAGAAGCTAAGAACAATATTGAGCAGTGTTTACCACTGTTTGCTTGTGTGATAGTGTTCCTCTTACGCGCTGAGATTGTCTTGGAGGTACCTTTCTAGTCACCCATAGAGCAGAAGCACAGGGCTCTTCTGTTGATTTAGGCATAATGGTCTGGTGGACAGACACTAATATTTATTTGTTAATAAAGGTTGGAGTCAGAGATAAGAGTTTCTATGTTCAGATGAAAGTTGACATCAAGTCTACAAATGACCAGGCATGGTGGCACACATTTGTAAGAAGACTGTGAGTCAAAGGCTAGCCTTGGCTTCATAGCGAGTTTAAGGTCAGCCTAGGCCACAGAGTTTGACTCTGTCTCCAAACTGAACCAAACCCCAAAACCAGAAAAGCTGAATTGCTCCCAGCTTCTTCCTCTATCTGTTCCCCCACTGCACTGTTAACTGGCTGTGTGTCTCTATCCCAGACTAATTTTCTTCAGGATGCTAATTCTGCTACTCTCCTGTCATATAATGAACCTCACTCATCAGTCAATCAAATCACCATTTAAGTAATAGAATGAAAAAAATCACTAGAGATACCCAAACATAAGTAAAATAAAATAATGAAGAATAAAGAAATACGTAAATTTATTCTGAGGTTGTAATTGATTTGTGTCCTAGGATATAGCAAGGTTTCAGCTCAAGGTGTTTTCAATAATCCACTTATACTATTGCATATTGTAAAAGGAGCTGTTGTGGAAGACACAGGCAGTGAGTGACCTTGGCCATACAGATGTGCAACTAGAGTTGGCACAAAGAACTGGGAAGGCAAAGCAGCCGTGACGTATGGTGAGGGACTTAGGAGGGATGGCGTGCCTCTAGCTGGAAAGCTGTGATCCTCGATATCGCCGTGCTACCAAGGGTACTTGGAAAATGTGTCAGTTCTGGAAAATGATGAATGATTGAGGCCTGGTGTGGTGGTACATAGCTGTAATTCTAGCATTAGGGAGGCTGAGACAGGGGGATCATGGTGGGATACCAGCCTGGGATTTGTAAGAAGATGGTGCCTCCAAGTATTGTTCTTCACATGTAACGAATGTTCAGTGTGGAGAAGGAAGAGTGGATTGTGAAGAGCAGGAATGGGTGGTTAGAACCAGGACATGCTTACGACACTGGAAATCTCTCTTTCTGGCCCCTTCCCACCATAGCTTTTTCAAGAACCCAAACATTTGGTATTGTAGGATGCTTGTTAGTGACTGAAGTTGCTTTCAAAGCTGTCTGACCCACTTCTCTAAGGAAACAAAGCCAAGACCCAATGGCTTGTGTGGTTAGTTTAACTGTTAACTTTATGTGACCTGGACCCCCTGTGAAGACAATCTCAGTGCACAGCGTTCTAGACTGAATGACATTGACCTGTGAGCATGTCTGGGGAAGATCCAGCCCATTGTGTGACACTTCCTAAGCAGGAGGTCACAGATAGCGAGGTAGCTGAGTGTAGGCACCGGCTGAGTGTCCTTCTTTCTGCTCTGGACTGGAGGTGGTGCTTTTGGATTCTGCTTTCATTTCCCCTCAATAAAGGGGTGTGAGCAGGAATTGCAAGCCAGCGAAACTTCCTTTCCCCTCAGTTGCTTATTGTATTGTATCTGTCACAACACCAGACATAAAGCTAGGTTAGGTATTTAGAGTGATGGCAGTACTGGAATCTTGGTCTCATCCTGCTCTGTACAGGCCTCCTCCACACCCATCAGTGGAGTGACACACCCAGAGCCTAGAGATGGGATGGTGAAGGGCAAGTGAACAAAGTATTCCAAACATCTCTGTGGCAGAGCTGTGAAACATCAGGCGTGTGGTTGTATGTTCACATATTACATAGAGCAGCAGAAGAAGTCTTGGTGGGGATGATGTGGGGAGGGAATTTCTAAAAGTGCAGGGGTACTGGCCAGCTCGGTTGTACTTGGCACTCCACAGGGGAAAGTTTGCTTTGGTGTCACAGGCTCTGAGGTAGATCCTGTCTCAAAGAGCAGACTTGATGAGCATTTACGTTGTGTAATTGAAGGCCTTAGACTCTTACGACAATGTAGGACGAGCTGGGAAATGTATTCCTCACAGTTTCGAAAGCTGCAATTCAAAGATCAAGGAGCTAGCAGGTCCGGGGGGGTCGGGAGGATCCAGTTCTAGTTCTTCAATGGCATCTTTACTCTCTAAGACAGTGGTTCTCAATCTGTGGGCCATGCCCCCTTTGACAAACTCCTACCCCCAAAAGTATTTACATTACAATTCATAACAGTGGCAAAATTACAGTGATGAAGGAGCAACAAAGATAATTTTATGATTGAGGTCACCACAACATGAAGAACCGTATTAAAGGGTCTCAGCATTAGGAAGGTTGAGAACCACTGCTATAAGAGACAAGAGGTCTCGTTGGGCCTTTGTTCTGTAGGGCACTGATCTCATTTAAGAAGCTCCGTACCCATGACTTCATCACTTCCCAAGGCCTCAGTTCCCAGTGCTATCACTTCAGGAATCAGATTTCAATGTGTGACTCTGGTGTGGGGGGCACAGACATTTGAGCCCCCGTATCGGCATGACCTAGTTACCACAACCACAGAAGCACTGCAAATTAGCTCAGTGGTCTTATTCTACCTCCTGATATGGGCACATCCACAGGTCATTGGCTGATTCATGACTGCAGAAGAGCGGAACGGAAAGGGCCTGTGGGATGTTCTGTCTAGTTTCCACTTAAGTGGTCTCCTTTTCAGCAGAAACCATTGGGTAATGCAAGCCATAATGGGAGGAAGAAGAGCCTTCTGCTAGCTCTGCTGCTTCCTATGTTGGAAACATGGGCTGGTTGGGAGAAGTGAGGCCCCTAGAGTAGGGTATAAGGGCAAGGTGATAGTGTTTGCTCCCTTTGCACAGAGGGGACCACTGGGGGGTGTAGCATGAGGGGCAGGCTTGTTGGGGTTTATGTCCTGCCTGGTCCCCCAGCCGTTTAGTCCCAGAGAAAATCACAGAGAGTCTCCAAAAGTTACAAACTGATTGGCCCATTAGCTCAGGCTTCTTATTAGCTATTGTAGCTTATATTAATCCATTACTCTTATCTATGTTAGCCACATGGCTCAGTACCTTTTTCAGTGGGGCAGGTCACATCCTGCTTCTTCGATGGTCCAGACAGGAATGCCAAGAGAGCTTCCTGCTTCCCAGAATTCTATTCTCCTTGCTCTGCCTCTACTTCCTGTCTGGTTGTCCCACCCATACATCCTGGCTAATGGCCAGTCAGCATTTATTTAAATCATGATTGACAGAATACAGACAATTCTCCCGCACCAGGGGAGGGCACTGTGGTTATGAGCTCTGGGATCATCACGAGCCCCTATGCTAGAGAGCACCAGAGAACAGCTAAAGCTGGCCAAGGGGTTGTGTGTATCTTCTCTTCCTGATTAGCTCCTGTAGAAGTCATGTTGCTAGGTCTTTCTGCAAAGAGGGCTTCATTTCTTGTGTCCTCTGGGTCTTGGAGATTTCATTGCAAGGTCTCAGGTAATACTAGCTGTCTCTGGAAAGCCAAGTTATGACTCATCCAACATTTGTTAGCACGTAAGCCCTCCATTTGTTCCAACTGTTCTTTAAACACCAAAAGAAAAAGCACACGTGACTCAGTCCAGCAGCATCCAAGCCTGCAGTGCCTGGTAACCGCAGTACACGCGCAGATGTGCAGATGTGGTTGTAGTTGGTTTAGCTCTTGGCTCCTCGACCTCTCCTTTGGGGAAATTTTCCATCCAGATGCTCATATTGACTTCAAGGCACTCAAGATTATCATTTGGTTGGAAGCTGAATTACGAGACATTAGACAGTGCCTCCCCACTCTTAAGCCATCCTGTCTTAGTTAGGGTTCCTATAGCTGTGACAAAACACCATGACCAAAGCAACTTGTGCAGGAAAGGGTTTGTTTGTCTTACACTTCCTATACTGTTCATCACTGTAGGAAGTCTGTCAGGACAAGAACTCAAACAAGTCAGGAGCCTGGATGCCAGGAGTTGATGCAGAGACCAAGGAGGTGTGCTGCTTACTGGCTTGCTTCCTGTGGCTTACTTAGCATGCTTTCTTTAAGAACCTAGTACCACGAGCCTAGGGATGGCCCCACCACCCAATTAATGGGACTACCTCTACCAATCAATATGAAAATGTTCATTGCCCTACTGCTGCCAGGGTCTGAGTTGATGTCCAAGGGCCATGCAGATGACTGGGGTCTGGTCAGTCACCTTGGGCCATGTTGGTGTCCAAGAACTGAGCCGCACCCAGGGCCATGCTGATCTGGGTGCCTGGTGCTGCCACCTGGAGCCAAAGAGTTGTTCTGGCACATGCTTTTGCCTAGGGTCATATCTGGCTCTATGGCCTTGTAGAGACTGGGGTCGTGGGTAGTGTCCATGCCTCCGGAATTGCCACTGAGGGCTCTGCAGATGTCCCTGATCTGTCTAGCCACCTGGGACCATGTTGGTGCCTGGCAGCCATGCTGCTACCAGGGCTGTGCTGATCTTGAGTGGTCTGTGCTGTCACCGAGGCTGTGGTGGCCTCTGAGCCTGAGTTGCTGCTAAGGGCCATGTCTGGGTCCACGGTCTTGCTACAGTTGGGGTTTGTAGTGATGTCCATGGCCTCTGTTAGCACGTGGCGGGAGGGGGTGTCATTGAAACCACGCTGTGGTGAGTTGGTCCTACACCTCACTAATCCTGTAGTAGTTGGCCCTGCTCCTGAAAGGTTACTGCAGTAGTCAAATTGGCCTAACCCCTCAGTGGAGTGCTTGCTCTGGCACTGGGGTAAAAATGGCTTCACCACTAACCATAGGTGCACACCTTACCTGGGAAGCACACTAGAGCTGACCCTGAGGGCATGAGAGCAGGAAAGTTAATCCTGCCCCCCTCATCTGCCACATGGTGGCATGGGTGAAGAAAAAATTCCCTCCCCTTCACCTATTAGCACCTGCAGCAGGTGAGAGAGCTGACCCTGGGGTCCCAAGAGTAGGAGAGCTAGCCCTGACCCTTACCAGCTGCAGCCCACGAGAAATCAGCCTTCTCTTCCCATCTGGGTAGCAGCACAGTGGTACTGATGCTGTTGTCAGGGACATGGGGATGCAGGTGAAGTAGCCCCGAGCACATTAGAGCAACAGAGTTGACCTTGCCCCCTTGTCTGCCATGTGGTGGCATGGTTAAGGGAAAGATGACTTCCCCACTTTGCCCCTTGCTACCCATAGCAAGTGAGAGATCTGGTCCTGGGTCATGAGAGTGTAAGAATTAGCCCTACCCTACACCACTAAATCACACAGGATAGCAGGCCCTGCACCCGACCTGGGCAGCACACTAGAACTGACCTTGTTGTCGGGGTTGCAGGTGAGCCAACCCTGAGGGAATGGGAGCAGGAGAGCTGGCCCTGGTGATAGGAGTCAGGAGGACCTGGATCTGAAGACCCGAGAGTGGGAGAACTGGCCCTGTTCCTTGTTGTACAAGAGTGAGCCAGCGAAAGAGTTCATTTAGGTAATGAGGGAAAGCTAGTGAGCTGATCAACCCAGCTACCACCCAGGCCTAGAACCAGGGCTAGGAGTTGGCCCACCCCAACATCCACCCCATCTATGAACTGTTGGAGCATGTAAAGGGGACAAACCTACAGATCCAAAACAGCAGGATCTCCATGACCCAGGACAACAGAATATCTAAGAGGAGCTTCAGTGAAAGCCTATTGTTGGTGCTGGAGCAGAAACCAGAGGCCTTGAGCCAGACCAATCCTTCTGCCAGTGAACGTTTCCAAGTAAAGATGGAAGGACTGAAGGGCGAACTGCGTGTCTCAACTGGCCACAGCACCGCTTTCATGACAAGATTCATCTTCATTATTTTTCGTTTTGGTTTTGGTTCTTTATTTTGTTCAGACTTTGGTTTTTCTTTTAAATTTGGTTTTGTTTTAGGAAGAGGTTGCAAGGGCAGAGGGCAGAAGTGAGGAGACGGAGATAAGTGGGATCGGAATGCATGGTGTGAAATCCACAAAGAATCAATAAAGGTTTTAAAAAAATCAAGAAAATGCCATATTACTGGATCTTACGGAACCTTTTTTTTCTTTCAATTAAGGTTTTCGGATAACTCTAGTTTCTTTCAAGTTGACATAAAACTATCCAGCACATATTCCAACAATCAGAAGAATATAGAAAATCTAGAAACTGACTGTTTTCCAGAAAGTTCCATCATGGGCCCAAGACTAGAGCTGTACCCTCAAGCTGATTGTGTGTATATGTTCTTAGGACTCCATTCTAGACCAATGCTTTTCTGCCTTGAAGAAACATGGTTGGAGATTATACCCAACTGTTTCATTTTAATCATTGATTATGTGAACTGAAGTTCCCAGAAAAAAAAGAAAGAAAAAGAAAAAAATGCTCCTGTGTGAAGGATTCCACAAGGCCAAATGACCAAACTATATTTAATATCAAGGAGCACTAAAATGTTGCAGAGCAAAGCCAAATTGCTTTGAGGTACTATTAGTCCCCCTGAAAGCTACCCACTACTTATCTTGTGTCTGACCCAACATCCATGTGCCCATCCAACCTCTGCAGACCAATACCTCCACCAAACCCATGGTAAGAACATGCAAGGTATGTTCCGAAACCTACGGCAGAGCTCTGCTGGGATCTGCCTGCCTGTGGCCCCACCAACGCAGTCGATAAACCTTCAGTTTGTGACTTTTTAAATCTCACATAACTACTTCTACAGTGGAAAATGGTATTTGCGGAAACTGGAATCGTTGTTGCCAGGTCTTGGTCACCCATATTTGGCTCCAGAACAAAATATACGTTATTCCCTTTGTGGCGACAAATGTATTTCTTACATTGGCAGTTATTTAGAAGTGCAAATGTGTACAGGCACACACACGCCCAGGGCATCAACAACACTTTGGTCTTTTTGTCTGAGAACACGTTCGCCGAGGACAAGGGGAGACCTAAGAAGACAGGTCCACACAGGTTCCGCTTGGAGGTGGAACTCCATCACTTTGTGCACCTGGGACTACCAATGAACTTTCTGGAAGCATGCCCACACAGTCAGCTTTTGAATATCCCATCTGATCTACGTAGAATGAGAATAGGGATGCACCAGCTAGCACGCTTCTTTTCAGCCCTACCCTGGGACAGCACTACCCAGCAACGACTGAATGTAGAATCTCTTGCAGCCAGGCTGGCCCGGAGCTGCACAGCAACCCTGGCCCTGGGGACATCTGCACAATTGTTCCTCTACACCATCTCCATCCTCATTCCCCAGGGTGTGTTTGCTGCTTTTGAAACACGGATCAATATTTATGCTTTACAGAATTTCCATTTAGCAGGTTTGAGCATGCCCATGAATTAATAGATAAACTTGTTAAGGACTGAACAAAAAAATAATGAGTTTGTTGATGTAAATTGGTCCTCAGCTGGAAGTCCAGGGAAAGTAATCACGCAGTTTTACTTGTTGACAGTTACATTTCTTTAAATCAATTATCCTCGTGAGTTTCCTACACTAGAAGCTTGCTGTGACGATTGGTTGGTAAAGCACCAGCTAATCGTTTTGTATCTTATTACTGGTGATTCTGGCTTTGCTTTATTTTAAGATATCATACACTATTCTGAGACAACCACGTTAAGTGAGCTCCTGTTGAAAAGAATTCTTCCTCCATGGTGCCATTTTCTTAACTGAAAAGTGCTTTCTTAACGCAATAAAAAAGACACTGCATTTTATTAGGGCTTACACAAATCGGATAAAAAGGCACAGCTCAAACGGTCAACATGAAGTCTGCTGTTCTTACGGGAAGTACTGAGGAAACGAGGAGGGTTCCTGTGATATGAGGATGGAGGAGGAGGAAGGAAGGCAGGTGGTGGATGCACAACGCGTCTGAGTGGTCTCTGTCTTCATCCTTCTTGAAGCTTCACTAAGGGAAGAAGATAATGTGGAGATATTGGATCCCTTGTTCTTCCCATGTCTCTGTGCGTTAGAATTCAGGGCACATTATATCTTTAGAAGGAAGATTTCATCTCAGGGAACCCCCACCACTTCGCTATTTACATTTAACTGGAATTTTAAGCATTTCTCCTTCATTTTCTGCAAAGCTCTTGCATCCGCTTTGGGCTCTGGTGGACCACTTTCTCCATCTCCAGTCATGGGTGACCATCCAAGTGACATGATTCCTGCGTGGCCTTGCTCGATCTCCTTCATCCCTTTTGTTCCCTTTATCTTTCTTTGCCAGCGCATCTAGGAACAGGTTGCCTGGATATGAATAACTTTGATGGCTTGTTTCTGTCTTCTTGGGAATGTGTGTAGGCTGAGCACTTGGATGAGGAGGGGTTTGGGACATGCCCATGTTTCTCTGAGGGTGGCTCAGACCACTCCAGTCAACATCTTAGAGGGTGTCTTTTCACCGGTCACTTATCAGCTAACTTCCCCTCACAGATCTCACCTGATTCGTCACAGGCTGAAGGGCAGAGAAGACGGGCACATCACAGGTACCCACTTATCTGCCCACGGCCTCTGAGCCTCGGAACGAGTGCATCTTGGAGTACCTGAGTTATCTTCCTCTCCAGTCCTCAACCCATCTCCCTCTGATGAATGATCATAATGAGCAGAGTTAGCACAGGGATAATTTATTTAATGAATTGTTACTGGCAAAGATTCCTATGATGCTGAGAGGCCTAAAATGCGGGAAATTATCTGCCTGATTTATGAAAACTGTGATTACTGGGTTTAATCATGCTGGCAGAACACCTATCCATTGTGTTTGAATATGAATAAATCAGAGCTAGATGACTCGGGCTTTGCTTATGTCTTAAGACACAATAAAGCGAATGCCAACACTCTCTGCTCAGCGCCTCTCTGACTTTCCAGTGTTGGAGACACTGGAGATATCCCATGACTTAGGCGTGGTGAGAGAAAAATGCCTGGACATTTGCCGTCTCCTTTTATGTTGGTTTTACACAGGTCTCTCCCTGAAAAGAGCAAAATATAAGGTCTTTCATTGCTCTTTGTGAAGGCAATTCACATACACCTGATTCTGCGAGTGTGGGTGTGAGCAACGGATACGGAAACTTGTCTTTTCATAGCTTGAGGGATCCTGCGGCTTCCCCACCATCTTTCCCTTCATTCTGTGTAATTGTGAAAACTCCTTAGGAGACAAATTAGTAACAGGTGTTCCCGTTGTGCAGCACCTCCGCCTGGCGAGGACTTGTTTTGATCGGAGAGCAAATTGAGTAGATGTGGTTGAATATGAAATATTTCCTACAGGCTTGTAGGGTTTTACAGCTGGTCCCCAGCTGGTAATGTTGTTTGGAAAGACTGTGGAGTATTTAAGATGGTGATGTGGCCTTGCTAGAGAAGTTGAGTGGCTGAGGGGCGGGCACTGAGGTTTTCTACCTTGACTTAACTTCCTGTTCGTTTCTCTCGCTTCCTGTGTGCGATCCCTCTCCCAGGATGTGCGCTGTCTTCCCACAGCTGTAAGTCAAACAAACCATCCTTGGCTTAAATCGCTACTTGTCAAGAATTTGGTCACCGCCACAGGAAATGTTGCTAAGATGTGAGCGAAGGGAGAATACCGACTAATTTAGAATAAGACCAGGAAAAATTAACCAAGGCTACTATGAGCTCCTTCGGTCACCACCACTGGTGTTTGGGCCCGGGTGAGGAAAGGCTCGGCAAGGGGAGGCCCAGGCCTGTGCCGTGTGCTCGCAGGTTTGGCAGGGCATTGCGGCACTACGGTGGTTATTCTATGGCAATGGATTTCTCCTTAGTTCCTGCCAAGAAAAATTCAGTGTCCAGAATGTGTGGATTCTTTCTTTTGAATTCTTTGTGATTTTTATATCTTAAACCACTAAACTCAATGTAAACTTTCTGGTATTTTATCTTATGTTATTTTCCCAGGAGAAAAAAATTATTTGCATTAAGCTTCACTGCTTGAAGTCGAAAGGAAGACTCGTAATTGGAAACCTCTGAATACAACATGGTTTCTCTTGGAAGAACTTATCTTCAAAACCATAACAAATATTATTTTATGATCCTCCTGTAATATCCGCTTCTCTTGTTTCCTGCCCAGCTGTTACTTAAAAATTCCTGTGTAGGCTTCACACAGGAATAAATATATATTTAAAAATATATATTTATTAACTGTATTTATCAACAATATATGGAATGGTTTTCTATATTTTCATAGCCTTGTGTGTTACAGTTTTGCATTCAGAAAGTGGGGATTCACACTCTGTTCATAAAAACAAGGTAATTAATTAATTTGTGACTACTCCTTGGAAACATATATTAGCTATTTTCCCCCAAAGCTTTATGTCTATAATTTTTTAAGTGAAACCGAATGTGTCATTATATATGTATTGTATAAGTGAGTTGATATTGGCCACATGTGGCCAGAACATGAGGCCAGCACATGAGTTAAGGAAGGTAATCTGAGAAACTATATATTATGAAAAAATAACACAAGAAAATTCATTAATGGTCTTGAACTGGTTATACAGAGATATGATAGCATTGTTATGTTTTAGGTTAAGTATACACTTTATAATCAATTCTAATTTAAATTTTTAAACGTGATTAATAAAGCTTGCTATTACATCTGTGCCTGATATGCCATTTCTCCTGGATGCTGGCATTGGATGGTGCCAGACCCTTGAGCGCTACCTCTTCCTCTGCATTCTGGGGCAACGGTCAGTCTCATCTCCTGTTAAGTGATGCCACCTACACAGCTGGTTGCTTGTGTGTCGCACATTCGTATAATTTATAACGTTGCTAGCTTCACTGCCCCTGTCCATCATCACAGGAAATGGACCTTTTATGGTTGGCAGGAGTGCCCAGGATGAGGACTAGAAGTGGTGCTGGGTATGACTGTCCTGGGCTTGTGACTAGCAATTGTTTATAGTTATTAAAATGATTCTGCTCTTGGGATTCGTGGGTTTAATTCCAATCGTATTTTAACTAACAAGTATTACCATCTGTAGTTTTAATTAAGCCTGCTCTACTTGTGTGCAGGCCCCCCAGTCAGGCGAGGTTTCCTGAGCAAGAGTGGGAAAAGGATGCTGTTGTTTACTGGTGGGATGTGCCTGTTGCAGCCGCAATATCCACTGTAGCACACTGGAAATTAGCCACATATTCCTGCACACTGTGCCTATTAATGGTCTTTCTGGGCATTCTCATAAAAAGCCAGTCCCTGCCATTTACTTTCTCAGAGTCTGGGTTGTGTCTTAGGGGAAACAACTGAGTGTTATGTGTAGCAACATTCTTGGATATTGAATTTTCTCAGTCTTTATTCTAAAATGTGTTTACTTTTAACTAAATGTTATGCTCTTTAAAATAATCACAATTTTAAAAAAATAGTTACTTTGAAGCTAATGCATGTTTTAAGTCCCAATTTCTCAATTTATTTAACACTCACTGTTTCTTAGAATTTCCCTTATGAAGACTTTTTGTTCATTTAACTACCTCTTGGGAATTTTTTTAACATTATGTATGTTTATATCCTGCATTTTGTGACATGCATTATGGACTTAAAGAAATAAAGCTTATTTAACAAATGCAAAACTATAAAAATTATTTATATGGAGAAAAGAAAATTAAGCACAGGAGACAAAGCCCTCAGCACCATCCATACTTGGCATGCTCTTGTTAAATTCTAGCATCACAGAAATCTTAATACAAAATTATGTTTTACCAAAATAGACATGCAATTGCCAATATTCTCATATAGACCTGATATTTTTCTCTTGTGATCTAGGCTTATTACACAAATACACTTTTAAAATACAAGTAAAATGAGGATAGTTAACTCCCCACTCCCTGTTTTAGTTTCTTTCTGCAGCTGTGATAGCTACTTCTGGGTAAAAGTTCTCTTTTTGCTGGCTCAGGAGTCAAGGATATGGTCAGTTACGGTTGGGTGTCAAGATGGCAGGAGCTTGAAGCAACTGCTTCTATTGTACCCGTGGTTCCAGAATCAGAGAAAAGAATAAATGTTCAGGGCACTTTCTCTTTTTGATAATAGTTCAGGATCCCAGTTGAGGGAATGATGTCACCCACAGTGGGTGGGATAGCTCTTTCAACTCGATTAACTTAGTGGAGACAATTCCCTACAAGCACACCCAGAGACCGGTATTAAAAAAAATGCCAGTCCTCAACAGAAGCTGCAGGACTTCTCCAAAGCAGATGTACGTTACTGTTTTGTTCTATGGAGATGATTCTGTCCTAATTGCCTTTACCTGTCAACTTGGCATAGTCTAGATCCACTTGGGAAGGCTCTCAAGGGATCACCCAGAACAGACTGGCCTGTGGATGTGCCTGTGCCTGTAGGGTATTGTCTTAATGACTAATTAATGTGTAAGGGCCCAGCCCACTGTGGGCAGCACCATTACCAAGGTATGGGGTCCAGGGCTATAGTAGAAAGCTAGTTAAGCATGAACCTTGGCAAGCCAGCATGCAGCAATCACTCAAGGTTCTGCTTCAAGTTTCTGCATGAGGTCTTACCCTGACTCCTCCAGTGGTGCTCTCTATAACCCAGATGCTGAAATAAACCCATCATCCTAGGCTGCTTTTGGTCAATAACACAATAAAATTAGGTCACGTTCTTATTCAAACTAATATACTACTTAGTTTATAGCAATCTAAATTATAGAAATAATGCAGAATATTTTCTTTGAGTGTAGCAGAATTAAGGCAGAAACCAATAGAGGCAGTGATGTCTCCAAGTTTCTGAAATAAAAAAAATATCTGAAATAATAAATTATTAAATAACTGATGGGCACAAGGGGGATTATAAAGTATTTTAAAAGAAATGTAGAAAAGAAAACCACAAATAAAAAGTGGCAGATTGCTACTGAGAGATACATGGAGACATGTATTACTCAAACTGTTAGAAAGAAATAGAGCCCTGAATATTGTTACTGTATGTAGTCATCTTAAGAAACTAGTAAGAAATAAGTTATACCAGCGAAGTGTAAATAACAACACTGGTAAGGAGTAAGAATTGACAGGCAATATAAATAGAAGAGAGAAAATAGACAAAGAAAAATTGTTTTTTAAAAAAGAACAGACAATTGGTAGCCATCGATTAAAAACAAAAGGATTGAATATAGAAATCACTTATATCAAGGATGAAAACTGATACAACTCTCTATTCCATATTTTAAAAGCTTCCAAGAGAATGCAAAAGGCAAAATATGTAATCACCAACTTGGAAATTTAGATGAAATAAATCTTTAGGTAACATAATTGAGCAAGGCTGAAATAAGCGATTTTAAGATATGATTCTGAATGTAAAAATTCAGCTGAATATGTAACCAAAAGTCTTCCATAAAGCATATCCTTGTCCCAGCTGTTTTCAAAGTGTCCCATGGATTTTAGGCAGTAAAAAAAATGCCAAAGAATGAAGTCAAAGCCAGACAGAGGGCAAAGGTCAGTTATTAGAGTTAATGATGAACTTAATATTCCTAGATATTATAGCAGTGTATAAAGCCATTTTACGTGTATACCTAAAACATTTCAAATTTTTAAATGATGCTTTTTGAAATATCTAAATTTAAATGGTTAGATTTCCATCTAATGAAATGGCTTTTAAGAAAAACAGTGGAAATTGCATTGAAAACCATTAAAATAACCTGAATAAATGCAAGAACATGGGACAGTCATAGATTTGAAGATCCAGCGTGACTCGGTTGTCAGTTCTGCATCAATTTGTAAATTTGTGCTATCTTAGGCATCCAGCTCGGACAGAAGTCTGATAACTGGCACAGCAGCAATGCCCTACGGGCCAATGTTCCATCCAGTGAGTGAGCAGGCTTTTTCCAAGATCCATTTGCAGGAATTGCAGTTGCATGTCCCTGACATGCAAGAGAAGAAAATCGTGCTTGGGGAGCATGGGGCTGCTGGATTTGGATGACTTTGCTCTGCGTGACAGCTCTCTTAGTCTGCTCGGAAAACAAGTCCCTATCTGTGCCACCTCAGTATCGTTCAAGAGATAACATGTCAATATAATAACATATATTTTCACTCCTCCCCTATGAGTATGAGCATGGTGACATCATATTGCCATTTCACATGGAAGAAATCAAGGCACTGGGAGGTGTCTGCTGTGGGACCCCCCCAAGACTCAGGGCTGACTGCCTCTGGACTCTCAATTCTTTTCTTTATTGTGCTATATATTTTTTCACTTCCCTTTCTCCCTCTCCCTCCCCTCCTATCCTCTTCCATGGTCCCCATGCTCCCAGTTTACTCAGGAGATCTTGTCTTTTTCTACTTCCCATGTATATTAGATACATGTATGTCTCTCTTAGTGTCCTCTTTATTGTCTAGGTTCTCTGAGATTTTGAATGTAGGCTGGTTTTTGTTTTTTGATTTATGTCTAAAACCCACTCATGAGTGAGTACATATGATATTTGTCTTTCTAAGTTTGGGTTACCTCACTCAATATGATATTTTCTAGATCCATTCATTTGTCCACAAAGTTCAAGTTGTCATTATTATTTTCTGCTGTGTAGTACTCCATTGTGTAAATGTACTACATCTTCTTTATCCATTATTCAGGTCAAGGGGCATTTAGGTTGTTTCCAGGTTCTGGCTATGACAAAAAATTGCTTCTATAAACATAGTAGAGCACATGTCCTTGTGGGATGATTGAGCATCCTTTGGGTATATACCCAAAAGTGGTATTGCTGGGTCTTAAGGTAGGTTGTTTCCTAATTTTCTGAGAAATTGCTATACTGAAATCCAAAGGGGCTGTACCAGTTTGCACTCCCAGCAGCAATGCAGGAGTGTTACCTTTACCCCACATCCACTTCAGCATAACTTGTCATCAGTGTTTTTGATCTTGGCCATTCTTACAGGTCTAAGATGGAATCTCAGAGTTGTTTTGATTTGAATTTATCTGACGGCTAAGGATGTTGAGCATTTCTTTAAGTGTCTTTCAGTCATTTTAGATTCCTCTGTTGAAAATTCTCTGTTTAGGTCTGTACTCCATTTTTGTATTAGATTATTTGTTTTTTTTGATGACCAATTTCTTGAGTTCTTTGTATATTTTGGAGATGAGCCCTCTGTCTGATGTGGGGTTGGTGAAGATCTTTTCCCATTCCATAGGCTGCCATTCCACCTTGTTGACCAAGTCCTTTGCTTTACAAAAGCTTTTCAGTTTCAGGAGGTCCCATTTATTAATTGTTGCTCTCAGTGTCTGTTCTACTGGGGTTATATTTAGGAAGTGGTCTACTGTGCCAATTTGTTCAAGTGTACTTCCCACTTTCTCTTCTATAAGGTTCAGTGTGGTTGGTTTTATGTTTAGGTCTTTGATCCATTTGGATCCATATTGAGTTTTGTGCATGTTAATAGATATGGATCTATTTTCATTCTTCTATATGCTGATATCCAGTTATGCCAGCACCATTTGTTGAATATACTTTCTTTTTTCAATTTATAATTTTTGCTTCTTTGTCAAAAATCACATGTTTGTAGGGGTGTTGATTGATATCTGAGTTTTTTATTCAGTTACATTGGTCCTCCTGACTGTTTTTATGCCAATACCAGGCTGTTTTCAGTGCTGTAGCTCTATACTAGAGTTTGAAATCAGGCATTGTGGTGCCTCCAGAAGTTCTTTTATTGTACAGGATTGTTTTGGCTATCGGGGTTTTTTTATGTTTGTTTTTCCATATAAAGTTAAGTATTGTTATTTAAAGGTTTGTGAAGAAATTTACTGGGATTTTTGTGGGCATTCCATTGAATCTGTAGATTGTTTTTTAGTAAGGTTGACATTTTTACTATGTTAATTCTATCCACCCAAGACCATAGAAGATATTTCCATTTTCTGTTGTCTTCTTCAATTTCTTTCTTCAAAGATTTAAAGTTCTTGTCATACAGGTCTTCCACTTGTTTGGTTAGAATTACTCTAAGCTATTTTATGTTATTTGTGGCAATTGTGAAGGGTGATGTTTCTCTGATTTCTTTCTCAGCCCATTTGTCATCTGTGTAAAGGAGGGCTACTGATTTTCTTTTTGAGTTAATCTTGTATTGTGCAATGTTATGAAGGTGTTTATGAGTTGTAGAAGTTCCTCGGTAGAATTTTTGGGGTGTCTTATGTAAACTATCATGTCATCAACAAATAGTGAGAATTTGACTTCTTTTCTATTTGTATTTTTTTGATCTCCTTTTGTTTTTTTATTTCTCTAGCTAGAACAATACAATATTGAATAGAAATGAAGAGAGTGGACAACTTTGTCTTCTTCCTAATTTCAGTGTGATCGTTTTGAGTTTCTCTCCATTTAGTTTGATATTAGCTGTTGGCTTGATATATATTACCTTTATTATGTTTATGTATTCTCTTTGTATCCCTGATTTCTCCAAGACCTTTATCATGAAGAGATGTTATATTTTGTCAAAGGCTTTTTCAGCATCTAAAGAGATGATTATGTGATTTTATTTTTCAGTTTGTTTATATGGTGGATCATGTTGACTGATTTTCATAAATTGAACTGCATCTCTGAGATGAAGCCTACTTGATCATGGTGGATGATTTTTCTGATGTGTTCCTGGACTTGGTTTGTCAGTGTTTTATTGAGTATTTTTGCATCAATGTTCATGAGTGAGATTGGTTTGTAATTCTTTCTTAGCAATGTCTTTGTGTAGTTTGGGTATCAGGGTAATTGTAGCCTCATAAAAAGAGTTTGGCAATGTTCCTTCTGTTTCTATTGTGTGGAACAATTGAGGAGTATTGGTATTAGTTCTTCTTTGAAAATCTTATAGAATTCTGAACTGAAACCATCTGGTCCTCGGCTTTTTTGGGAGGGTTGGGAGACTTTTGATGACTATTTCTATTTCTTTAGCAGTTATAGGTTTATTTACTTTGCATATTGGTTTTTATTTAATTTTTGTAAGTGATATTTATCCAGAAAATTGTTCATTTCCTTTATGTTTTTAAATTTTGTGGAGTACAGGTTTTCAAAATGTGACCTAATGATTCTCTGGATTTCTTCTGTGTCTGTTGTTATGTTCCCCTTTTCATTTCTGATTTTGTTAATTTGGATATTCTCTCTCTGCCTCTTGGTTAGTTTGATAAAGGTTTGTCTGTTTGTTGATTTTCTCAAAGAACCAACTCTTTGTCTCATTGATTCTTTGTATTGTTTTCTTTGTTTCTATTTTGTTGATTTCAGCTCTCAATTTGATTATTTCCTGCCATCTAGTCCTCCTGGGTAAGTTTGTTTCTGTTTTTTTTTTCTAGAGTTTTCAGGTGTTCTGTTAACTCACTTGTGTGGGATTTTTCCAGATTCTTTAGGTATTTTGTGTTATGAATTTTCTTCTTAACACTGCTTTCATTGTGCCCCATAAGTTTGAGTATGTTGTGTGGCCATTTTCATTGAATTTTAGGAAGTCTTTAATTTCTTCCATGACCCATTGATGATTCAAGTGAGCATTGTTTAATTTCCATGTGTTTGTGGGCTTTCTGAAATTAGTGTTGCTCTCCAATTCTAATTTTAAGCTATGGTGATGCCATAAGATACATGGAGTTATTCCAATTTTTTTGTTTCTGTTGAGGCTTGTTTTGTAACCTAGTATGTGGTCAGTTTTTGAGAACAGTCCATGAAGTGCTGAGAAGAAGATATATTCTTTTATGTTTGGATGGAATGTTCTATAAATGTCTGTTAAGTCAATTTGATTCATATCATATGTTAGCTACCCTATTTCTCTGTTAATTTTCTGTCTGACAGATCTGTCTAGTGGTGAGGGTTGGGTGTAGAAGTCTTCCACTATTAGTGTGAGGGGTTTATTTAATGTGTGATTTAAGCGTTAGTAGTGTTTCTTTTACATATGAGAGTACCTTTGTATTTGGGGCATAGATGTCCAGTATTGAGATTTCTTCTTGATGGATTTTTTTTTCCTGTGACTAATATGAAATGTCCTTCTTTGTCTCTTTTGATTGATTTTAGTTTGAAGTCTATTTTGTTAGATATTAGTATAGCTACACAAGCTTGTTTCTTAGGTTCATTTGATTGGAAAATTTTTTCCCATCCCTTTACTCTGAGGCAATGTCTGTCTTTAAGGTTGAGGTGTGTTTCTTGTATGCAGAAGGATGGATTCTGTTTTTGCATCCAATCTGTTAACTTGTGTGTGTGTTTTATATGTGAGTTGAGTCCATTTACATTAAGGGATATTAATGGCCAGTGATTGCTAGTTCATGTTATTTTAGTTTTCATTGTTGGTGATGTTATTTTGTGTGTTTTCCCTTCTTTGGGATTTGCTGCTATGAGATCATCTATTGTCTGCGTTTTTGTGGATGTAGCTAACTTCCTTGGGTTGGAGTTTTCCTTCTAGTACTTTATGTAAGACTGGGTTTGTGGCTAGGTATTGGTTAAATCTGGTTCTGTCATGGAATATCTTGTTTTGTCCATCTATGGTGTCTGAAAGTTTTGATGGGTATAGTAGTGTGGGCTAGTATCCATGATCTCTTAATGTCTGTATACCGCATGACCAGGACCTTCTGGCTTTAATTGTTTCCATTGAGAAGTCAGGTGTAATTCTGATAGGTCTGCCTTTATATGTTACTTGGCCTTTTTCCTTTGTAGCTCTTAATATTCTTTCTTTATTTTGTATGTTTAGTGTTTTGATTATTATGTGGCAAGGGGACTTTTTTTGATCCAGTATATTTGGTGTTTTGTAAGCTTCTTATATCTTCATAGGCATATCTTCTCTAGGTTGGGAAAGTTTTCTTCTATGATTTTGTTGAATATATTTTCTGTGCTTTTGAGTTGGAGTTCTCCTTCTTCTATTCCTATTATTCTTAGGTTTGGTCTTTTCATGATGTCCCATATTTCCTGGATATTTTGTGTTAAGCTTTTGTTAGATGTAATGTTTTCTTTGACTGATGAGTCTATTTCCTCTATTGTATCTTCAGAGCTTGAGATTCTCTCTTCCATCTTTTGTATTCTGCTTTTGATGCTTGCATTTGTGGTTCCTGATTGTTTTCTCACAATTTCCATTCCTATAATTCCCTTGATTTGTTTTCTTTATTGTCTCTATTTCAGTTCTCAAGTCTTGAATCTTTTTTTCATCTGTTTTATTGCTTTTTCTTGGTTTTCTTTAAGGGATTTGTTGATTTCTTCCAATTTTTTTGTTTGTCTTTTCCTCAATTTCTTTGAGGAAAAGGGCCTCAAACATTCTCCTCAAGTTATTTTTTTAGGTCACTTTCTTCTGCTCCAGCTATATTTGTCTGATCAAGTCTTGCTGTTGTAGGGCCACTAGTTTTTGTTGGTGTTGTGTTGCTCTTTGTGGTGTTGAGTGTGTTCTTACCTTGTCTACCCATCTTTTCCTCTGATTGGTGTAGTTGGGGCTGTGTCTTTGGTGATCAATCTTCCAGGTGTCAGTGGAGCCAAGGCTCAGATGGTTGCTCCTCATGGTGTAGTCAGGGACATGGTTACAATCACCCGAGAGGTCACTTGGTGTTCCAGAGGTCGCACATCACTCCCAGGAGCTACTCTGCAATATCTGGGGATCATTTAGGTCTGCTCCCATGGAGGTTGCTTGCTTGTGGCTGTTCCTGCTGAGGTCATTGCCTTGGGCCTGCTCCCTCAGCAGTGGCTCCCTTGTATATCTGCTCCTGTGGAGTTCATTGCCTTGGGCCTGCTCCAGCTGAGGTTACTGGCTCAGGCCTTTTCCCTTAAATGTCTCTGGCTTGGGCCTGCTCTCAAGGAGGTACCTGGCGTGGTCCCAGTCCTGCAGAGATCTCTGACTCGGACCTGCTCCCTCAGTAGTCACTTCCTTGTACCTACTCCTGTGGAGGTCCTTGTTTGCCTTGGGCCTGCTCTGGCTGAGACCGCTGGCTCAGGCCTGCCCCTGTGGAGGTTGCTGCCTTGGGTCTGTTCTGGCAGAAGTAACTGGCTCAAGCCTGCTCCTCTGGAGGTCACTGTCTTGGGCCTGCTCAGGCTGAGGTCACTGGCTCAGGCCTTCTCCAGTAGCAGTTGCTGGCTCAGGTATGTTCACATAGATATCCCTGGCTTGGGCCTGGTCCCGCAGAGGTCTCTGGCTCAGGCCTGCTCCCTCAGTGGTAGCTCTGTTGTACCTGCTTCTGTGGAGGTCAATGCCTCTGTCCTACTCTGGCCTGTTCCAGCCTGTCAGATCTCTTTGAATGTTCAGACTAGTGGACTCTCAATTCTTAACCACTACACACTGCTGGATCTTTTTGGTTGGCCTCTTAAATATCCTTGATCTTCAACCGCGGCAGTATAGAAGCCTCTTACTTAAGAATTTCTGTCTCTGTGTACTCATGTGAGGGGCCAGTGGAATGATGTCTCCTGAGCTGGAGGGCTGCCATCCTCCCTTTAGCTGGAGCAGACTCTTAGCTCTTAGCTTTGTGAGGATGAGTGACATAAAATCAAATGAAAGTCGGTGTTTCGTGAACAAATTTGAGGCTGGACTGGTCCTGCTTACAGTGTGCTGCCAGATTCTGCCACATTCTAGATTTTGATGTAGCCCCTTAGTCACTACTGGCTACACATCAAAGCTTATCCCAGGGATGTTTCCTTTACATTGTGGAAGGCTGATGAAAAACACAGTGATGCTTTGGCCTCGTGTTTAAAGTGACTAAAAATGATCTTTGGGGAATCTCAAATCGGATCATACGGGACTCAGAACCTTCTTGCAGCTTTGGATCATTGCGGGTTCTCAATGAGATTCTTCTGGGTCTGATCCAGAAAGAAGCTCAGGGCAGAATGCATAGTCCCAGTGATCATGAAAGGTCAAAGGAATGATTTCCCAATTCCTAAAAAGGAAATAATTCCTTTCTAACCATTGACTTTATCAAATGTTAAAATCAGGGGTTCACTAACTTGTTCTAGCTTTGACATTATTTCCTTGTCCCCAAAGAAAATACAAAGAAAAGCTGTTGTAAAATTTAAAAGCAACGTAAAATCTGACACTTAACTACTTGAATGTCAGAGTCAATCTGCTTCCGTGGTCTTTGTAGAAACTCTAATTTATCGTGGAATCGATAAGAGAATTTTAACTGGCATGGAATTACGTATGTGAAAGAAATGGTATTCTTAACTATATTGATATCGGCAGGAGGTTTCTCGGGGCTTGTTACATAGTAAGAGTTGTACACACATTGCTTACATGATTCTTCCAGACACGTGGCTAAATAAATAACCACATTGTGTCCATTTTGAAATAATAAATTTGAAATACGGAGACGTGAGGATGTAAGCATCAAGGCTAGGATATTGTTTGGTCGAAGATACGGAGACAGAAGCCACACTCTCCTCAGTAACTGGTGCAAGAGTAACTTAACTTACACACCTCGTGTGTGTGGAGAGTTCAGTGATGAGGAGGGCTAGGATTTTTTATACGCGGGCGATTTGGAGGCAAACTGCAAACATCTCCATTATAGGCTAAAGCAGCTTCCACCCCCACCGTATTCAGGCTTCCTAGGAACTTGCAGATAAGAAAAGTAATTTTATTGAAGTCAATGCTATTTTCTGACAGATGATCCAGCAACACATTGCAGTGTTATAAACCCAACGGCTCCTGCTGGAGGTCGGTACTTAATGCCATAGCAAAAGAGCTTCTGAATGACATTTCAAGTCTTTGGTAATGATGGAAAATTAGTCACAAGAGTCAACTTTTAGAAATAAAAAACTAATTTTTCTTTGGATATTCGGATCCAAATGGAATGGCTGGCATTGGACTTGTGCCACTAAGGAAAAGGGTTTGTCGTCCGGTGGTGACTTAGAGGAAGCGTAGGTAAGTGACACAGAGAGAGCGAAGGATAATCACTTCTGTCTCTCTGCAAATCAGTGGGGGTACATTGCAGATAGAACTGGTCAAACTTGAAAGTTGTGACATTGTTGCTATTAAAAACTATACTGCCTGATTTGGGAGCTAACTTAGCCCCATATGTGCAAAAACTCAAGTTACATGCCCACAACCAATGGTGGTGCACACTGAATTACTAGTGTTGGTGTGGCAGAGACAGGAGAATCCCTAGGACTCACTGTCCCCCCCGCCCTGACCTACTCTGAACAGAGGACTTTGGGCCAGTGTAAGATCCAGTTTCAATAAACAATGAGGGTGATGGCTGAGGTTGTCCTCTGACTTCCACATGTGCTTGCACACACATGGATGTGCACAAATGACACCAAATAATAGCCAAGTGGTAAGGACAGATGAGATAATATCGGGAGCATATTGTGCAATGCCTAGTTCTCAGAGTTTATGTTCACCCATCCTGGGCTTGGAAAGTAACACCAGACACGCACGAGGAAGGAAAGCAGCAGCCGCCTGCAGCCCAAGCAGTTCCTTGGGCCCTTTCTCTGGAAGCCCAAGAGGAGCTGAGGGCAGGGATGAAGGGCAGGGGAAGGTCACCATGGTATTAGGCTGTAAGAACACTGTGCCTCTTTCCCGTGAGACTTTTTGTGCCGTGAAATGAATCCATGTAGTCTTTCTGTCCTTTTGCAGAAATCATGTACTATTTTTTTTTAAAAAAGCCTGGAATTGCTTTCATTTGGAAACATTTTGGAAATAACATTAGACTTGGTTTCAACGGTCCCTACATTTCCACCATTTCTCTCTGCTGCCCCAAATTTATCTTCATTTCTCGGCTCTCTCTAGCACAATGTTTTGTTATTTATATATAACACCCTTAAGTTCTATTACCAAAACAGCACCTAATATAAATAAAAGTAGAAATAAAACAAGATAAATGAATATGTTTTTATTTCTAGATGTAAAATGTCACTTTGGATGCTTGAAAAAAAAACTGTTACCCCTTATACCCACAGCCTTAATTGCAGAGAGTTTTACCAACCGCCTTTGGCTTGAAAACCCCTTAACTCTGTGCCCTGATCCTTCAAGCCAGCAGCCTTACCTGGGCCACTCTTAATTGCTCTGTCCTTTAAAGGGCACTAAGGAAGAACCACACTGAAAAACTGATGTTCTGAATTCACATCTCAAGAATAACTTTAAACAATATATACTTCGACCCAAGTTAATTATAATTTTTCACCATAGCAGGTCTTTAAAACCATGAATGAATAATTGCATTCAGTTCTAAGTTGAATAATACTGTTATTCTAAGGTCTCACAAATCACTAAAAGGAACATCTCAAAATAGCTCACTCCAAGGGCATATGACATTATTATGGGATTCACTTATTAAGGGAAAATTAAGTTACATCATATAAAACTTCCTGCTAAAATACAAGCCCTCATAAAATCTATTAATGTTATAATATTGTTCAGTATTTTTAATGTGTCTTTAGCATGGATTTTATTCCAAAGCAAAATTAGCTCACATTTCTATTATAGTTAATTGGTCTGAATCCTAGCATCATAAATTAATGAAAACTTTTGATCTGTCCCAGTGTCTGATGAGTGAAGTTAGTTCCCCTGCTTCCGTGTGAGCCAGCTCAGTCTTTTCTGTATCTACAGCTTTTTCAAAATCTTTTTGGACTTTTCCCTGATAAAGCATTTTAATTTCAACTGCTGCCATATTTGATACCTAATTATGCAAAATAAGGTGCCACATTGCTCTGCTGAAGTTTTATAAAATGTCACAGAAATAATATCCCTAGAAATTTCATGTCAAAGAGTATGATTTTAGTTATTTGTGGATTAAGACTTGAAAGAAAATTTCCAACTTGGTGGGTACCTGAGGTGCTGGTCTGTGCCTCAGACATTTCCTTGACCCCTGATGCTGCCTTTCTGTGGTCCTCTGCTTCTGCCTCAAATACCCTGTGTTAATGATTTACCATGCACGGTGTCTGGAGAATGGAAACTTATGTAGGTCTGGTCATCCCTATGAAAATATCTGAAATCAGCTAACTTGGTGTCTTAAATGAATACGCAATATTCAATAATATTACCAATAGAATTCTAAATATTACTTACATTTGTATATAGAATGAATTTTTTCCAGGGCCCCAGAAATCAGTGGTGAGAGTTCAGATTTCAAACCACGCATGCCAAGCTAATAAATACCCTGTGCCTCCCAGCCCCTACTCTCCAAGCTCACAGCACTCAGGAGGGCAGTGTCCCTTCCTGTTCTCACTCTGGAGCTCTATGTTCCTGATAAAGACTTTTATCTTCAGGGAGACTCTGGGATGACAGCAGGGTTGGAGGCACAAGGAGGACATTCCCTGTAAGCACACAGACCCCATGTATTCAGTGTGCAGGTGGCCACAGCCCCACCTGTTGAGTGTGATACCCGCGATGAACCAGAAAGATGAGAGATAAGTATATATAAACTCTGATCCAAGTTTGCAAGTTAGAGCAAACTTGACCTTGGGGACTGCAGTGGATGTCTAAGGAGGATGTGAAAAGCTCTCGAACCACAGGAAGGAAAAGAAAGGGGATTGAGAGGCATTCCTCAGCAGTCAGTGATGGATGGAGGAAGACCACAGCAGGGGCCGAGGGAGCGTGGCAAAGAAGAGCATGCACATAGAACATGGAATAACAAAGAGCAAGCTGTGTTTCCCCCTCCCCTCAGAACCTGCTACGACTCACAGGGTGAAGAAACCAGTTCCAGCCATTCAGGAAGAAGGTGGACAGCTCCCTCCACAAAGGCTGCCCACACTCCTGTGCCAGAAGGACTGGAATCACGCGAGGCTGCCATGCAGTGTACGGATCATGCAGTGCATGGACGAAAGATCACAGGTGGCATGTTTTTATCTCATGAGGTGGCCACAGAAAACATCTTCTCAGAAACACACGGTGCTGGAAATATTCAATAAATATTCCATTCCCCGAGAAATTTCAGATGATCAACTCCAGGTAACCAACCGAAAAATATAAAAATTGAAAACGCAGATACGGGAAAGTGAATGAGAGGGAAGAGTGTCATTCCTTTCGCTAGGTCAGGGCATAATGAGAGCAATGGCGGCTGTGTCTGGAGGAGAAAGCCTTGGTCCATCAGGAAGCACTGCAAGGCAGAGGGGCTCCTACCATTCCCACACGGAGCACACTTAAAGTGGGAACGTGTGCAATTTGCCTCTTTGTTTACATTGTGCTAAGCTTGGTGGAATACAAGTGAGCAAGCTTATAGCCGTGCTAAAAGAGGCACTGAGAAAAGCGATGAGTTCAGTAGGTTTTCCCTTCACTATACTGAGTTTCCTAATGGGCACATTTCGCTTAAAAACATCTGTTTGGGTTACTTTACACTGCTGTGATAAAACACCCAACCGAAATGACTTCTGGAAGAAAAAGGGTATTTTGGCTTAGGGTTCCAGAGGGGGAATCTGTCTTGGTGAGGGTGGCATGGCAGCCAGCAGCTGGAGCAAGAAACTAAGAGTCAGCAGATCACACCTTTAACTGTAGAGATGATACAAAGTGAGGAGTCAGGAGAAGGAGGGAGAGTGGAATGGGGCTATAAATGGAGAAGCTTACTCTTAGTGAGGTGCTTTCTCCCGCAAGGATCCACTCCTTAAAGGCTCCACATCCTCCCCAAATAGCACCCCAACTGAGGACCAAGTGTTATGGGGTGGGCCACTTTTCTCCTTTGATATCCATATACAAAATGCACAGACTGGGGAAATTCTAAAACTTAACCAATCTGTATAACCAAGCGGCTGGTAAACTGTACCCTGTAGACTTGTCACCACACTGCCCACGACATCACTTGTCTCGATGTGACACTGTCCTTCTACAGCTTAGCAATTATTTCCATCCCCACATTGTACCTGTTGTCCTAGGTGTTTACTTGACCCTATTCTCTGGATGCTTGCTGTGGCTTGTTTGGAAGGGTGACCGGAATGTGGTTGTGAGCCTCTGCACTCAGGGAGCAGGGACATAACTGCAAGGTTGTGGGGAAGGGTACGACACCAGTTATGACTTTCTTATGCTGTGTGCAGAATCCTAGCCACTTTACTTCCTCACCTACCTGGGCAGATATTCAGTGGTACCACACTGGGCCATCTAAGTGCAGTCTGGTAAAGTTTACACCTTTTCACTGGGCGTTTCAAGTTCTTATTTTGAGAAGTATCTGTTGAATTCAAGTTTTAAAAACAATTGGGCTGTCTGGATTTTTTTTAATTGATTTCTAGGGGTTATTAGCATGTTATGGACACAAGCCTCTTTCCAAACATATGTGTTAGGAATCTGGGCTTCAATCCTGTGGGGTTTCTTGTTGCCATCCATAAGGCATCCTTTGACCAGAGGAGCCTTCTTAATTTCAAATAGGACAATGAAACAATTCATTTATTTTTCTTCTCTTGTTATCACTTACTTCTGTACCTTTTACATTTCTTCTTACTCCAAGGTTGTAAGCATCTTCCCCATATTTTCCTCTGTAAGCTTTATTGTTTGTGGTTCCCTATTAAAACTGAGATCTGTCACAAATTGATTTCTTCTTTTTAAAGATTTATTTATTATGTATACAGTATTCTTAGTATTCTGCATGTATGCTTGCAGGCCAGAAGAGGGCACCAGCTCTCACTACAGATGGTTGTGAGCCACCATGTGGTTGCTGGGAATTGAACTCAGGACCTTTGGAAGAACAAGCAGTGCTCTTAACCACTCAGCCATCTCTCCAGTCCCTCAAATTGATTTCTTTATACAGTGTTTAAGTACATTTTTCTCTGTGAGGGCAGGCTATCGACCTAGCACCATCCTCAAGAGGTGAGTACTTACCCACCTATGTTGCAAAGCTTCTTGATTTAAACCAGACAACGTATGAGGTCTGTTTCTTTTACCAAGCTGGGTTTCTCTTGATTTTCTCCTGTTCTTTGCACAAATACAAGGTTATAGAGACCAAGGGCTTTTCTGGCTCTGAGAAGGAACGATGCTGACTTTGAGGTGTGAGTGCTTCGTAGATTCTCAGGAAGTTCAGATCCTGCTGCTGTAGAGGTATTGCTGCTTCTAACTCTTATGAATCTAGTGATCAGGTCAGAACTGAGAAAAGCAAGATGGCCTCCTCTGTCCCGGGTATCACACAGGTGTGCTGGGGCACACTGCCACTCTGAGAGGAGGGCTGGTATTGTGGGAGGGACTCCTGGCTGACCTTCAGCTGTGCAAGCTTCCTCCTATGGTCTCAACAGTTGGATCCTGCAGCTGTTCGGCAGATGTACGTATGTGTGTGCGTGCGTGTGTGTGTGTGTGTGTGTGTGTGTGTGTGTGTGTATGTGTGAGTGGTGAGGGGCAGAAATACACATTCTTTGGTTAAATTTTATCAATAGTCCCCCAGTGTGGATAGCAGAAAAGTCTGGAGGCAGCGCAGCCAGGGTTGATGTGCTGCAGTAAAACCAGGAGACCTGGCTGATCCCTCACCCTGTTTCAGTCTCAGAGACCCTGAAATCATCTTTTTACCTATAATTAAAGCTTTCCCTGAAGTATTCATCTTAGTCTCACATGCCAGCAGAAGTTTTACTTGTCACTGGCTTCGTGTGACACATCTTACAGATACGATGGGGGGAGAGCAAGACCAAACTTTCCCCATGGGGTTCAGAACACCGTGGAGGGTGTGTGGCATCCTACTGAGTTTACTTTATGTAGATTTAAAATGGCGTTTGGTAAATCAATTTTTGGTGATTTTAAAATTCTTAAGGACATAGGATTCTTTGTCATGGGCTTCTTGTGCATATTTTATCCGAGTGTTTATAGTTAGATATTGTGTTTAGATTATTTGTCAATGGCAGAGATCATTAAGTAAACTGGGAAAGTCACATCGTTTGCTGCATTTGAAAATACAGCATTTTCAATAGAGAAGCCCATGTCAATGGGTCCTCTCTGTCCCATACATAAGTACCTATGTAGGAACCAGTGTGTGCTGTGTTTTCTCTATGCACATGGGAAAAAGGATAAGAGCTATGCTGGGAGGAAGCCTCATCTCTGGTAGAGGAGCAGTCAGGCTGAGGGGAGAGGAACTCTGGTAGACTTTGGGTAGAGCACAGGATAGAGTTCGGGTTTTCAGCATAGCCACGCATGGAGCCAGGCAGGGTGCAGGGGACCTTCAGCGGCAGCCCAGGTCCATCATAAAGCAGATTGCAAGAGGATGAGAGGACTTTGAAGGGGCTCCGTCTCCATTGCTGAGTAGTACTGGGTGGGTGTGGTCTGTGCAGTGTCAGGGATAGAACTCACTGCCTGTCCCTTTCTAAGAGTGCTAGGGACCCCCTCAGATTCCTTCTCCAGGACTTGGGAGAGGGGATTCCACTCTGACAATCATGTTTCCAGCCACCCCTTCTAGGGAGTCACTGGTTGATCTAGGAGCAATCTTACAGAGTCACGCAGCAGAACTCCACAGGTGGTCAGGCGTCTCATGGGCAAGGAAGGGAAGTCTAGAAAGGCAGAAAGAGTGGAACTAGAGGAGACCTTTACTGGTGGTAGGGGTTCAGCCTGGGTCCCCAGTTTTCCCTTGTATGTTTTCAGGGACCTGGAAGCTTCTGAGACATTTACAAGCGTGCAACATGGTGGCTTTGTCTGATGTTAATACCACTGTACAGAGTCTCATCATGGCTGACTCCCTAGGGCAGACCTTAGCTGCATCTTCCCAAGGACACTCTCCTTGTCCACATATCAGTTGTGAAAACCCATCCAGGCATCTGCCCGTTCTTCTTGGTCAGCACTTTAAAGACCCCAGGCAGCTCAGCCATGCATCCCACAGTCCAGAGAGCAGGGAGCTAGGCCATTAACCCAAGCAGTCAGACAGAATAGCTAGGAAGGGCCAGTGGAGAGGAAGGTTTGATGGCGATCAGGGACTTAAGGAGGTGCCAGGGATGAGGACAAAGGGTTTGTGCACTCTCTTCTTAGAGGACAGGATGGCTACCGGTGCCAAATTGCCCACCAGTTTGAAGATGGCAGCCAACTTCTGTTCTCTTCATAATAGGGATGTTTGTCTTTCAAAAACACTTTTGAGCTCCCGGCTGGGGTTTCCAGGGCATGAGAATTAGCAGTGCTGGAAAAGGAATTAGAAAGAAAGAAAAGGAAAAGAAGCCACAAAACGGTTCCTTTCTTTGCAGGCAATGAGAAACCAACTGCTCCCAGCCTAAGGCTGCCTTTGTTTTCGCTCAGAGATTGTTTTTGATCCATCCCCAGTGAACAAAAGCTCATTATCTTACCTTTAAATAGAGGGATTTTACCAGAAACGTTAAAGGGTTAGGAGGAAGAGAAGGAGTTCCTTCCAGGGTGCCCCCAAAGGTCCCAGGGCTCCCAGCCACCAAGAAAGAGCATGAGAAAGAACATGCAGGCCCCGTGAGTGGCTTCTGCAAACACTGAAGGCGGTCTTTGTAACTCCTTCCAGGAGAGTGCTGCTAATCAGCTCTGTCATCCATCTGTGAGCAGGACACCAGCATCTTCGCTCAGAGTTTGTGTGTGCCGTGTGTATGCCACCCAGACAGGTTTTCTGTAGGTCCCTTCTCTCTCAGCTGTCTTTGTAAGCCAGCACCAAGTCCTGAGCTTTCCTTCAGGGTGGCGTCATGGCCTCCATGACCTCCAAAAACTTTGCAAGTCTTAGGAAGTGTGTAGTTCAAGAGAGGGTGGCCCTGGGGAAAGAAATGTTTGAGCTGCCCTGGTGAGCCCTAGGTTTCCAGAGAACTCAGCTTATCCCTATTTCTCTATAGAAAAATCTTAAAGAAAACTTTTTGTAATATTGGAAAAGTCACTTTTATTTGTGTTTCAGGCACTTCAAATGACAGCACCTTCTTCTTATAAAGAAAGTTAATTATGATCTCTCAGATATAAAAAGTGCCTTATTAATGTGTACACGCAGACATATGGGACAGCCATACAAGCACAGACATATATACCCACAAAGAAACACACAGGCACAGACAGACTCACACACACACACACACACACACACACACACACACACACAAGCCATGATTGAAAATAAATTTAATAATTTCTGACCATTTGGGGGGCATTATAATTGGGGACAATACTCACTGATTTAAACACACCCTCTCTTTCCCTCTAACTACACCCCTTAAGGGATCCATTATAATCCTAATTTCATTTGTAAGGACATTGAAACTACCCTATGATTCCGGCACTGGGGCAGCAGAGACAGGAGGATTCCTGAGGCTTGCTGGCCAACTTGTCTGATTGTGCCATTCAGAGAGAGACCCTGCCTCAAAATACAAGGTGGAGAGCAATTGAGAAAGATACCTGATGACAACCTCTGGCTTCTACATGCTCTTACACACATGTAGATATGCATGCACACACATGAACACACTCATACACTCAATAAATTGAAAGTAGATGCTAACATACCCTACTGAAACCTGTATACAATGTGGTGGTTCTGATGTCAAATCCTAATGTCCAAAGCTTACCCATTGGGTCATAGTGTACTATGTGTAGTGAAAATTGCCCTGTACTTTCCCAGTGCCCCACACCTAGAAGGCAGAGCTGGAAGTCCAATGGGCAGACACAGTTTTAAAACTCCAACAATTCTCCTTGTGCTGGGAAGGCAACTACACACAAGGTACAGCTTTCTGTACTGTCACTAAATGAGATGTCGGTGTGGGGCTTGGCCAACCCATGAAAAGGAAAAGGGGTTTCTGTCCAAACTGAGGTAGTAGATGAATTCAAGAGTCCATCCTGGATATCGAAGTTGCCTCTTGTGAAATCCCAGGCTTTGTACCAAGAGTGGGTAGAGCCCTCTTAAGCATTGCTACATCAGCTTTCAAGCCTGGGTACTGGGTCACATGATTTAACTGGTGAAAAGAAGAAGTATTTTCAACGGACTCAGCAGGTTCTGAGAAAGCTGGGCTGTGAGAGACCCTGTCCTGGTGAGCTCAGCTCTTCTGAGCAGGGAACACTCTCCTTGGAATAATGCAGGCTAGGCACTTTTTGCATTTTCCTGATTCACTATGTACCATTGAACATTTTATGATGCTTTGTTTGCTTTATAGACGAGGCATTAAATCCAAATTACAACTGGAATGAGATTTACTCAGTTCCCTTTTCATTGTGGGAATTTCTCATTAGCCAAGCTCCCATTTTTAAAGCAGATGAATGACATAGACCTTAATGGCGGGTTGGAAAAGATGAGGTTATTTCTGTCGCCCCCAGATCTCTTTGTGTCAAAATTGTTTTTTGATCTTACCTATTTCTCATTGCTGGAAAATTTTGAAAAGGGGTCCAAAAATATTAATGTCTGTGTATATTTCTCCACATCATAGAATTGATAAAGTGTCCCTGTTCAGCCCCAAGCTGTAATTTAATCTTTCACTGTTGATTGCTGACATTCCAGCAGGGAAATATGTTCTTGTGTTACACAGGGTGTAAATAGGGTTCAAGTTCTCTTGGGAAAGTGACTTGCCTTGAAGCTCAAATTACATTGTTTCCAATGCCCTGCCCTTTCGTGCCCTCACTATATGGCTATGAGTTTTCAAGCAGAAGGTGAAGCCATATGGCTGTAGAAAACCCTTCACTTATTACCAATTCAAATGAAAATGAGATTTTCTCATTTTCTTCCTTTCACCTGCAGATCAGCAGTGTGCAGCATCTTTTTGTTTTTGAAGTGCTCAGTATATCGTCTATGAGAATGGTCCCACGCAGTCCTCACAGATCTCCAAAAAGCCAGGGCTCTGTTCACTAAATTTTAATTGTCATTTCCTGTGCTTTTCTTCACTCAAGGTTACAGTTTGCTGTTTTCTAGGAATATTCTGTAACTGCAGATTAAAAACTGAAAGATGATGTTTGGGAAAAAAGTATCATGTTAAATTTGCACTGTGAGTGAATTAAAATTATTTTGGTGTTCAACAAAGAGGAAAACTTCTAACAGAATACTGATGTTTTGAAATTAGTATTGAGAGCATCTATGAGTGACTCAGAGTTCATTTTACATGTGTGTCCTTACAGGATTAGATACTCTCATGGTTTGACTCTGTTTACTTTACATGTGTGACTTTACAGGATTAGATACTCTCATGGTTTGACTCTTTTATTTTACATGTGTGGCCTTACAGGATTTGATAATCTCATAGTTTGGACATGAGGTGCCCATCAAAGACTCATGTGCTAAAGGTTTGATGCTCAGGTGGTTGGCTTTGGAATGACTCGATCCTGAGGCTCTTACTTCATCCATGGATGATCCCCTCGTGGACTGATAAATCGATGGCATTATTCGGAAGCAGTAGAAAGCAGGGTGTGGGGACTAGTAGGAATAAGTAAGTCACTTAAGACATGAATGATCCACATTCTAAGTCCCTTTCTCTCTCCCTGGACACCATGAAGTGAGCAGCCTCCTTTTCCACACACCATTGGCACTGTGCCCATCTGCCTCACCACAGGCCCATAACAATGGAACCAGCTGACAATAGACTGAGGTCCCTGAAACTGTGAGGTAAAATAAATCTTTCTTCCGTTCGAATTGGTCCCCTTGGTATTTTGTCACAGTAGCAGAAATTTGACACCAGCAGACATATTAAATTCCTTAGTCAATCCATTTCACATATGGTATGCTTGTAATTTCATGCCTAAAACTGCTTATATCCAAAGTAGTCCATATAACATGACATTTTTTTTTCTGTTTTTTGTTTTTCGACAGGGTTTCTCTGTGGCCTTGGAGCCTGTCCTGGAACTAGCTCTGTAGACCAGGCTGGTCTCAAACTCACAGAGATCTGCCTGCCTCTGCCTCCTGAGTGCTGGGATTAAAGGCATGCACCACCACTGCCCGGCTTAACACGACATTTTTTATAGTGTGATTTGTAGCTTTGTATAGTATTTTTTAGGATAAATTTCAGAACAGGTTGTGCCAGGGTAGATGACAGTTCTTTGTCTTATAAGTCTTAAAGTCCATGGGCCATAAGTGATGAAAGAAGGGTCACAATGTGTTGCTGGCCCAGCTTGACAGCCATGTTGAATGTTTTTCAATATCAAAGTGGAATAAGGTTTATTGGTCCATCCATCCATCAATCAATCCATACATTCATTGATTTCTTCACGCATCCTCCACTTGTGGATGCCTATGATAAACCAAGTCCATATCTTGGTTATACTACCCAGAATTTTCTAAAAATTTTCTGGACATTAGTAAAATGCCCAGACATTCAAGTCCACATTCAGGACTTCTGACCCCCCAGTGCAAGAAGGTGGGATCCTACTACAAAGCTAGAGGGAAGAGTTCACCGAGAACTGTCTCATTTCTGGCACAACTAAAAGGGAAGTGTCTTCTGTAAAACGCCCACATTTATCAATTATTCAAAAACAGAGAATTTCCCAGATTCTGTTGTTGTCAAAGCTATATTTTTTATAGGAAATCAAATTTTAATTACATTAAAAATCCTGACATCTCCCAGGAGCTCCACACAGATGTCAACATAATTTCTCATTGTCTACTTTCCCCTTTCCATCCTGGTATGGATGTTTTACACTTAAACTGTGTTTGAACACAAGGTCCTTCAGATCCAACAGTAAATTCTACTGAGTAGGGCCCATATCCTTCATGGTGTTGAGTAAAGTCAGTGAAGCCTCGTAACACTTCTGAGGTCCATGCTGATTAATTCAGTTCTTAGTTTTCCTGTGAGCATAATCCTATCAAGTCTTATAAACTGAGCATCAAGCATCACCTTTACCTTCCAGAGTCCTCCCAGCAATCCCTGTCCTTCCTCTGTTGTCTTTAAGTCCCTCATGTTGACAGCGATGCTAACAGTGACCAACTAAATATCCTTAATGACTCATAGGAGCTAGTCCCCCAGGGGCTCATTTCCCTAATATTGCCTCCAACTTTGTGGTTTTCATCTTAAGAAGGGATTACTCATTTTCTCCGATCTGTCACGCTCAGACTCATCTTGTTGGCCTCTATGGCTCATGAGCCAAATTGTGAGATAACTTTTATTTCTTGTTGGACAGTCTTCCACAGTCCAAGCAGTTCAGAAGCACAGTATTTCCTGAGTATCAAAGTGCCCTCCATTGGGACATTGTTAAGGACGAGGCTTTGTGTGTCATAACTTTGTGAACTTCTTGAGTAATTTAAGCTTTGTGAGCTTCCTGTGTCTTTGGAGCCTTCCTTCTCTCTCTCAGAGAGAATAGAAATACAAAGCAATCTCTTTTCTTTGGAATAGAAACTAAGGTTATTGTATATGAGGGAGAATGTAAGAGAAGATGAATGAAACTTGTGAAGAAAGAATAGAGTATTATATCTATTTTCTATCATTATAAGAAAATACACAGTGTAGTCAGCTTACTACATTGGTTCATTTGGAGTTCTATTTTTGGAGGTTTTAGCCTATTATTAATTTTAGCCCATAGAAAAGTAGCAGAAACTACTTGGATGAGGACTTTACATACATATACATACATACATTCACTTCATGTATGTAAGTCAAGAGGAAGGGTTTTACTATTTACTATAAGGGCATGTTCCCATGACCTGAAGGTCTCCTATTAGGGACTGCCTCTTAAATGCTCCACACCTCCTCCTCATTATAATTCCAAGGATCAAGATGAACACAAATCCATGTGGTAACAGTTTTGAAATGTTAATCTGGAATAGTGGAGAGGAGATTGAATAGAAGAAATATATCTGGTTGTCAGTTATTAAAGACATGCTTTAGATCGTTGGTGTTTCATTTAAGCTATATTCATTGTAGAGATGTCATGTCCAACTAGAAGAAGACATATGTAGTAGAGATAAGCAGTTAGGTTTTGCATTAACCTAGAGAGGAAAAGGAAATCACAAAGGAATCCACCAGAGTGATTGTAACAATTGCCTATAGACATAAAACTTTATAAGCAATAAGTCAAGGATGCCAGGAAAGTGAAAAACATGCTAAAAGGCATACCTGGTGTTTATTTGGTCAGTGAAAATTAACACAATAGCTAGAACCCTGTTGATTGTTGAGACTGATTTGAAGAACTTAGAGGTGGGTATGTAAATAGGGTGCTTGGGTGTGATGAAATACATGGGGCTTGGCAATGCGAATGAATTGGTTCAAAGGACCCTTAAGATAATTGGAGAAGAGGTCAACCCACAAAGGGCTAGGTACAGGAAGGATCATCCAGGCAATGCCAGAGTTTCCTGAGCTAAGGTGGGCAGTACTGGTGGGTTAAAGCAACAAGAATAGTTTCTTCATTTGGGGAACCAGAGTATTCCTGGGACCCCAAGGAGGGATGATGAATGCCATTGTCTTATGACAAAAGTCTTAACTCCTGGAGTAGTCGTGGCAAGGTTGAACCACAGAGCTCATGGGTCACATGTTCTTCCTGTATCTGTTAGTAAAATTCAATTCAGCTCAGCTAGAAGAGAAAGAAACTTCAGCTTCAAGTCTTTTGGATCACTCAGTACTGCAAAATCTCTGTTTCACATACTGTTTAGCTGCACGACTGTGGGTGGTTCCCTTTAACTGTGCCAGTCACCAGCCACAGATGGAATTCTTCATTTCCATACACTGTATTATATTTTTCTAGCATCTCTTCTAAGAATCCAGAATACAAACTTTATTTTCAAGATCCTTCAGGAATTATGAACTAAAACCTGGAAAACTGTAAGCCACTATTGATGTTCAAAAGTCCTGGTTGAAATAATATATTTAATTGAAGGAGTGCTGAATAAGCAAAACAGAAGTTTACTTTGTTTCGAGTCTTAGGATCATACCAACATAGAAAGTGTCTTCTGTGAAAAATAGCTTACACAGATAGGATTCTTTTGGTCACCAACTGCCAGGTTAGGGGCAGGCCTTGAAAGAAACCATGATTATAAATAAATAAATCATGAGAAACCACTAGCAGTTATTTCTTCAATAAATCTATTGAGAACTTGAGGTCATATAATTAAGGAAGGCAAACAAGTTTCATTTCAATATCTCATTAATAGTGATTCAGCCTCCAGGTTAAAAAAGATTCCAGTTCAGGTCTGATCACAGTAGGATAATACTGGGATGAATTAATTATGTCTGTCAAGGGAAGATCATATCTACATAATCTAAGGATAGTTTCCTCCCTTTCTTTCCCTCCCTCCTTCACTCCCTCCCTCCATCACCTTCATCCTTCCTTCCTTCCTCCCTCCCTCCCTTCCTCCCTCCCTTCCTCCCTTCTTTCCTTCCTTTTTAATTTAAGGGTCTGGGTATCCATTATAATGAGTTGGCAAGAAAGCTGACCCAGAGACATTCACAAAAATCAAGTCACAAAATTTTCTTACAGCAAAGTAAAGATAAGGACTCACTCAGGTCTGTTCAGGGCTTCATGGGGCTTCACAGAATGAGACATTTTCAAAGGTAAATCAGTTAACAGATATTGTATTAGAAATAGCATGCATGAGGCTCAGAGATACCCAGATGTTGATGTGGGATGTCTTTCTGTATATGTGTTGCTTTTATTGGATAATGAATAAAGCTGTTTTGGCCAATGGCTTAGCAGACTAAAGTCATGTGGGAAATCTGAACAGAGATATATAGAGAGAGTAGGTGGAGTCAAAGAGATGCCACGTAGCTGCCAAAGGAGAAAGACACCAGCAAGAACCTTTCCGGAAAGCCACAACCTCGTGGTGATACATAGATTAATAGAAATAGGTTAAAGATGCCAGAGCTAGCTAGGAATATGCCTAAGTTATTGACCAAACAGTGTTGTAATCAGTATAGTTTTTGTGTGATCATTCAGGTCTGGGTGGCCAGAAAACGAATGCACAGTGTCTGTCTTCAAGATACCACCATGTTCTGGAACCATCTGACATGAGTACTCAGGATTAATTTTACAAAGTTTGTTTTCAGATGCAAAAAGGAGACATTTGTGCTCAGTCACTTCTGTGAATTCAAACTAGAGTGTCAGACCAAAACAATAAAGAGCAGAAACCAAAACCAAGCAAGCCTCTTGTTCTTCAAGGCCATCCTTTCTGCAACTTAACCTCTGAGGCCTGAGAAGCTGCAGGAATCAAAGACCTGACTTCCCAACTTGGCATGAAGATTCAAAGGGTTCTTTAATTTCCACCTAAAATTCTAGTTTGTTTGTATGATGCTAATTATTCTCCCCTGTGTCACACACACATCTCATCATAGGAAAATGTCTGTTGCTTTAGTGATTGCAAATACAAGGCTTTCCAAGAGCAAAGCTGTGAGCTTTGCAAGACGTCTCTGGGAAAGCATTTTTGAGCAGACTCCTGGGGAGTGCAGTCATTAGCTGCTGCCCTGAACAAGGCTCTCTGGAAGCTGTCCTGCAGGATTCCTATGTGAGACAGAGCAAAAGCAAATGGTTTTTATTGTAGAACTGCAGAATTCCTCCAGGGGAATCCTGGGCCTTCACCAAACAACTTCAAATCTAAGCAAAGTAAAGTACTGTAGAAGTAGAGTACTGTAGAGTTAGCTGTATCTCAGAAGGGCAGAGCTTGGGTTTCTCCATCTCTGCCCATTAAGAGAATAATCAGGGCTATCTTCACTCTTCTACATTAGCTACAGGCTGTTTAGTTATCTATGTGTTCTTGGCTGAGGGCAGTGCTCTGATCAGATGAGTCCTCTCTGCCTCTTATTGCTGGTGCATGAACCAGCAGACACAACTAGATAAAAAGGAAAGTATAACAGCCTTGTACATCTGGTTTGAATGTATGTGCATGAGTGTACACATACTTCTTTTAGAAGTGCTTAGTGTCAATGTCTGAATATAGCTTTCACCTCAAAGGAGACAGTAAAGTCTTTATTCTGGAGCCAAATACGAGTGACTATGGCCCAAAAGCATGGACTCAGGTTACCCAAACACCATGTTCCAACATCATTACAGTTTGATAAAGTTCGGTAGTAACACAACAAAGAAAGTTATAAATTAAAACACTGTTGAAATACATTGGTGAGAGCTCCAGGTAGACAGGTTAGGACAAAGTAGGAAAATTTCTGCTATCCATTGCAGATGCTCTGTTGATGCTCCTAGTCAATGGGTTGGTGGAAACTAAGACTCTGTAGATTCCACAGGACTTATGTCATATTTTTCACACAGAGATAGGTAATCAACACAACAAATGGCTATTAAGGTGGGTGCTGTGGGAGCTCCTTTGACCAATAGCCTTTAAGATACCATCCCACTTGGGCATGGCCTCTGATACTATAAATACTTCTTAAATTTATACTGTAAATTATTTATTTTATTTATACTGTAAAGTTATATTGTAAAGCCTGCTCTCACTGCTCTCTTGCTTCTGATTCTTGCTTCTGGCTGCTAGATTTGGCTCCTGTTCCTAGTTCGTGCAGAGGACTGTGATCTAGGACAGTGATCTGTGAGTCTCTCCTAAATAAATAACCCTTTGTTATACGTAATTCTGAACTAGTGTGGGATTATTTTGTAACTTCCATCATCATCTGGCACCCACCAGGGTGACCAGGAAGGAAGTAGAGGTGAGGTGATGAGAACAGAAGAATTCTGGGAAGAAGAAAGATTCAGTTTGCAGCTGTCACCCAGACATAGAGGACACAAGATGAGAATGCCTTGCTAATAAAAGATACCAAGCCACGTGGCTAATGTAGGCAAGAATTATGGGCTAATATAAGTTAAAACAATTAACAAGAAGCCTGAGCTATTAGACCAACCAGTTTATATTCAATGTAGATCTCTGTGTGTTTCTTTGGGACTGAACAACTATGGGACCAGGCGGGATGGAAATCTCTGTCAACAGGTGGCCAAGGGTGACCCAAGAGAATCTGGTTCTGGACCTGAAAAATTCCAGCTTCTCCACATAATTGAGGATCTAATCAGCCAGTTGACTCTGTAGAAGGGTCAGTAAACGGGTCATTTGAAGCTGATCTTTATTTTGGGAACCTCCATTCATATCATTGTAAATTCTCAACCCCCATCTTGTGGTCCTGCAACTGAGCCACCCTTGTGTCATTTGTTTCTTAGTGAAGTCATAACCAGGAGATAGAATTGCTTCAAATACCACAAACCCTGCAGCCCTTAATGTGCTTAGCTTCTAGTGGGACGTGATGTTAACTCATAGAAAGACACATCCCAACCATATCTTTAGAGCAGGCATGGAGGCAAAGAAGCCTAAGAAGGTACTCCAAACATACCACCTTTGGAAGTCTACCTCATAACTCTCTGAAAAGTCACCATGAGCTTCTGTCTATTGATCATGCAAACACAATTGTGGCAGGAAATGCCCTACTGGGCTCTGGCCAGTCAGGTAAGAATTTCCAGCAAGAGCGATGGCTTCTTTTCTCTCCATCTATATTTTTTCTCAGACAATATACACAAAACTGTTCAGCAAGGCACAGGCCATGTGGTAAACAGTGCTAACTACTATTCTTTTATCATGTAGGCAATATATTTAGGTCCCACCTATTCTTCAGGATATCCCACTCCACGGTTGTAGAACCCAGAGAAGTCACATTCCTATCCCCTTCCCATATTGGTCTTGCTTTCTCAGAACTCTGCAAGTTTCCACTCGCCAGGAAGACCCCCCTCAGTGATATGGAATAAAGAGGTGAATTAATTCCTGTGTTGGATTTTCTGAGACCTCTGCCAAGCCTGCAGGGTACAAGCATATCTTTTGGAAGCCCTAGCCTTGCACCATTTGAATATCTTGGGTGTAACTACCTGATGTATCCCACATTTAAATGCAACATCTATTTCTTCCACCAACATAAGCTTCAGTCAAAAGGCATTGAACACACCGGGAAGCTAGGAAGGTATCCATGCTCATGCTGGGGCTTCTTCCTTCAATGCTGCCTCCCTCCTCCTTTCTCTGCCACTTCTATTCAAAGGCCTCTGAGTGCAACTTCAGAATGCATTTCTTGGGAAGTCAGTGTGAGCACTCTTGCCCTGTGCAAGCTGTGTGCTCGGGTTAACCTGCCATTACCGCTTGTAGCAGGAGGTTTGCTTGTTTGTTTCCCGGCTGCCCAGACTCCCAAAATAATCACACAGAAACTACGTTATTTAAATGACTGCTTAGCCAATCATTTAAGCATATTGCTAGCTAGCTCTTACATCTAGAATTAACCCACTTCCATTACTTTATATTTCACCGTGAGGCCCATGGCCTACGGGCAAGGTTCCAACTGGCAGCTCGTGTTTCCCTCTGACAGCTCCATGGTGTCTACCTGACTCTGCCTTCTTCCTCCCAGCATTCCGTTTTTGCCTTCCTCACCTCGTTCTATTCTACCCTATCACTGCCAAAGCAGTTTTATTATTCATTGACCAATAAAAGCAACACACATACAGAAGGATTTCCCACACCAACTGCTCACCTGTTGATCTTCCCTGTACACTCACTGGCCTCTAAACTTCTGAACCTTGTTTGCGTGTTCCTCAAGTGTCCCACCCTGGTTCTTGCCAGCTTAGTGTGCACCAACAAGACTGGCTGACTCACAATGCCCTTCCCTTGGAAGCCCAACCTGGGTCATTCAGGTCTCCACTCTGGATTTCGCTCTTTAGTTGCTGCTAAAATCAGAAGTGGGTTTTGAACTGTAGAAATTCTAACTCTGTGTTCTATTTGTGGTGAAGCAATATGACCAAAGCAGAAGGCAGGCATGAAGGAAAGGCACTGTTAGTTTCTTGGCCTGGACAAGCTATTGCTCAGAGATTTCCTAGTGTCAGTGCCACTTCCTCTCCATGCTGTTTCAACAGTGGCATCCTGGCAATGATTCTTTGGCCTCATCTTGTCACAGACTGAGAAGAATTCTGGTCAGAACAACGTCTACACCTATAGGTTGGATGGGAGAAGCACTCAGGTTGGGGACTGGAGAAGTATGTGTAACTCTAGCATTTTGCACTACAGGTGTGGTTCTTCAACCTGTAGGACAGGCAAAGCCTTGCTGCTTACTGAAAATGTAGAATCTCGGACCTTACCCTACACAGGTGTACTCAGCATAGACAGGATACCAAGTCTCAATAGGCATTGGCTCATGTTTTGTAAGCAGCTGGGAGCCCAGGTACTTCTCAAATTTCTAGATAGTCTCTGAAATAGCAGTCTCCCCAGGCATCCTTGTGAGACGGCTTCTATGATCCTCAAGAATGCCACGACATAAAGGTGTCAAACTCTCCTCATTCTCTGATTCATTTCTATATTAAATATTAAATACGATGTGAATTTATGTGTAAATACTTATTGTGAAGGAAGCACTGGCAGAGAAAAGAACATTGGTAAACTGGATCTGAGCCATACATACTCATTGTTGAGAACCATTTCTGACCTACAGTGAGTGGGTGGTACCTGTGGATGTAGAACCCCCAGATGTAGAGAGTGGGCTGTTCAAATTCACTTCATGGATGTGACCCATTAACTCCTGCTCTCATTGTTGACATGTTTTGAAAATTTGAGTTTTGTTACAAAAATCACGAAATGCCACAGAGGGAAGCTCTCCACAGATAGAGAAAATACAGCAAATATCAAGTACAATTCTCATTTAAAAGCTGGCTTCTCTCATAACTGCCCTGAAGACATCTGTTCCTGGTAGCCAGGGACGATACAAATAAGACCGAGTCTCTGTCTCCACAACACAGTCAGACAGATGGGAGACGGTTGGCTTCCCCTCAACATTGCTTCAGAGATATTGGGGAATCTGCAATACACAGCGAAGCTCAATAGAGCATCTCCCAATGCCAGAGTAGGTGAATTGAAACAGAGTATCACATCTACCCCAAGCTGAGCAACCCTGGGAGGCACCTCAGGGACCGCAAGCTTGACAAGGCTCTGTATAGAAACACACTGACCTGTGTTATCAGATGCTCACGAGGAAACACATTGGACCTTGTTGTTGGATGCAGGAAGATTTCTCCATTGACTTTTCAGGAAAGTATGCCAAAATGTGGACTGTTTGGCTTTCATGGATGCATTTAGTCGTTATCTGTGTGAACTGAGACTGATGCCAGACCATTGGCAGCTCCCAGAGACTGGGAAACCACGATTACAGTGTGGTCTCTTCCCTGTGGGAGATGGATAAGGTGGCCATGAGTCCCAGCAAAGTTCTGCCATACAGATGCTGGAGTTGTTCCCCATACTTCAACGCCCAAGACAGCACTGGCTTTGTAAGCAGCTGTCCTTTGCTCACCTAACCATTCTGTGGCTTCAGGCAAATAAGCCATCCCTCATGCATAGCTACCCTTCCTCCTTAGTGCAGTGCTGTCCTGGTGTCCTGGTGTCCATCGTCCCCGGAGGGCACTGCACGCCTCTGCAGTGTGAACCGATCCGTATCTGCGCTGCTTGTACTCCATTTCTAAAAACCATCTATAAGTCCATGGGGAAGATGGTGGTCAGTAAATGCCTGATGATAATCCTGAATGTGCCATTCATGTCTGTTGGGAGATAAGGAGAAGTCAATGACAGCAGGACAGGGGAAGCCCTCACGAGAGCCTCTTCCCAGTTTTCAAGTGCCTGAAATCCATGCATACTTGATTGAGGCAGCATAACTCCTTCCAGCAAGTGGGTTGTCTCACTGCCTGTCCTCAGGACCATGGGAAAGACACCAGCTCTGAGAGGCTAGTGGTGTCCGGATGCCTCAACTGTTGTTTAAGTTGGGAACTTTTGTATTTGTGGCTAGAGTCTGGAGTTCTCTGATTGCATCATGAAGTATATAATTCTATTCCGATGAACAGGAAGGTAAAAGCCCCACTCATGGTATTCTTTGAGTGACCAGTTTTGGTCAACCATATCTCATTTCTTGACTATCACTCATATTCATTATCTCAGGGTTTTGATTGCTGTGAAGAAACACCATGACCACGCACCTCTAATAAAGAATAAATGCAACTGGGGTGACTAACTTACAGTTTTGGAATTCAGTCCATTATCCTCACGGCAGGGAGCGTGGCATCATGCAGGCAAACATGGTGCTGGAGCTGAAAGTGCTACAGATTGACTCAGAGGCAACAGGGAGTTGACTGTCACCCTGAGTGAAGCTTGAAAAAAAGATCTCCAAGATGGCCCTCGGAGTGACTCCCTTCCTCCAACAAAGCCAGGCCTCCTAATAGTGCCACTCCCTTTGGGGGCCTCTTTCAAACCACCACAGTTACCTTGTTTCCCCTCTATGTAACTATGGGTAAGACCTGACTGACAGGCAGCCATGAAGCAGAGGCCCCTGGACTGGTTATTCTGTGGGCCGTGAATTCACATCCTGGCACTGCTCTTCCTGTCTGACCTTCCTTTTTCAAGGGTGACCTTTGGATCTGGCTCCTCTCTCATTTATCTTCAAGCATTGCATCCTGCCCTCAAAGTGGTGGAAGCAGTAAGTGAGCGAGGAATGGCCCTTTTGTAAGGGATCATGCTGTCACAAGTCACCAGGAATAATAGAGCAGGCTTTTTAGGCACAGAGGTGTGTATCCAGGGCAGCAAATATACAGGTGGACAGAGTCTCACTTTACCTGTGTACAACCCATAATATATGACTTTAATTCTTGCAACCAGTTAGCTAAAAATATGCCTTATTCCAGGCATTGTCTTTTCTAAAGATGTATTTTTTTAACTGAAGTATTTTATATTTGTTTGTGAATATTTTCCCAAAATTTACAAGCTGCCATAAATGCATTTGCTGGTTTATATTAGATTGCCTATCTTTTCTGTGACTTTAGAGGAAACCCTGTTTGTTCTCACACATAAAAATATATTTTAAAGTCTTTAACACACACACAGAAAGAGAGGAAGAGAGGGAAGATGCGAGGGAGGGAGAGAAAGATCTAGGCTGTTTTGTGCTGTTGCAAGACAAAACCGTAGGCTGAGTAATTTATGAACATTTGAAGTAAATTTGATTCATAGTTAGGGATGCTGGAATGTCCAAACTCTACGGGTGATATCTGTTGAGGGTCTTCAAACTATGCCCTCCTCATGGGAGGTACCACATGGCAAGGAGACACCTGGTATAAACAGTAAACAGCACTTGAGTTATTTCCTCCTGACTCTGATGAATTAGCTGGCAGACTCATTTGAGAAAAGAAGAAAGATTTCACTGGAATCAAAGCTTAAGAAGCTAGAGTCCACCACAGCATGGCCAGAAAGGCATGGACAGAGTCCACGGTGGTAGGAAAATGGGGCTGTGGCCCATTACTTCATTATAGAAGACCGGAAGCAGTTCAGTCTGGAACCAAAGCTATGTCACCTTCAAGGTTTGGCACCCCTGACCCACCTCTCCTTTGTAGACCCCATGTCCTAAAGTTTTACAACCCCCTAAACCCGGCCAGCAGCTGGGGGACAAGTGGTTAAACGCAATAGCAGGCTAAGGGCATGGTGTAGGAGGGTCTTCTGTATTTGTGTTGCTTTCATTGGTTAAATAAAGAAAACTGCCTTGGCCTTTGTTAGCCAAGAAGAAGCTAGAGCTCATGGGCCAGGCAGTGTTTAAATGAATACAGTTTCTGTGTAATTATTTCGGGCATAAGCTAACCGGGTTCTGGGAACGCAGTCCCCTCCTCTTGCAACAAGGGCATTTCACCTTTGAGCCATAAGGAGGTGAACTCAGCTTTGTCAGAAGGGCACTCCTTAGATGATGGACACAATCTTACAAAACCCTTAGCCCCTTTGTGAAGGCAGTTCTCATGGCTCAATTACTACTTACAAGTCCCTCCCACTCAACACGTCTACACTGTGAATGGGATTCCAAGCACGGGAACTTTGCTGGACACATCCTAAATACATTACATGCCCAGCATGCATAACACTTAACAATATCAACTCCCCGAAATGTCTTTAGCAACAATCAAATCAGAATTTAGCTTCTGATATTTCTGTCACTGGCAGGTATTTCCAGTCTTGAGATGTAACGAGTTTGTGTTTGTGCTTTCCCATGGAGATGTGATTACTCATAGAAAGCTGACTGGCATAGAAACACTTCCCTTCTCTTGTACTCATGTCATTTCTTGAAATTCCTTTTTTTTAACCTCAACAAGAGCAAGTTTTTGAACATCTTTTCATTCTAGTTGCCCAACCCATGTCTACAATGACATTGAGTATGTCCTTGGATCTCAGAGTGACTGCACTACATGGCTCTACCTGACATTAGTTCTGTGTACACCACACTGCTTGCTCAGCATCATCCTCTCTTGTAGACAAGGGAGTCATGGATGCTCCTGCATGGAGCCTTGTGTGAAAAGTTCGGGGCGGTTCATATGTTCTGAGAGCCTTTAACACTCAGAATATGTGGGCAGGGAGATTTCAGTAAGGTTTGTTTTTCTTAATGTGCTATTATCATTATTTAAAAATCCAGAGCTGGGGAGATGCTAACTAGAAAAAGTACTGGAACACAAGTGTTGGAAATGTGAGTCTCATGTTGGAAACCCATATAGAAGCTAGGCAGGCATGGTGGCCACCTGAAATCCCAGCTCTTGGGACACAGAGGCAGATGATCCCCAGGCAAACTATATAAGTACATGAGCCAAAACTGGGGAGATCTGGTTTCAGTGAAAGATCCCAGCTCAATAAAAGTGGAGAGTAATCGGACAAGCCACTAACATAGGCTTTGTATTTTCATGTGCACACACACATGTAAACACACAAATACATACACATACACACAGACACTACACATACATACTTACAGATATACACACCAAAAACAAAACAGAAATTAATACAAACACATGAAAAAAACCTAAACAATATAAAAATCATATGTGAGTTAGTGTGAATTGTCAACTTGACACAAAAGAATAACTAGGGAAAATAATCAGTGAGGGATTGTCTGCATTGGATTGACCTGTCAACGTGGCTGTTTAGCAGTGTGGGAAGACCAGGACAGCCCACTGAAGGCTATGTCACCTTAGCATGGGGTCCTGAAGTGTGTAAGACAGGGAACTTGAACTGAGCTAGGGAGGGGTGTGCAGAAGAGCGGCAGCAGGGAGCAGGGGTTAGGGGAGCCTGGGAGCATGCATGCATCCATCTCTCCCTGCTCTTAACTGTGATAGGACTACCTGTTTTGAGCTCCTGCTAGGACGGGCCCTGAATGGAGAGCTATGAAGAGCTGTAATCAACTCTCCCCTAAGTCACCCTCTCTCCTGGTCATTCCTGACACTCTCCCCACAGGATTTCTTGGGATTTAGATCTTCTTTCAACCATGGCCTATGAGAAGACATCCATAGGGAGTGGACTTGAGTGTGAATGTGCCCATTCTTCTGCTTTCTATACTTATTAGCCCAACAATAACGTGTTACCTGTAGTTTCTGAATCTCCCTGTTTTGCATACTATAACCCCAGCCATTGATTTATAATCATACACAAGTCAAATTTTTATTTTTGTTGTAATTCTACTTGTTCTATGTGGTGGAGAGGCATGTGATTGCCATAGCATGCTATGTGGAGGTCAGGGGACAACATACAGGAGAGGCACATGAATACCGTAGCATGCTAATGTGGAGGTCAGAGGACAACATACATACAAGAGTCAATTCTCTCCCTCCGCCACATGGATCCTGGTATTCCCCTTCAGGTTATCAGGCTTGGTTGGAAGAACCTTCACCCACCTAGCCATATCTCCATCACTACCTCATTATTTTTTATGATCTCATATTCCTCCTAATTTATTAAAAGAATAAAATCGTGTCAGTTAGGAGTTGCTTTGTTTTAGACCTGCACTGAGGGATTCAGGGCTTGAAAGCTGAAGGGATCATGAGAACTGGTATTTGATGTGAATCTGCCAGCTCAGAATGTGCCAGTTCCACCGGGGAACTACAGGATCAGGATTGGCCACATAGCAGAGGGAAGCACCCTAGGACACAGTGAAACTACTGTGGGTGAGAAGAATCATTTTTGGCCATCTTGACTGAGCCAGTCAAAGGGTCAACAGACTCTCCTAAGCCAGTGGACTTGACTATGGAGTTAACATGTGGACCACATCCTTGTTCATGTTCATGCATTTCTCTGAAAAAAAATAATTCCTGAAAGTAGAATTGCTGGGTTGGGGAATATACATATTTGTTATGTATTGGGTATTATTAAATTTTACTCTAAAGGGGTTGTACCAATTCATAATCCTGTCAATTATGCATGAAGGTTCAGATCACCTGACACACACCTCAGTAGAACACATTGCCTTACTTAAAAAAAGCTTTCTAAAACTCAATTTGTAAAAACAATAGAATATATCATTATGGTCTTAATCTATATTTCTTTTCATAAGATGTATGTTTAACATCTTTTTAAAATGTTAAGTCCATTTGTATTTTTGTTTTGCTGACTGCATGTGTAACTTTCTATTGCTTTCATTTATCAGTCTATACATGTTTAATGTGAGTCCACCACACATTTGATAACTCTCTCTAAAATGTGGAACATTTGCTCTGCTGTTCATTTATCATATTTTTCATTCTGTCTATATAGACATTGACTTTTATGATATTGTACCTATCACATTTTGAGTACTTGATTTTGCTCTTACTGCCTTAGAGAAAAGATTGTTAGTTTTATTGTTAACAAGACATAAACTGTAGTCACCTAGGAAAATGGAACGTCAGATGGCCTGAGGCAATTCTATAAGGCATTCTTGATTGCTAATAAATGGAGTTGACCTGACCAACTATGGGTGGTGCCTATCGTAGTAGGTGGCCCTGGGTTGTATAAGACAGTGACTGAATATGAGCCAGAGGAATCACACCAGTGAGCAGCTGTGGTCTCTGCTTCAGGTCCTTACCTTGGGTTTATTCCTTGGTTTACCTCAAAGATGGAGTATAACCTAGAGGTGAAATAAACCTTTTCCTCCCCAGACTGCTTTTAGTCATGCTGTTTATAACAGAAACAGAGACAATACAGGTTTATAAGAGTTAACTAGACTGTACTGAGTGGTTATGCCCTCTGGGATCTCCACAGGAAGCATATGGAACCTTAGGTTTGGCATTAAGGGCATTTAATAAGTAGAACAATTTTCTAAGATGTGGAGACAATGAAAGAAAATGCACAAGAATTAGCTTTCCACCCAGAGTAGAGGTGGTGGCAAAACAACTATACTCCATAAGATGAGAGCAAAATGATGTTGTACTTAATGGAATATATGGGGAGGGTACAGCTGATGGCAAATGGGTACCAAAGAGGATCTGTAGTCTTCACTAGAGAGACATAATCTGAGCACAGCAGCCCTGCATTCCCCTGAGGATAGAGTGTGTCAATGACCTTCCATTGCTGGAAGAAATGGAGACAAACCAACTAAGCAATTCACTTGGATCCTTTAACTCTCCAAAGCTACACACTCATCACTTTGAGAGACAGGTAGCAAGTAAGAAGCGACAGTTGATTATGACAAGAGTAACATTTTTGTGCTGAAATAGGGTTCAAATATTATTTGGGAACAGGTACATTACTTTTAACTTTTCATGATTACTTCTGGGGAAATAAATATCACCTGACTCTCAGGTTATGAAGAAAGAAGAGATGAATATTTGTACATGAATAGTAACCTGTCAGTACCATGCATATGAAGGAACAAATACAACTGATTGACTACTTGGTCATTAAAATCAAAGGCCTTGGTAGATGTACACCAGTGGGATGGCATAGAAAATATGCCATTTTAACAATATTGTATGTGGCGCCAGAATTTTGACATATTCCTTCCCTATACCATGACTTTTATTTGGTAGTATGGTACATAAAAAGAATTCTGTTACATCGGAAACACATAGAAAACTGATACTCAAGGGTAAATCTTGAAGCTAACCCACAGATTGAAATAACATGGACAGAAGAAGTCACATCAGAAGTATGAATATGATCTAGAGTAAAGAAATGCTGATGGATAAATCCCAGTAATGCTAAATCAACGTTAGTTTCTTAAAACTCAGCCTATGGTTCAGAGAGTTGTGTGCAAGGTAAATTGGTGTGGAGGAAATCATAAAGAAAGCTGTTGAATTGTTACAATGGGAACATTAAATTTCAATTCAGGAGCAATGAAGGGAACATGGGCTCAAGGTCTCCCACTGTTAAATTTTAATTCCAAGGCATTTCTTCTAAGAGAAAAATAAACACAATGATATCTAACATTTGGACTTTAAAGATAGATCATGGTGTTTTATTAAAATGAATTTTGGTATTAGCAGTAAAGTCAGTGGAAAAGAATGGACCCACTTTGTAGGCTGGTTGGGGTGGGTAGTAAATCATCTGACAGAAAAATCCTTCAAAGGATTAGAATTACAAATATGAGTCAAGCATTTAGATTGATGGTAGATACTGAATTATCATCTCTGTAGATTCCATTTTGATTTTTGATATATAAATGAGAGATGAATTAAGAGAAGAGGGTGCTGAGGGTGAAAGTTAGGAAAAATGCATATATTTGAGAAAAATCATAAATTTATGATCAGGTGTTATCCCAGAAGTGGGCCATAGATTGGAAATATCTCCTAGCAATGTTTGGAAGTCATTGAGAGTCTGCAAGCAATCTCTTCTAATTTGCACTTTTTGTGTTCTAATTTCCTGTAAACCTATTTTATAACCTAGATAATTGATAGAATCTCTTCCTTGCATTTTTTTCAGAAGGAAGTTGTAATCTTCAACTTGGTCAAAATTTTCTTTATTTCTTCAAACATTCTTTCTAAAGTATCTACTTTTGAATCAGATAGCAAAATGTCATCCATGTAATGTTAAACTATAGATACAGGAAATTGCTTACATATTATTTCCAATGACTGACTTACAAAATATTGGCACAGGGTGAGGCTATTTAACATTCCCTGTTGGATGACCTTCCATTGATATCTTTTAGTAAGCTAAGAATTATAAGTAAGCACTGTAAAGGCAAATTATTATTTGTCCTATTTTTTTTTATAAAGGTATAGTGAAGAAACAATCTTTTAAATTAATACTATAAGAGGTTATCCTTTAGACAACAGGGAAGGCAAAGTAATTCCAGATTGTAGAAAACCCATTGATTGAATGACATTGTTAATAGCTCTTAGAACTCTCACCATTCTCTATTTTCCAGATTTCTTTTTAACAACAAATACAGGAGAATTCCAAGGACTGTCTGATTCTTCAATATTCTGAGCATCTAGTTGCTCCTGTACTAGTTGTTCTAAAGCCTGAAGCTTCTCTTTTGTTAAAGGCCATTGCTTAAGCCCTATAGGTTTCTTAGTTAACCATTTTAAAGGTAGGGCTGTTTGTACCTCTGAAAGTTTGATAGTTGTTTTGGTTTTTTTGTACAGCCTGAATGGTTAGTGGCTGTTTTTATAGTACCTTAAATATACTTCCCAGAAACATGAGTTGGTTTATGTTCCATTTCTGAGACTGCAGGAATGTTAATTTGTGTTTTCTATTGCTGCAAGAGATCATGATCCCATAGATTCACTGCTATGTTAGCCACGTATGGCCTCAGCATTCCTCTATGTCCTTCTGGCCCTATGCATTCAACCAATATTGTGCTTTGTTTTACTTAAGATAGGGGTCCAGTTCCTAGGAACTGAACATCTGCCTCCTGAAGAGGCTGATTTGGATGCCAGGATTCTGGAGTTATAATATTCACTTCTGTACATGTGTTCAGTAATCCTTCAATTACAATGTTATTTATTCATATGCTCAGTTTTGGTTTTTGATCATTTTTAGAAGTCTTCCAAAATACACATTGATGTGGGATCCCCTCTGTATGCTGTGAATATCATTGGCTAATAAAAGAACTGCTTTGGGCCTATAGCAGAGCTATAGGGGAAAAGAGCTAGTAGGGGAAAACTGGGCTGAATACTGGGAGAAAGGAGGTGGAGTCAGAGAGAAGCCATGGAACCACCTCCAGAGACAGACATGCTGAAACTTTGCTGGTAAGCCACAACCTCATAGTGATGCACAGACTGATGGAAGAGGGTTAAATTAAGATGTGAGAGTTAGCCAATAAGAAGATAGAGCTAATGGGCCAAGCAGTGATTTAAATAATATAGTTTCTGTGTGATTATTTTGGTTCTGTGCAGCCGGGACAAACAAGCAGCTCTCTAACAATAATACATTTCCTATTTTCTATTGGAATTTTTGATTCATCCTCTATGTTTACTCTATCATCCAGAGCAGTATGATTTTCTTTTATGACATGCACCAGATTTTCTAATATTCGTGAGAAGGCATGTCCTTCATAGTGACTGGGAATGACAGAACCATGTTTGACCTGGGGGCCTGTGAGAGTCCCCACAAGGAGTTTCCTGCTGATAATGGGCTGCATTGTTTGTCTCTTGTTGATCTACATTCATTGGTTCAATGTTGACCTTCACCACATCTTCTACATAATCCAGAAGATTGAGACCTTCTATTTTTGCCATTCCCAGAGGAGACATTATTTCTAGGAATGCCTTGTCTACAATTTGTTCACAGATGTTCTATTCTACCACAGTTAAAACATTTTACATTTTGATGACTGTTCATACCTTTGGAAATTGCTTCTCCTACCCAAGCCTCAGTATTATAGTCAAATGACTCAACATTGGTCGTGTGCCAGATCCATTCATCCATTGGTGCTGATTTGACCTTTAAAGGCCCAAGTATCTTTTTGCATTCTAAGTTGGCATTTTCAAAAGTCACAGATTCAATAAGTACTCTTCTAGCTTCTGAATCTGTTACCCCTATTTATACAGCTTTAGTTAATCTTTGAAAAAAGTTACTAAAGAGTTCTCTTGGGCAATGCATGACCTTAGTATATGATTCAATTCTTATTCCTCTTTCTTGAATCCTTTCCTAAGCATTCAAGGCTGCTGTACAGCATAGGGCAAGATGTGTTCTTTGTAAATAGCTTGACTCTGTGGATCAGCATAACAGACCTCACCAAGAATTTGATCTTGGGAAGCCTCAAATCCTTTGACCCTACCTTGATGTTCCAGGACTTTAGCCTCCTCTCTCCAATCTCTCTCTATTTCCACTTCAAATGTGGCATTGAGACTAATTGAAGCCAATCATGTGGAGTAACCCTATTGCTTGAAGCCTGTGTCTTTACTATCTCCCTAATGAATGGTGAATGCAAGCCATAAGATACTACTGCTTGCTTAATTTCTTTTAGATCTTTCATACCTATAGGTTTCAATTTACATTTTTGTTCCATTTGGGCATTAAGTATTTGCTGGCTTTTCAGGGGCAATAACAGAATAAGTAGATAAAACTCTTGTTAAGTCATCTCTAACTTGGAGAGGTACTGGTGTTGCTAAATCCTTTGCCTGTACCTCCCTTCTTTGCGTATCAATTCTGACCAGTTCCTCAATTGATTCAAATCTTTTTATTATTGTCTTTTGTAAAGCCTGAATCTCTTGACCTGTGAATGTTTCTAATGATTTCATTAAATCAATTAATTTATGGTTCTCATATGGTTCTGCACATGTGATTCCAAGGTTTTTAATTTTTCCATTAGTGATATCTTCTTATCTTTAGATATTATTTGGATGGTGTGTAGATTGCATTCCTAGAGGGATGCTCCATCTGCTAGCTTATCATAACTTTTTAACAGATTTTGATACTCAATTTCACAACTATGAATCCTTTCAGATAATCTCTCAGTACCTTTTTCTAAAGTTTCATAACCCATTGACATGGATTGAATTTTGCCTGTCAAATTAAGGTTATCATTTTAAATAGTATGAATCCTTTCAGCTAAGGACTGTATCCTTCCTAAAAGTTTCTCATTCTTGACTCTGTTATCAAACCATTTCTTTAAGGATATAATATGAAGAACAAAGCTAATAGCTGCTGTGGCCACAAAAATATTTGTACAAGGTAGGTCATATAGCTCTTGCAGAATTCCATCCATAATAGAAACAAAAAGCTTGTTAAATTCCTGGATGTTGATATTGTCTGCCATTATCTCGGGGTTGATTTACAATTTTCAAATTTATTTATTTATTAATCAAATTAACTTACCTCCATTATAATTTTCAAAAAATTGTTGTAGGTGTAATAATCTTTATTGATCAACAGGTGTCGCAGTTACGGCAGTAAGGAAGGTCAGAAATAGTACTGGAGACTTAGAGTTACTAACATATTTATTTAAATACTTAGAGGCAGCACACCTGCATACAGAGGAGGTTTGAGCTGGGCAGAAGGTTATGACACCCAGAGCTTGCAAGTAGTCACGAGCCACGTGGTTACTGAACAGAGTTCAGGCCAGTCCTTTGTGGATCTGAACTGGGAATGCAAGCCTGTGCTCCAGGTGCAGGGTTAGAGCCTCTGCTTCTGGAGACAGAGCTCAGCCTGATCAGAGCAGGCCTGGTAGAAGCCAGGGAAGCCTTCAAAGAGTTGCAGCAGAAAGCAGCAGGCAGCAGTAGGCCGGACCAAGTTACGTGGGTGAAGGCCCAGGCAGGAACTTGCCAAATTGCCCCAGTGGGCCTGTGAACCAAACTATGCACAGCTATGTGACAGAGGGGTAGTTCAACTGTGGAGGAGTAGTTCAGATGTGTAGCATGGGAGAAGGCTTCAGATGGGGTCTGGGCAAGACCTGGCAATGACGTGAGCTCAGGCCACGTGAACACCAATTTCTTGGCATACAAAAGAGTTCCAAATTAGCCTGGAATGGAGTATAACAAAGGTTTATTTATTATGGGATTAAACCCACAGAAAGTGTAGCGATCCACAGTCTTTTGCAAGCACTGGGAACTGGAACCAAAACCAAGAGGCCGTGCACGCTTTTCCTCTGCATCTATAGTACACGAGACCATGCCCAAAGTGGACTAGTATCTTACAGGCTATCAGCTAAAGGAGTTCCCACAGCAGTGCTCTGTTTGATGGGAAAACACTTGCATGTGCCATTGAGGGAGTTGGGCATGAGGAAATTTTGTAGAGAAAGGCTGGATGTTGAAATGACTCTGAAAATCTTGCCCTTTCTTTCTTTAGAGAGGTGAAGTATTTTCATGACTGTTCTTTTGTGGAGAGAGATTAACTTCCACTTCCACCTTTTCTATTTACAGAGACCTTTAGACCCTGATATCCTATTGCAGCAAAGTCAGTAATGGGCTAACTTCTTAGCCTCATTTAGGGTTAATAACATTGTTTGAGTGGGAACTGCTCTAGAAAAAAAATTGGAAAGAAAAAATTCTCTAGGTTAAGTACACTTAGAAGTATTGCCTAAATACTTCTTAGCAGAGGCATTATTTTCCTTAAAAAATGAACACTCTAGGGCCAAAAGCATCCTTTCAATACATCCATTTACCAGAGTGGTTGATTATATTGATTTTTTCTCCACAAATTTCAATCAAAATAATATGTATTTTTAAAGTAGTACTTTATTGTCCTGGCACTGTTCTTAGAATCCAGAATATTCCTTTTATCTCCTTGACATGTGTCAGCAACAGCTATATTAAAACTCCACATTTTAATCTTCCCCGAATTCAGTTCTCTTGATGAATTTCTTTGTGCTGGATGCCTGCAGTTCTGACTTCAAAAGCAGCTTTTCATGAGCAGGGAGAGAAATGGCAGCAGGTCAAGGAAGATTGGACCAGGTGATACTGGTCCCCCATTTCCCCTTCTATTCTGAGATGTAACATGTGAATTCACACTAAACTGGGGGAGAACAGTTCATGTTACTATATCCATAGGCCTTCTGGGAGAAACTGTGCCCTGAAAGGAAGAGTTCACAGACTAATTCTGACGTGCCACCCAAACTGTTTTCATCCATCCTTGATATGGGAAACCTGAAGCTTAAAAATGGTAGACTGTAACAAAATATTGGCCACATTGATGGGCTGGTGCCTAAGAGATGAAACCTGGGGCTGTCTGTGTTTAGGGGAGCAGGTAAATTTAGTGTTTGAGGCTGTTGGTCACTGGGGGTAAAGAGGGACCAGAAAGTCTATCAGTCCACACAGATGGAGTATCATCTGGGCTGTATCCCTTTCTCCCTCTAAGGGTCTAGACTTTGGACACTTAATATCCACTAGTCAAACCTTCCTTTTCCAGAGCTCCAGTCTCTTGATTCGTTCCCCCAAAAGAAAGAGATGAATTTTAGCATCTCATGACTGCAGAAGGCTGAATAACTGAGGTGTCCTCACAGGAAGACTAAATGGCACTCAGATGCAGGACAACTGAGGAGGAGAAGAAGTAGGTGAATCTAGGAGAAGCAGCTGAGGCAGGATTGGATAAGAGACGTTAGACATGAGAGATGCCCATGGAATGTTGTCCACATGCTCCTTCTCTCAATGGTTAAGTCCGTGATAGAAAACACAGCAGTGCCTTTTAGGAGTTCATAGAACTGGCGCCAGATCCAGTAAGTGTGTTCTGGCTAATGTTCCCTCTAGGATCCTGTTGGGGTGAGGGGTAGAAGTGCAGTGAACTTACACATCAATTCACACTATTCAAATTTAATTCCCCTAAGGTGATTATAAGCTATTGGATCCTAACAAAGAATCATAACCCAAATAGAGTATGGGTAAGGCTTCCACTTGTAGCTGAGTTCCTTCATACTCTGGACAAGCACACATCCTACTGCTGCTCCAAACGATTTGCTGATCCAGCCTACCTGCTTCCTGCTGCTTGCACCATTTGCCAGCAGACAGGTGCTGATTTGGACTGGCCCTTAGGGGAAGTCCAGTTGTGACTAAGTAGCATCAGAACTCAGTGTTTTCCAGTTTGTGTAAAGGACAGAATAGTGAACAATTGAGTCTTTCATGTGCCCTCTCTAGGTTCAAATGCCAAAATTTCAACTCACAAGGTATTGGGCAATCGGGCTGGTTGGAGGTGATTAGGGCTTGGGATGGCTTAGAACCCTCCGCATCTTGTAAGGACACAATGAGAATGTGGTATGGAGCAAACCAGGTGCTCCTTGATCCTGGGCTATTAAGTCTGTAGAAATGTGAGAAATAGTGGCTGTAACCAGTTTGTCCTGATTTTACTTCCCATATCTAGAATAGTGAAGAGACTTGACCAACCAACCCTTCCATATTTACCTTTTATTTATGGGGGCAGGGGGCCGGAGGCAGGTAGTGCTCATAAAAGCTTCAGAAATATTAAATGTCCATTATTCTAATTTCATTCTGATGTGTGGTACAATTCCTAACACAAAGCAGCTCAGGGGAGGTAGTCTTTATTTGACTCACAATTAATTCCAGGCCACCCTGCACCAGTGAGGGGAGGTCAAGGAGCAACTGCTGGGAAAATGTAGAGAATTTTCCAATTCTAAGATACTACCCTGATTGGCCTACACAGTAACCTAACTGTGAGTGTCCAAGATCCCTAAGTGGAACTGTCAGGAAAAGAAAGCAATTCATTTGATCCTAGGCACGTCTATAGTATCAAAAGTGCTTCTGCAGGCAGCCTAGTAGGTGGGAGCTCGGGAGTTCTGGATGTCTCAAGTGACACAGCCACAGTGCACGCCAGTCCTCTCTGATGCATCCGAGGGAGCTGGTTAACAGTCTTGAGAAAAGGTAGAAAACCTTTTTGGAAGAGTTTATCACTGGACATTATTTTCTAGAGATGACGTGTTTTTGCTTGTGCCAGTGGTGTGTGCACACACATGTGTGCAGGCACGCATGGCTCTACAAGTGGTCAGAGGCCAGAGGAGGGTACCATGTGTTCTGCTCTGACATTCTCTGCTTTAGTCCCTTGAGATGGGTTCTTTCACCCTCTCTAAAGTTTGACAGTTTGGGTAGGCTTGCTGGCCAGTGTTCTTTCAGGGTCTGCCTGTCTATAATCTCATTCTCTCATGCTAGGTTACAGGCATGCCCAGCCATGCCTGCCTTTCTTTTACATGGATGTTAAGGATCCAAACTGGTGTCTTCTTGCTTGTGTGGCAAATGTTCTTACCCACTCAGGCAGCTCCCAGACCCTAAATGATTGTTATAAAGTATTAGACCTGTTTATTCTCCTTCAAGCAAAAGCCCTGTTATTGTCGTGCTAATTTGTGCACCCAAAACATGCCGGCGCCTCAGACACTCAAAAGTGGGGGTCTCGGGTCAAAGCTAAAAGCAGGAGCAAACCCTCTCTTTGTTTACTCTCAGTTAAGATTATTTGTAAACTTGTCTGTGACATAAGGAAGGGCTGAGTGCAGCAAAGTGTCTTGTTCCTGTGACTTGTGTCTGGTGTCCCTGGGGGAGCCTCTGCTAACTGATGAAGATGTCAAGCCATGTCAGGGGAGTGTCAACAGCTGCATATTCATTGATGTGCCAGAGGCGCCCTCAGACTGGGGGATTTCACTGTTTGTTCACAGCAAAGACACTTAATTAATGAGTCGGCCTAATCAGGCTGTCTTATTATGTATGGGACACCAGTGCGGCTGATGTGCAAACAAACCAGCCTTGAGGAGCACTAATTAATAATTCTGAGCCAGGCATTCTGAGAGGCCTTGTCACCCAGCTCTCAGGGGTTTGGCAGCATCTCCTTTGCCGGGTTCTCATGTCCTCTGCATGCAAATGAGTGACCATGCCAGCAGATCTCCTGTTTACTACAGGACTGCACTTACTGTTGTACAGGACTTAATAGAGATGGATACACTGAATGGGAAAATTGTCTCTCTTGGGCAAGTCACCAATAAAATGCCTTTCTGTCCCCTCACTGAGTACCAGATCTTCTAAGTACAGATGGAGTTGGCTTTAGTGTGACCCAAAACAAATTAAGCTGAATAGTGGTCATTGGGCATTCACAACCAGGGCCAGATATTTAAACAGATAGCTAAACACAGGGTTCCTCACATAAGATGTTAAATGGGAATAAGGAAGGCCACTGAGAGAATCCGAAAGGGCAGGATAGGCATGACAGCTAGCAAGGAGGGGCCCTATGGCGGGGAGAGGCTGGTCAGCATCCTGATGGGTGGGCTTGGGGGAGGAGCCCTATGACGGGGAGAGGCTGGTCAGCATCCTGAGTGTGGGCTTGGGGGAGGAGACGGCAAGCCAGGTGATAGAGCTGGGTACAGGAGGGTCAACTGCACAGCTTGCAATGTCCAGCTCCAAGCTGCTGGCGTGTGTGCTGAGAAATGAAGCCTGAATGCTGGCAATAAAACCGGGGACTACGATTGGGAAATTCTGGGGGGCTTCGTGGGCGTGGGCTCCCTGTAATATCATGACCTCACAACAAACTTCCTGATCCCCTGGCTCTTAGAATCTTCATGCCCCTTCTTCTGTAATGTTCCCTCAACTTTAGCTCCGGGAGTTGTGTTGTAGATGCACTGACAGGGACTTCCCCAGTGATATGACCAGTGGACCTGCCTGCTTTGGTGGGGGAAATCTCACAGAGTCTTACCCCAAGATGAACAGAAAATTAACAACTGCCAAGAGAGGAATGAACTGCTTCCCCTACCAAATGGTTATCCAATACCAAGTGGGCAGCCATAGACAAATACCCACATGAGTCAGAGCAGGCTCTACGCAACCACTGTGTTGTGATCAGGACATCTCCTCCAGTTGTTTCAAATTCCTATTTTCTTGGTGTGGAAAATCATCTTCTGTTGTCCCTGTGTCTTTATCCATGGTGTCTGACCTTCCCTGGTCCATGTCCTCTAGCTGACTTCCCCACAGGTAGTTCATGATTGGTCCTACTGTCTGCCACTGCCACCACTTTCTATTAAGTTATATAGTCCTGGTAATTATTGTCCTATATGGTATTTGCTTCTGCTGTATAATACTATTGCCTTTCCTTCTCACTCTGAGTGTGGCATTATCCTAAATTCTGGATGTGTCTATTGTGGGACTTCTGTTTGTTACTGGACTTGCTCCTGAGGGCTGTACCTTTCCTTTGCGTTGGTTATGGAAACCACACACTGGCCTACTAGCTTTGCTGTCCTGGTAGAGTTGATCACTATAGTTCTAAAGTTGTAACACAAAGAAGGCTTTGGGAGGCTGAAATCACTCTTTGCCCTTCAGGTCTCTCAAATGGTAGGAGATCTTAGACAGAGATGAATTTCTTTATGGGTGTTTAGTCAGGGTTCTCTAGAGGAACAGAACTGATAGAATGCATGCATATATCTATCTATCTATCTATCTATCTATCTATCTATCTATCTATCTATCAATCTATCATCTATCTATCTATCAATCATCTATCTATCTATCTATCTATCTATCTATCTATCTATCTATCATCTATCTATCTATCTATCTATCTATCTATCTATCTATCTATCTATCTATCTATCATCTGTCTGTCTGTCTGTCTGTCTGTCTGTCTATCTATCTACCTACCTACCTATCATCTATAAAGAGGATATAGTAGAGTGACTTACAGAGTGTGGTCCAGGTAGCCTAACAATAGATGTCTACCAACAGGAAGTCTAAGGATCTAGTTGTTCAGTCCATGAGGTTGGATGTTTTAGCTGATCTCTCAGTATAAGCCAGAGTCATGAAGAAATAGGCTTTCATGGCACCAAAGCAATGGATTTTCCAGCTAAAGTGAGTACAAACAGGCTAAGAGGGAAAGTTTTCTTCTGTGTTCCTTATGTAGGCTGTCAGCAGAAGGTTGGCTCAGATTAAAGGTGGATCTCCCCACCTCAAAAGATCTGAATTAAACGTGGATCTTCTTACCTCAAAAGATCCATATGAAAAGTGGGTCTTCCCACATCAAATGATTTAATTGAGGAAACATCCTTCACAGGTATGTCCAACCACTTGGTTTTTAGTTCGTTGCAGATGTAGTCAAGTTGACAACCAAGAATAGTCATGGCAAAGGGAGAGTTGGGGGTTGGAGTCCACTAACTGTTGGTGACTGACTCAAGGAGGGAGGGGTCTGTAAGGGAGTGATAGTTTCTCATGAGTGCTCCTCACAGCCTACTCTTCATGTTTGTTTACTCTGGCCTTGCAATTTCTATGAGAAGACCTATAGAAAGATTTTAATCCCTGTGTTCCCATCTCAGCTTGAATCTTTCCACCTAAAATTACTCAGAATGCCACCAAATATGTGCTCCACTATTAGCATACTCACCTGTCTGTAATGTTTTACTGATGTGTGTATCTCTCTGTGTGTGAAGACATTTAATTTGTGTGTGTCTCTGTGTATATTTGTCTCTCTGTGTGTACCCCCCGTGTGTGTCCTTTGTGTGTCTGTCTGTATGTCCATAGGTTTGTGCATATTCCATATAGAAGACAGAGCAGGTAGAGAAATACCTAAGTATCAGTTTGAACTGAAATCCTAGAAATCATATTTGAGATGAGTCCCTCAAGTACTCGCATAGCTTTCCTTCCGAATTTGGGACCTACTGATCCAAATAAGCACATTAAATACAAATGCAATTACTTTAAAGATCCAGTTTATGAAGAACTGAACATCTGCCTGTGGTCTTGTTGAGGGATTCCTACCTTGTGGACACACACATCTGTAAATGGAGACTGTTCATTTTCATTGACCTAAAAAATCACACAAAACTGTATTAATTAGAACTGTTTGGCTAATGATTCTAGAGTATTGCTGACTAGCTCTTACATCGTAAATTAACCCATTTCTATCTAGCCATGTATCAACCACAAGGCTATGGTCTACCAGTTAGGTTTCTAAGGTACCAGCACGTCCTTCTCCTTTGACAGTTACATGGCTTCTCCTTGACTCTGATTACTCTCTCTATATATCTCTTCTAACCTGGCTATATTCTGCCCTGCCATAGGCCAATGCAGTTTTATTAACTATCCAATAAAAGCAACACATATACAGAAGGGATCCCACATCATACATCCATCATTTATTTCTGTTGTCCATAGTTTGAAATTGACAATTATTAACATCAGTTTTTTTTTCTTCTTTTTTCTTGAGTTTTTGAGACAGGGTTTCTCTGTAGCTCTGGAGCCTGTCCTGGAACTAGGTCTTGTAAACCAGGCTGGCCTTGAACTCACAGAATCTACCTGCCTCTGCCTCCCAAAGACGTGTGCTACCACCACCCAGTGTCACCATCAACTTCTAATTAAGTTCTTATCCAAATCCTCACAGAGTTTCCGACGACACATTTTACACTTGCTATTGCTCAAAGCAGCTCATTTTGAGCTCATTTATGGCTCAGGTTTGTTGTGATTTTAGCAGTTAATTTCAACACCATCCTTGAAAAGTAATCACTAAGTGTTTGCTATCATGACAGGATCTACAAAGGGAATTATGTCGAGTTCCTTCATGCTTTCTTATAGTTTGTGACTTAGCAGTAATTTTAATCATGATCTAAAAGATATAGGGAAATAATATATTTCTTATTCTTTAATTAGGGTTATCTGGAGTCTGATGTTTTCACATATTAACATGTAAGAAATATATACACTTCACAGATGCATTCACTATTATCCAAAGAGTGTCTTTAATGGGTAGTATCTGTCAATTGTTGAATCTGCTTTACAATCTGTAGTCCGCTATCCAGTCAACACTATACTCTGTTGTAAAAGTACATCTTGAACATTTGTGTAGTGCTACTTCAAAAATGTTTGCTAGTCAGGACCAAGGTGCACAGGAATATGCTGTTTTGGCACTTTGAGTTACGGTTATTAAAACTCTACCATCAACTTCAGCCCTGGGAACGACATGACTTTTTTTTTTAATCATCTTTGAAAAATTCCCAAGAGAGATACATTTTTCTCCCTTTAAGATTTTGTCCACAAACTTTTTTTTCCTTTGAAATCCAAAACTCAAGCACAGTTATAAGAAGCACAATGTAAATGCATGGAGTCATTTGTATCTAAACCAGGTTTATTATAGCCAAAGTATTTAACAGCACCCCTGTATTCCACACCATTCTTGTATCCCAGGTTCCAGGAGTCTCCTTCCCTTGGCATACGTGCATCTACTTTTCTTGATGGAGGTAATATGCCTCTCCCCCTACCATGCCAGAGAACTCTTTCCCCAGATCTTTGCTTGTCACCTCCTGTGAGATGCATCCATCACAAGCCCTGCTGTCCCAGCTCCCTGGCCTACTGTGCTCCTCTGGAACCACACACCACAAACAGCAAACCACCCACGTGACTCATTGTCTAATCATCCACCTTTTGAAGTGAGCTGACCACTCTCTTTAGAAACCTATGAGGTCTGTTTTCTTACATGTGTCTTCCTGGTGCCTTGCCTGGCACATAGCAGGGACTGCCAAAGTGAATGTGTTGGTCTCGAGCCTCTCTTTTCCCCAAAGAGATGGTATGGCCTGCCTTCTACATTGAGGTAGAAACACAGAAGCTATGCCAATCCTTTCTTTCTCAAACTCCTCTCCCCTCCCAAAACCAGTTCTGTGCATCTTGTCACTGGCTTTAGAAAAGCCATACAAACTAATTATAAAACAGACTTAGTGTCTAGTGCATTGTAGCCTGAAGCTTAATGAACAGTGAATTCGGGGATTTAGTCATCACAAGAAACGTTCCCCTCTAAATCCCCAAACGGACCATGGCTGTCCTGCGGGTGTTCAAAGTTGACCCTGAGGAAAGGCAGTCTATACCATGAGAACAAGAAATTGCCAGTGCCACTTTTCAAATTTCACTGGCACAGTAAGATTTCCAGTCCAGTACTTGCATCAACAGATGGATTATGTGAATTTGTTCTTGACATTCAGAGAAAGAAGCATAGCAGAGGATATGGGCAGGGACCTGTGCATGTCTAAGTCATATTGAACGAGAGCAGTGCACAGCCAGTGGACAGCTGGAGAATTCACTGTTCAACATTCCTGGTGACGAAAATATCTTTAAATTAAAAGAAATACCTATGAATAATGAAATGTAAAGTCCAAAGCCAGTTTGTATCTTTTACCTTGGAACTGATCAAATTGAAGTCATCACACCACAGCCTGCACATATGTTTGTTGTGGTATGATTACCAAGTGGCAGGTTCTGGTATCAGCCCGGATCTCCATCAGCACATGAATGGATAGGATTGTACTCCTTATACACAGTGTAGCTTTTATTCCACCACGACAAACAAAACCATCTAAATATCAGGAAAAGAGATGCAAGCAGAGATTCCCATGTTAAGGAAAATAAGCCCAAGTCAAAGAAACAAACGTAGCAGGCTTGTGCTTATGTGTGGATCTGGGGTTTTATAGAGATGCATAAAGTCATTCATGTGTATGTGTCATGAAAATAGAAGTAAGGCTGTCTATGGAAATGGGGAGGAGATGGCCATCAGGAAGATGGAGGAGAAGAAAGGAAAGGGTAGGGAGAATAAACATGCTCAGAATACTTGATGGAATAGTTTGGAATGGTCTCCCTGGATACCACCACCATGTACAGTGAACACACACCACTAAATTTAAATAAGAAGACTGTTTAAATTGGATAAAAATGCCAATGATGAGTGACTTCTTTTAGCCAGTCAAAACTTGTATATTTCTTGGCTACAATGGCCTACAAAGAATTTTTAAAAATTTAAATCATTAATTATTTTACAATTTTTTTTACAGTCACAAATACCTTTTGTGTCTACTACTCAGTATGTATTTATATCTAAATCAGTGCTGGTAATTAGATTTGTGATATAATACAAGTTCACTTACATTTAAGCTGGATTTCTGAGAGTATCAATAATAGTAAATTACATATATATTATTTAGTTTATTAAAACTCATAAAGTACCCACATTGATTATCAGCTCAAACTTTCTGGACATGACTAGCATCCTGCATTTGCTCTTGAGACATCCTGAGTATGACTCGGAGCCATCATCTTTGTGGTATTATGAGTGTGACATACAGCCCCCAACCTTGTTGCTTTGTGAGTGACTGTTCAGGCAGCAAGATGTCTCTGTCAAATCTAGAGTTTTGGACATTGCTTACAATGTACTTCCTGTTTACTTAGGTAATATTATATCCTTCTGGAGTCTTTGATGGGGTTGAAGAAAGATAGCTATAATTATAAAAGATAGATTAGATATAAAACTTTAGATTCACAAATATAGGACAGATGATAGAGTATTTTCCTTAATTTGCCAAATGTAAACAGACTAAATATTGTAACTATAATTCTTGCTTGGTAACTGTTTTGTTGTATGTAATCTTGCCATGTTAAAGTTAAAATCTTCCTTTCTATTTAGACAGAAAAGGGAAAGTGATGTGCAATTCCCATCCACATGCTGTGAGTATGTTTTACTACCATTGGTTAATAAAAAAGTAGCCAAAGGCTTAGCAGAGTAAAGCCAGGCAGAAGATCCAAACAGAGATGTAGAGAGAGAGAGTAGGCAGAGTCAGAGAGATGCTATGTAGTTGCTGAAGGAGACAGGCATGCCTCAGAACCTTGCTAGTAAACCATGAGCCTTGTGGAAAATACAAAATAATGAGAATGGGTTAATTAAGATGTAAGAGCTAGCTGGAAATACACTTAAGCTATTTGACAAACAGTACTGCAATTAATATAGTTTCTGTGTGATTATTTCAGGTCTGGGTGGCCAGGAAATGAACAAGCACCTTCCATCTACAAGTGTGGGTCAGAGTCTTTGATTTCCATGGCTTTGTGAGTTTACACCAGAGCTCATAGTCAAATGGTACCTACACCCAGAAGGCGGCCTAGTCTGCTTTGATGCATCTAAAAGAGATTCATTTTTATTTAAATTATGTGTACATGTTTCTGTGTGTGCATGTGAGTTTATGTGCCTGGAGATATCAGATGTTTCAGTTTCCCATGAAGCTGGAGATACAGGCAGTTATAAGCTGCTGGCATTTTGGATCCTCTGCAAGGACATTGCATGCTCTTAACCACCGAACTGTCTCTCCAATCACCTGAACATTTTCATTTATCTGAGAAGACCGAAACAATAGGATTAAATTGGGAATATTACATTTTCATCAGTGATATTAGAAGAACTTCAAATTTGGAATAATTATTTTAAAATGTGATATAAGATCAGAGTTAACCAGCAAGTCCAGCTTGATGAGTCAGTAACTTCAAGCGTGCTACGTTGTAGCAAATAATGCTGTGTTATAAGTATTGTTCTTATTATTTTAGTCTTCAAAAGCAGTCAAAACTAATATAAATGGAAGACTGTTAAGATTGCTTAGATACCTCTATGGGTATGCTGTTTAAAACCCCTGAGCACTGTTTTGTTTGAAGGATTATGGGTAAGGACACTGAGGCCCATGTGAGCTCAGAGAGGCATCTGAGATGTGAAGTTTTAGAATTCTATGGTCCTTCCTGCACCAGCCCCCTTAACACATGTGTGCATGCATGTATGTTTGTCTATGCACATGTCTGTGTTTTATCAAAATTTCTGCATGGGCATAACCCCTGTGGCATCTCACACGATGTTATCTTATACAAAGACCGGATCACTCTCAGTGAGTCAGGAGGCAGTCTCTGAAACAGACCTCAGGGACTTTCCCAAAGGACCCCTTGTGCCATAATAGATCTGAAAATGACTAAATTTTTGCACAAAACGTAGACTTTTCACTATCGAACATTTTTCTGCAGTTTTCACACATTTTGTCAAGTGTTGCCTCTATAGAAATGCTCGCTCAACACGATTTTTCTGGAAGAGACTGGTTTCCATATTGATTGCTCTATCACAGAGAAATAATCGTATTTTCTAACATCTCATGCATATGCATCCAAAACACAGAGAACCAACTTCACTAAGACAGAAGTCTGCACTGCTCTCTTCTCGGAGGTCACTCTGAGACAAATGCTTGCACACTTGTCTTCACACATCTGTGCGACAGACAGAGCTTCACACAGATGTCATTGTACCATGTGGACTCCCGCCACAGCACCTGGCCTGAGTCCTGTCACTTTGCTTCCTTCCTCCATGCACTCACCTTCTTGCCCTGTGCAGCTGCCCAGGCTCCAGTGTGAGTCCCTGGCTTTCACTTGCTTGCTTCGTGCTTTGACACGCTCACATGAATTCCTATGATGCATGAATTCCTGAGTGGAGGGTTGGCCTGCTCTTGAAATAGAACATCTCAGTGTCTTGGTTGCCTTCCTAAACAATAAGATCTTAAAGGTAGGGATTTGCTAATTCCTCCACTTTGTGGCTGCAGGAATATCTCTGTCTTTAGTAACTGCCAAATGCTTGGCTCCCTTCAGTTCAGAGTTAATCCTGATGATGCTGCTCTTCCACATCCCACATTAGAAGTGCCTTCTCCTTCACCTTTCACCGACTCTGATTGTACAGGAATCTCGTGTGTTTCCTTTTCTATTAGTATATACTAATTATACCTAGTGAGTTTATCATGGCTGTATGTTAAGAATTTTGCCGTGTGCACTGCATGGCTCTCTCTCATCCCCTCCCAACTGTCCAATTCCCTTTTTTCTAACTAGTACCTCCTCTGCTTTGATATATTTTATTAAAAGCAATACACTAGTAAATTCAAAGATCAGCTTATTAAGAGAATCTATGTAGTAAGCTTTGGAAGCCGACCCAGCAAACCTGCTTAACTGCAGACGCAGCTAACTTAGAAAATAATTTCATCTAGGTTATTTTATTGGAGATGACTCATGAGTATTTTGGACATATCTTGTACTTATTTTAACTGTTGGGCTGTATTACCATGCTGTGAGATTGATAAATATTTTAATGAAGAGTTGTATTTCTAGGTCATGCATTAAAAGATGAACGGAGTACCTGTGCGACAGCCATAAATGCTAAATTAGCACAAGAGTGTTCTTTATATTTAGCTCCTGGTTGAGTTTACCCCCTTGTAAGAAATCTGGTAAAATCCTGGAGTCCAACCAGCCTTCTCAGTTATTGTGGCGAACAGTAGCTCCTGCTGCCTTTGCTGAGGTAGGCCTGCAACTGAGGCATTTTTGAGCAAGCAGATACAAGATTTGTATTTTATTTTTAAGTGTGTATGTATGTGTGTTTTCTATGCATGTCTATGTGTGCATGTTCACTCAGGTGTATGAGTGAGGGCATGTTCATATATGTGAGTATGGGTGTGTGTACCATACTATGTTTTGTGTGTGTATGTTGTGCATGCATGCCTAGGTATGTATGTGTATTCATGTGCATGACTGAAGACAGGTTCATGTGTGTGAGCATGGGTATGTGGGTCACATCATGTGTGTGTTGAGGTGGGAGTACAGGCCTGGGTGCTGGTTCTCCTATTTGAGACAAGTCTCTCCTTTATTGTTCACCATTGCAGACACCAAGCTCCCTGGCCTTTGAGTTTCCATGTCCTATCTCTCAGGGGGTGCTGTGCTTGCATGTGCAAATGACCACACTAAGCTGTGCATGAGTTCTGGAGATTCAAACCTGTATCCACAAGCCCGCAAAGCAAGGACTTCACCGAACCATCTTCCCAGCTCCCTTTCTGTATGTTAATGGTAGCAGACAATTAGGGGCCCGGATGGTGGTTTCCACTAGTGAGCAGGTTCTCTTCCATCTGTCTGCCAGCTCTCAGTGAGAGGGCAAGAGTGGAGCCAGAGAAGAAATCTCTGAAAGCAGTTCACAGGAGAGCCCTCCATCCTTTCTGTAGGACCTTCCAACCGCAGCCGTGAAGACTCAGCATCTGGGCACACGAACACCCATCACCACCCACTGTCATGCCTAATAGAGTGCTGCTTAGTTTTTTGCAGAAAAACAAATGGTCTTTCCCTTTCTTCGTCACCATCTGTGACAACCTCAGAAGCTGTATTTTCAGTCAGGACAGCTCTTTTGCTCGTCAGTATATTAAGAAATGTTTGAGCTTTTCCCCAAACATGCCACTTCTGAAATTACTAGAAGTTAAAGTGGCCAGAAAGGCAAACTGCAGACAGAGTATCTGGTTATGAAACCACAAAGAACTCAAGAGAAAATCACACTAAGGAAGGAAGGAAGGGCACTGATTTTTCCTTGAGAATGTTTCTAAAGAATTGTAGAAATTGGAAGCAATTTTCTTAATAAAAAGGCAGCTTAAATTAGAATGACTGAGGAGAGAAAGCACAAATAAAGCAGAGTTGACCTGAACTCCCCTTCCCCACAGCTCACTCCCCACTGAGAACCACTGTGTCCCATCTTCTATTTGTCCTTTCCTGGTAGAGCAGTTATTAGTCAGTTCTGTGACAGAGGCTCTGACATTTGTCTGTAGAGGAATGTTCAGCTATCCCCCAGGAATCTAAAAATGGCTTCAGAAAGAAGTGCCAATGGGAACCTGACCACAGCTCTCACGTGCTGTGAGCAGACATAAGCATCCCACCGGAAACAGAAATCACTGGGTCACCTTCCGACAGAGAAGCCACTGAGAATGTTGTCTTCCCTCCTGCAAACTCCTGGTCATGGACTTCAGAAGCCAGGAAATTACCAGGTCCAAATGAAGAGCCCTGGTAAAAGGGACACTGAGGAGCCTAACGCTACCTGTAGATGTCTTTAGGAGTGCTTCTTGCTACGTTAGCATGGAACTGATCACATCCTTGAGCCTTGTGTCTGCACATCTGGGTTCTTACTCTATTCTGAGGTACCTTAAATCTACATTTGTTGTATTCATTTTCTATAGGATATATGCTTGGAAATGGTGGGTTTACCTCCAAAATTATTTTCTCATCAATGATAAGTAAGAATGCCAAGATACAAACATCTATTATCATCTGCTTTCATTTTAAGGGTTAAAATAATGTTTTGATGCTTCATATAGTCTTTGAAGAGTTGTGTAAAAGAAGGTTTGAAAGATCCAGAAACATCTGTTATCTCTGTTCTCAATACTGAGAGTAACTTCTGGACACTGAGGACTTTTACGCAAACATCCAACGGCATGTTGCCTGCCTATGGGTTTATTTCCACCACTGTCATTCAGAGGAAATGCTGTCCACACACTTGGACATAAAGGGGAGTTCATTCTGCCTGAAGGACTTTAATGAGAATGCCACCCTGGCATATTTCTAATTCAATCCAAAGCTAGGGAGAGAAAACAATGTGGAATTCAGTCAGAACACTGGCAGCCTTGTTCAAGACTGACTACAAAGCATAACTCAATCAGGGAATCAGGTCACGTTTCTGTCCTGGCAAAGCCCTGGGCACACTCACATATCACACACACCACACACAGACACATGCACACAGACACACACACACACACGTATACATGCACACAGACACACACACGTATACATGCACACACATGTACACACACATACACATGCATACGCACACAGACACACACACATGTACACGTGTACATGCACACAAACACACACACCTGTTAAAGTAAGTACAGTGTACTTCTCAAGGCTTGTCTTACCTAGGCACGGGAATTTTTCCCTGTGTAATTACTAGATCATATTATTCATTTGCTCTGTATCAGTCATCTCGGAAGTATAATGAATAAAGCAAATGGATTTCACAGCCTAAAAGTCTAACTCATGTAAGCACATCCTCTAGGCTTATGTAGAATGGTAAAAATAACACTGGATTTGGAGGACTGTGGAAGATAAATGATGAAATTTTAATCCAGTCCAATCCCCCATGTAATGCCGTGGAAGAAGCATTTCATCTATTCACCCATTTCCACATGGTTTATCTGTTAATACCTTGGTATTTAAAGGAGAGCATTAGATGGGATCAAACGAGAGAGGGTATACGTTACATTTCCTCTCTTAGTACCCTTAGCTCTGAGCGGCTTTCAGAGAGCTTTTCAGGCGTGTATACCGATAGCAGGGAAGACTGTGGGGTTTGATGGAATGGGTCAGGGACAGAGAACTTTCAGTCCTATCAAGCAAGGGTTTTCACAGCCCCAATGTCTGGCCTCAGTTCAGCGTGTAGTGGGGGTATTCCTATATGGCCTTAGACTCAGTGTGGTGACATTTTACATACAAAGAGGTGGGACAGAGTGTATCTACACAGAAGGGCATGGCAAGCCAATGTCATCCCAGAGAAGTGAAGAAAACCTAGGTCCTGTTGGGAATGCTTGGAAGAAGCGACGTTGTTTGCTGTGTGTGGTTTTGTTTGGAATCTCAGTTTTCATACTTCATACACTTGGGAGATCTGACCAGAGGGAATCACACTGTGATGATACTAACACAGTGTGGGGGAGGTGGGCCTCTGTTTTTGTTGCCATTCTTGGCCTAGACTGATCCATGACTTTGGAACCAAAAGAGGGTGGAGGGAGAAAGGGGGTTTACTTACACTTGGTTTCATGGGCTCAATCCACCTAGATCCAAACATATAAACATTTACAAGGAACACACAGAACTTTGAAATCTAAGAATTTTGAGCATTACCCAAACTACGCATGTGTGGAAATGCCACTAAAGTCCAGACCCCATTTCATCTAAGACATCACTTTTACAATTAATATGATCTATATTCAAACCGACTCTATGGGGCACTGTCCCTTTAAAATTTCATTTTTTTCCTTGTTGGGGATTGAACCCAAGGCCCTTGTGCATGCTGGGCAAGTGTAATATTGTAGTGTAATATTGTAGCAACATTCCCAGCCTCTCTCTTTCATAGATGAGTGGTTGTGATTTGAACAACAGACACCTTTTGCGCCCTGTCTGAACTCCACAGCAGCACATGGCAATGTGTGATGGTCTGAACGAGAAAGCCTCTCATAGGCTCAGGCATTTAAACAGTTGATTCCCAGTTGATGACCTTGTTTGGGGAGCCTAGCAGGTGTGGTATTGTTGGAGGAGGCACATCACCGAAGGGGGCAGGCTTAGAGTTTCCCAAGCCATGTGCCTTTCTCAGGTCCCTGTCCCTGTAGTCAAGAATGCACTCTTTCAGCTTCCTGTCCTAGCTGCTGCGCCCGCCATCATGGATTCTAAACCTCTTCCTTCTATAAGTTGCTTTGGTTATGGTGGTTTAACACAGCAATAGAAAAGTAATGAATACAGTGTCTCCTAGGCTAACCCTAACCTAGGACAAGCATTTCCTTTGTTAGTTTTTCTTTCCCATGAGATTCCACTATGGCTACCCTTTTGCCTAATTCCTGGGGTCCATGTTAAGTAGGGATCATAATCTCCCAGATCATAACAAATCAATACTGCTATTAAATCTGTCCGTTTCAGTCTCACCATTTAGAGACAAAAATTCACATTAATTTGCTCATCTTATTAAATTTTCCTGACACAATGGGATGACTCAGAAGGAGCTCTGGGAGGAATGGCTTGGAAAGTTGGTGGATACTCGACAAAGGATCTCTTTGATTGTTTTTCTTTGATACCTTCTACAGCTGGACGCTTACTTTACAATGGGGAGCATGGCTGCAAATCAAAATAATGCTTAGAAAAGACGTTGTAGAACACATTCTGCTCTATGAGCTGTCGGGAAGATTATTCTGTGTTGAACAGAGTGACTCTCCTGGCCAGCCTTCCAGCTTTGCTCGCTTATTTGTGCACTAGTATGAAGCAACAGGCTCCAGAGTCATTAGCGACCAAGAGGACAATGTATAAATATGCACATAATTAAGGCTAAAACCTGTATATAAAAAGATCCAATTATTTCCATAAGCATCTGCTTCAATGCTTCTTCCACTCAGAAAAAAGCTAAAAACACATCCAATTATATTAATATCAGTGTTGAATGATATTTGATAAACATGAGAGCAGAGTTGCAGGTTGGCATGATCGAAAAAAACTGAAGAACAATCTTTGTAAATGTTTAAATTTTCATATTTTCAGCCAAATGAATTTTCTCAGGTTCTTTAATTACTGACTTCAGAGATGGTGACGTCTTTGTATATTAAAGGACCCCTGGAAATGGCAATAAATACTTAGCATGGTCGTGCATGTATTCAAATTACATATTATAAACTCAAATCTGATCACACTGAGTTAATTTCAATGAGTATGACATGAACTTCTGGGGAAAATGTCAGCTAAATTGCATGTTTACAAACTCCACAGGCACTTTTCGCCTCAGCCCAAAGAACTAATGTCCTCAGAAATGAAAGCAAAGAATTAGAAACATCACATCTATGATTACTATAGCAAGGAAGTGGCAACTGCCTAGATGTCCGTCAACAGATGAATGGATCAGGAAAATACGATACACGTAAACAATGAAATATTATTCAGCTATAAAGAAAAACAAGGTCATGAAAATTTCAGGAATGTGGATGGACCCAGGAAGTGTAGCATTAATCATGATGACCCAAACTCAGAAGGGGGAAAAAAAAAGATGTATGTTTTCACTTATATGAGGGTCCTAGCCTATAAGGTAAGTGTGTATATATGTAAACAGGTGTAAGAGACATGGGTGTGTATACATAGTTGTAAGTGTGGATGCAGCAGACAGTCTAGAAAAGGGACTAAGGTGGTGAAGAAGGATGGAGGGAGGGCAGAAGGACACATGGATTATGAAAAAGGAAAGCAAGCTTTGTTTTTCTGTTTTCCACTCCGTGACAGTTGCCCCCTCCCCCCGCCCCATGGTGGATATGTGAGCGCAACTTCTGTGCACCAAAGTATCAAGAACCACTTTGCATTTATCAGAGTGTGGCATCTGTTCTTTCTCTGAGGCAGTGGTTGTGAAGTTGTGTCTTCCTTCTCTTCCCATTGTCCCTTGGTGCCGTGTGACAAAGACACTGTCAGGCACTGGGTACATTTGTCCCATTGACCCACTTCATAATGTGAGTTTTAAAAATGAATTGTTCTGAAGGAGAGATTTCTTAACCTTAAAATCATCACATTTTTTTTAAGTGGTGAAAGAAAACCATGGTGCTATTTAATATGTGCACTGCATCACTGTACATAAACTAATGTATGATTTTTTAAATAAAGGAACTAAAAATAGAGGAATAGCCACCATCCCTCTCCAGTACAAAACTTTAGAGCATACGTAGGTGAATAGAGAGTATTCCTGGAACACGTCAATGCCTGTAACATGGGCTGCTACAAATTCTAACACTATCAGGAGCACATAGAACTGAGGTCCCAGAATAAAGAGTGAGCTTTAGTAAGTCAGAGGGTCCAGGGCACAAGAATGCCCTGTTGTAAGGCAGAGTTTAAAGCATCAAACTTGCAGTATCACTTCTGATGCAGAGTACCTAGGTACACCAAGCTACCCAGGCATGGGCATGGCAGTGCTATTTATAATAGAAAAGAGTCACAAACTGTAATAATTAAATCATGGCTCTGTGTGCTGTGGAAAAAGTGAAACCTCTACAACAAGAACAATGAATTAGATACAGGTATTAACTTGAAAAGATGCCCTTACATCTGCTAAAAGGAGCAACTGAAAAAGCATGCAGGATGGAATCCAAACTGATCCGCTGGGTGTGTTGTTGGTCCACTTGGTGTGTTGTTGGTCCACTTGGTGTGTTGTTGGTCCACTTGGTGTGTTGTTGGTCCACTTGATGTGCTGTTGGTCCATTTGGTATGCTGTTGGTCTGCTTGGTGTATTGCTGGTCCACTTGGTGTGTTGTTGGTTCTCTTGGTGTGTTATTGGTCCTTTGGGTGTGTTATTGTTCCACTTGGTGTGTTGTTGGTTCTCTGGGTGTGTTATTGGTCTTCTTGGTGTGTTGTTGGTCTGCTTGTTGTGTTGTTGGTCTGCTTGGTGTGTTGTTGGTCTGCTTGGTGTGTTGTTGGTCCACTTGTTGTGTTGTTGGTATGCTTGGTGTCTTGTTGGTGTGTCATAATCTGTTGCAGCTCTCTAACTGGAAGATGGGAATGCTTCAAAACAGTGCTTTGGTCTGAGTCATAAGAGACTGGGTGAATGTTCTTTTCTTTGTGTTCTTTCATTGTGAGAACAAAACCATCTAATCTCTATTGTGATAGTCATTGCATCAGATACTGCCTTTTGAGAATATTCAAGATATTTTAAAACCCTGACAGAGGACTCCCAGGTCTCTGTGTGTAAAACAGTAGCTGGAAGTCTCTAGGAGCTTCACACCAAGGGGCCACATGATGCTTGAGGGTTTAATCTAAGATCATCACACTTTTATTGTGAAATTTTATACAATGTGTCTCCTTAATGATATTTTCAAATTTCCCCACTTGAAGCATTGCCACTGAGGGCTGTTAACTATGTCATATTACTTCAATCCTGAAAGCATTGTTATAAGACAATTAACACTGTAAATTAAAACGAAGTCTAGCAGTTTGCTCTGAGCTTGTCCATCTTCCAATCCTAGCCCCTTTCCAGCAACTCCTGTCCATTCTGAGCAAATCTTGCAGTTAGAGAAAAGCAGTGCGTATTCTACTCATGGCACATTTTTTAGTTTTTTTTCCTTTGCCCTATGTCCAGAATGGGGGCTCTTAGGCTGTATGTTGCAGCCAGTCTTCTGAGGGTGATTGACACGGAGGTTATGGGACTACAAGCCAGTGTCTACTTAGAGGTAGAAGGTCCTTCTGAGAATTCACATGTTGACCAGCAGCACATGGCGCTGCCCTCACAGTAGTCAGCTTGATCACTGAGTTACTTGATCACAGTAAGTCAGACTGTGTTCTCCACTTGCCAACTGTAGACCTCAGTGAGGCCACAGGACACAGTCAGAGGCCCAGTCAGTACGAGTGGGTAGCAGGAGGGTTGAGAAGAGCTCATTTGTTTTTTTTTTTCTCTGAAGATGAGTAGAAGTTATAACCTGTGGGTCACAACTACTTTGGCCCTTTCATGGGGGTCATATATCTTATACCTTACATATCAGATATTAGAAATAAGAATAACAAAATTACACTTATGAGGTCACAATGAAAATGATTTTATGGTTGGGGAGATCAGCACGACATGATGAATAAAGAGTCACAGCATCAGGAAGGTTGAGAACCACTGCTGTAAAGGAATGAGTCTCTCCTAACTCTGCTATGTTCCCTGCTTCTGTGACTTAAACAGCAAAAGGGGGAGATTTCTTATAATCCGGGGTCCCAATGGTGTCTATCCATCATGGCAGGGAGGGCATGGTGGAACAGAGCTGCTCATACTACCGCAGCCAGGAAGAAGGAGAATGATAAAAGGAGCAAGGAAAGAGGTCAGAGCAAGATGAGCATCCAACCCCCAGTGATGTTCTTTGTTTTTCTTCCAATTATGTCACCTTCTGCTTTCCCAACCTCTGAGTATCGCTATGATAGTATGAAGCCATTGCATCAGACTCTGCCTTTTGAGAATACTAATAACCCATCAATTATATCTATAGGTTACACCCTCCTGGCTCTTTCTCAGTCTTACCAAATTGACCTCAGACTGAACCAGTGCATTCTGGAGGAGTGGGCAGAAATTAGACCCAGGATCCTTCCTGTTGCCCTGATTCCTTTCCATCTGGTGTCTGTGGGAATCTATTTGTGAAGGGACTGTTGAGTATGTCTTCAGAAATTATTTTCTTCATTGGAGAGGAAGCAGTGAAATGATAAGTAGATGAACAGAAGGTCAAGATTTGATCATATTTAATAGATCAGTTAAGGGAAGGGACTTAGTAACAATCCTTGATTCAAGAAGGCTCAATTCCTTTCTTCTTCCACCCTAAATGTTCAGGTATACTAACTAACTGAATGTGGCACTTAGACAGTCTTTGTTTTCCTTTTAATTTATTCATCTCTCAAACAATACTTTCCAATTGCGCTCCTCCACTCCTCCCAGTCTCCCCATTTTTCCTCTCACAGAGTCACTCCTCTGTTTCCCCTCAGAAAGAGCAGGCCTTGCAGGGATATTAACTGAACATAGCTTAACAAGATTCAACAGGACAAGGTACAAACCCTCATATCAAAGCTGGACGAGGCAACGCAGTAGGAGGAGAAGGATCCCAAGAGCAGACAAAAGAGTCACACACCCCCATTCCCATTGTTAAGAGTGTCACAAAAACCCCAAGGCAATGACCATAACATAAATGCAGAGGACCTAGCACAAACTCATGCAAAATCCATGATTGCTGCTTCAGTCAGCCAATTTTCATCGATTTATTATCACCAGTGTTTCAAACTCTCATTAAGAATGTGTTTCTTTGGAAGATAAAAGATGCAGAGGGTCTTCTCTGCCTCATCTCGTTCCTTTGGAAGGCAGAGTGGTACCTTGAATGGAACCTGGATCTGGCCTGAGTAGGTTCTGTATCCTGGAGTTTTAGAATAACAAGCCCAGTAACAACAATTGTGGCTTAGATCCCACTATGTGAGTCTGTGGCAAGGAGTCCTTGTGGGTTCTTTCCAATGAGGACTTGATTGACCTTGCGGTTTCAATCATTGCTTGGTGGTTTCTGCTCCTTAGCTGTCACTGTAATTAACCCAGGATACAGAAGCATTGCAGGCAGCTGATGTAAATTTAATATTTTTTCATTGGTGGTGACTTCCTGGCTCTTCCGGGCTCCCCTTCTGGAATCCCACATGTCCTGTGTCATGCTGGAGATGCTGCTAGTGGCATATGGCCTGAAATAACTCTAGAGTTGAGAGAACAAGATTGAACTTTCAATGTTCAAGATTTACGCATGAAAAATGTCACCATCTCAAAACATATTTTATGAGTTAAAATGGAAGACAGAGCCCCTCTGCCTCAGGTGGCAGGCCATATGTCTATGAAAGTTACCTCCTCTTGGCCATTCTTGGTGTTCCTCCAGCTTCTGCCATCATGAGTAATCACTCCAGCAATGCAGCAGGGCTTCAGCCCAGACACAGGGGCAACCATCTTCATAATTACAGCAGAAATCCCAGCCTAACAGTTGATGAAGACATGAAAAAAGGAAAAATGCAGAAAAAGAAACCAGACAGGCTATGCAATAGGAAGTCCAACTATTTAACAAATCACACACATTACAGGTCCATCATCTTTACAGCTGTGGGGTGCCATGTTAAGTAGAGTACGGAGGGCCTGGCTCCTCAGGGTGTCCATGCCATTGGCTAATCCCAGAACCCATTTGCCTCTCATGCCCTGCTCTACTCTGGCCTTCACCATCTCCTAAAAACAAGTTGCATTAGCCTCTTTCATTTTCAGTTTCCTGGCTCTTATTATTTAGTTATGTTACACCAACAATGATTGATTTATGCTAGGTTTCCATTGTGTTGACCACAAAAAATAACTCCATTTGTTAAATTGACCAAGTCACACACATCTGTGTAATGAAGAAAGTAAGTAGGTAGGGAAGAAATCATTCGCTCTGACGTCTAGTTTCCAAGGCTCCCTTCACCTTGCAGAGCAGCAGGTTTCTGCTCTAAGTGCTTCTATAGAAAGGCACATCCTGGCTCGGAGATCATCATGATCATGTTTGTTTTCAGACGTCGACTTTCCAAACCCACACCAATACTGTTTGCCAAGAAAAATCCCTCTATTTTCCAATAAAAGGCCACTTTTGAATAGTGCTGCATATGGAGTCATGCTTTGGTCTACAAAGGGACATAAACCTGCTCTTTGCTGTGCCAGTAAAGGCAGCTCATTAAATATGTGCTATTACAAACCGCTAGTGCGTCCCCTTTTCCTTCCTTCTTTCTTTCTGTCTGTCTGTCTGTCTTTCTTTTTTTTTTGATTTTTCAAGACAGGGTTTCACTGTAGTTTTAGAGACTGTCTTGAGACCAGAGTGGCCTCGAACTCACAGAGATCCACCTGCCTCTGCCTCCCGAGTGCTGGGATTAAAGTCGTGCATCACCACCGTCCGGCGTGCTTCTCCTTTCTTAATGCCCTCCTCTTCTTCCTCCTCCCTCCATCCTCCCTTTCCTCCTTTTTTTGTTGTCAAGGAAGTCCATATGCTTGGCACACTCCCTTATCTACTTGTCCAAACAGCTCCCCAAGGAAGCTCTCTTCTGTATTTTACCATGGTTACGCAGTTTAATGTTGCCTTTGCATTATAGTAAGACTGCTTATATTGTTAAGTCATGAGGGTGAATGGAACCCACTCAAAGAGTCTTCTGGGGAAATATAATTTAATTGGCCTTCCTGTGTTTCTGTGATAAAACTCTGATCAAAACCAACTTGGGCAGGACAAGATATATTTCATCTCACAAGTTCATCACTGATGGAAGTCAAGGCATAATCTTGTAGCAGAAACCATGTAAGAGTACTGCTCATTGGCCTGCTTCCTCTGCCCTGCTCATGTACCTTTCTTACATAACCCAGACCCACCTTCCTAGGGTTGGCACTGTCTACAGTGGCCAGGGCCCTCCTACATCAATTAGCAATCAAGAAAATGCCCCATAGGCCAATCTGATGGAGGCAATTCTCCAACTGAAATTCTCTCTTCCCAGATGTATCTAGGTTCATTCATGTCATGTTGATGAAATGAACCAGTACACCCTTCTAGGTATCTAACCAAACCTTTCTTTCATCTTTTCTTTGGAAATTTATAATTGAATTGCTGAGACAAATCTAAATACACTAAAGTAGAATAAGTGCTGGATTCAAATAAAAAATTTAGTTTGTCACATGAGGTGTCACATGTGGTTTGTAATTACCGCTTAAGAGGATAATGGAGCTGGGCTGTGGAGATGGCTCAGTACCTGCCGTGCATGAGGAGTTGAGTTCAATTTCTAAGACCCACATTAAAATTATCCAGAAGCAGTGATGCATGCTTGCAATCCTTACACTGTAGAGGTGGAGAAAAGCCAATCCTTGGGACTCCCTTGTCAGCCAGCCTAGCCTGCTCTACAAGCTACACACACACAGACACACATACACACACAGAATGAATTGACTCAATAATTCATCTGTGATTTTTCATAGTTACTGGCCTAGCTTTGATGGCTTGCACTTAATTCGACCAAGACAACTTCTGCTGCAGCACCTCCCTGGCCTACTCTATCTCATGTATCCTCCTGCAACACCCTGCAGGAACACTGACTTGTATTCCTGGAAAGGAAGTATAACAGCGGTTGGCAAGAGGCTTGACTCTAGAGGGGGTCCCAGACGTTCACAGGGATGTCTCCAGCTAGGACCCTGGGCAGTGGAGGAGAGGGTGCCTGAACTGGCCTTGTCCCATAGTCACACTGATCTTGAATATCACCATAGAACCTTCGTCTGGTGACAGATGGAGATAGAGACAGAGACCCACAAGGGAGTACTGGACTGAGCTCCCAAGGTCCAGTTGAAGAACAGAAAGAGGGAGAATATGACCAAGGAAGTCAGGACCACGAGGGGTTGATCCACCCACTGAGACAGTGTGCCTGAACTAATGGGAGTTCACCAAAGCCAGCTGGAATGGGACTGAACCCTCTGAATGTGGCTAACAATTGGGGCAGACCGAGGGACCAATGATAATGGCACTGGGATTTGTCTCTACTGCATGTACTGGCTTTTTGGGATCCTAGTCTATTTGGATGCATACCCTTCTAAGCCTGGATGGAGAGGGGTGGGCCTTGGACTTCCCACAGGGCAGGGTACCCTGCCCTCTCTTAGGACTGGAGGGGGAGGGGGGAAGGTGAGTGGAGGAGCAGGAGGGAAGTGGGAGGAGGGGAGGAAGTGGAAATTTTGATTCCTAGTATTAATAAAGTAATAATAATAAAAAAGCAGCCAGTGTGTCTGGGTTGTGAGACAGTATGGAGGTTTCCACAGGAAGGGGGAGTTGGAAAGTATGACCTGGATCCTTGTCTTGGTTTCTCAAAGGCAGCCATACTTTGACAGTAGGCTCGCCAATCTCCAACTGCAGGAAAAGAAGAGCGAGGGAAGCGAGAGATCAGGCTGGAGATGAGAAGTCACCCATGTGAGTGCTTTGCAGAGGTGACAGCCGGGAAGCCGTCTGCCGAGAAGTGATTTTCCATGCTGTAGGAATGACAGAGATCCATGGGGAGGAGGTACAAAGAGACTCCGGGCTGAGACCAGGAGCTTTGTGAGGAGGACAGCACGAGCCATCATGAAAGAGAAATGGAAGGGCATCTGCAGGTCTTAATGGCATAAGCACATTGTTTAAAAGGATGGCAAATGCATGGAAATTGGCAGTGGTTTGGGCCAAATGGTATAAAAATCGATACTTTTCATTAACAAAGTGCCTCAGAATTTGATTTGATCTTATTTGCAGGCAGTATCCCTTTAAAAGGGTTATTTATGCTCCTAAGTTCAGGCATAGCAACTAGCATTCATCAAAAAATATTAGCTCATTATAATCTTTCTTTTCTTGAGCTGGTGGTACCATTTGGAGATATATCTATATAAAAATCTATATATTGAGAGAATGAGGGGGCATAGGGTAAAATAAAAAAAGTTTGTTTGACAATGTAGGGGGTAGTGGATTCCCTTAGCATTCTGAGAGCAAACACAGACATCATTATGAATCACTCCAGCTGATGAGCCTAATTCCTTTCAGTACTGTGGCAGCAGAGGCTCACATTTCAATCCTCCATGGACAAATCAATCTTTGTCACGTCCTCATACATATTCTAGCATCTCGATGGGTGAGGTTCAGAGCACTGAACTGGCCTGAGGATCAGAACCCTTCTGAGGTAAACTAGCAAGCCAGAAGTATTGGTCACCAAAATAAAGTGGTTTCTAAATTCAAGAGCTTTGCAAAACTGGCAGTGACCACGGGCTACCCATGCATGTGAGGCATCAATGCCACACACTGGTGTAGGAGGTCCTTCTGTATTTGTGTTGCTTTCATTGGTTAAATAAAGAAACTGCCTTGCCCTTATGATAGGGCAGAACTTGGATAGGTGGGGAGGACAAAACTGAATTCTGGGAGGAAGAAGGCAGTGTGGCAGATGCCATGAAGCTCCTGCCTGAGACTGATGCTGGTTAGAATCTTTCCCAGTAAGCCACAACCTCGTGGTGTTACACAGGTTGGTAGAAATTGGTTAGATCAGGATGTGCGAGTTGGCCAAGAAGAGGCTAGATATACTGGGCCAGGCAGTAATTTAATTAATACAATTTCTGTATGATTATTTCAGGTGTAAGCTAGCTGGGCGGTGGGACTCTGCCCGCTTACCTCCTACTAAAGCAAACTTGGGTAATCCTGGCTTTGTGGAGGAGGGCACCCTGCAAAAGTAGGGAGTTTTGTGTGAGTCTCTTGATAAGCAGTGTTAAATGACAGTAGTGCCAATATTGGAGCTTTTCCAATGTAGGCTGTTGAGTGTGGATGTGCCCATGCCACCCACATGCATAAGCATACACATATAAGCATATATGCAGATATATCTTACATATGAAAATGTATACAAACACACACATATATACGAGTCATAGCCATACACTCAGATGGCAGACTCCTTAGTACAGCATGTGAAATTGTGGAGTGAAAGAAAGTCACAACTATCTTGGAAAAAATCTTTTTATTTCTCTTTTCATGAAAATTTTATATAAGTAAAATTTATCACTTCTATTTGTCTAGATCTTTGAAGAATTCAGGGAATTTTATCCATGGAAAATTATAGTGTGCATATTTTACCTACCTGGACTGATGCTCAGCCAAAGGCCTATGGTGACTTGTCTGTTCTTCCAAAGGCAGCCATGACAGACTATCACACATCAGATAGCCTAGACAATAGAACTTAGGTTTGTGAGCCTGAAGTCTGAGATCAAGGCATTGGCTGCCTTTTTTTCTGAGGCCCTTAGGGCAATCTCCATCACTCTCGCTGCCCAGCCCCACCTGCTTCTGGGTTTGCTGACACACGGTTTGCATTTCCTGACCTTCCCTGTGTCACACACATTTCAGCCTCCATCCCCACCTGACAGTCTCCCTGTGTATCTGTGTGTCCACGTTTCTTCTGTTTTCATGGATGACAATAGTGGACTAGAGACCTGGATCACTCTAGTGTAACCACATCAGACTAAACTTCTAAGTCAGATCACATTCTGTATACTGGCATTCAAGACTTCAGGGTATGAATTGGGGGATAGATGCAGTTTTCTTATTACTCCCTCTGCTGACATCCTGCCAGGACACTCTTTTCTCAATGGTAACATACATTCAGCTTATGACAACACCCAAGTGTCTGCAGAGTGGGCTGTGCAACACCGTCTATTCTGCAGTGACAGGCAGATCGTATCCCATCGCCCTTTGATTAGCCTAATGCCCTGTGACTCCTGAGGCCGAACTGTACAGGAAGGAGAACTCTGCTTTTGCTCGTTAGAATGTCCTCCAGGGGAATCTAGCCTCCACCTTGTGACCAAACTGAAGCTTCTACACAGAAAAGGCCTCCTGGGAGAGTATGAAAGCCCCAGATGACAGCCCTTTCTAAACAAAGCCGGAGATCAATACAAATCACAGCGGTGTTATCAGGGCATTCTGTCCTTAGTCAGGTTTCCTGTGACCCCTGGTGAATCAGAGAATCTCTTGGGTACACAAAGAGTTGTAATCAATAATAGTTGCTACTTAAGCTACAGTGTCTTGGAGTAGTTGCTATATAGCAATTGGAAGATTGAAGCAGTTTGGTATCCGAAGCGGGACAATTCATATTCATAAGAGAAACCCCAAACAGAAGGCGTTGGTTTGGGAGAACAGGAAACCGAAAGTTAGCAAGAAAAGCATCATTGCCCGTGATGACCCCGTGATTCACACCTCGGAAAGAGGGGCAGCCTCTGTAGTGAAGGAGCGCTTGACAAAACTGGTATTTGCAGGCATGTAGGAGATAGCACACCCATAAATGGACCCATGACTCTGGCTTAGAAATTACCAGGTAGTGTTGATGTGCTAAGAGTGTTTGGGTTTTTATGATAAAACGTGAAGAGAAAGATGAGGTAAATTTTAGAAGAATTTTGATTTCTGAGCATAATGTAAAGATAACATTCTAATTTGGGCCTTGAGGTATGAAGAATACATTCATTTCTCCCTTTTTCCTCTATCTCATCGGTAAAGATTCTGCTAGGAGAGGTGACCTAGGCAGAGATGGAAAGCAGGCACTGCCCTGAGCCTAGGAGGACAGGGCAGGCCAGGCCAGTGGGTGCAAAAAGCTCCATGTGGGATTCAGGACATTCGAAGAGGCCGTAAAATATACACAATTTCTAAGATTCTTTTAAAAATGTTATTTCTTTTTCTGTGTGGTATGTTTGCCTCCAAGAATGTCTATGTAGCACATGTGCACAGTTCCGACAGAGACCAGGAGCCATCTGGAAGAGGAGTTGCAGATGGCTGAGAGCTGCCACCATTGGGTGCTGAGAATTAAGCCCTGTCCTCTGGAGGAAATGCCTGTTGACAGAGTAATAAGACATCTCTCCAGGATCCTTAGATTTCTATTAGCCTTCCCCTAATTTTCTCTCACAACCCAAACACAGTGAGGTTAGTTTCAAAGAGCCATGAAACCTTTGCAGCAAGGTTTCCCAAGCCGACCCCTGGGACCTTGACCCACATCAAGGATACCAACTTGGCTGAGGGGAGTCACATTTTTGCTGCTTCTCCTTCAATGTGATGCATAAACAAGTGAAGACACCCAATGATATACAATGGGGCTTTATTTTCAGAGCAAAATAAATGCCCTGCCCAGCCCCATCTGGATTTCTGATACACAGTATTGTAAATAAAGCTTGCTGTTGAAATAACCAAGAGGGGGAAGTTCCTTACTTAACAGCCAGTAGACAAAACAACAACTTAGAGATGCCAATATGCAAAAGAATTTTTCTGCCTCAGACACACCCCTATAGATGGAATACTATCTTTACTGGACATAATCAAAGTGCATACACACATAAATGAAGAGAAAGAGTTGTGATTGGAGCTGCAACATGGTGGTTCCGGGCTTGCCTAGTATTGGTGAGTGCTACGTTTGATACCTAGCATCTGAAAACAAGAGAGAGAGGGAGAGAGAGAGAGAATAAGACTAAAGGCAACATGTTTTAGTGCAACTAAGTTTGAATTGTATAATGTACACATTACTGCACCAATAATCAAAATGTGATAAGTTTCTCCTTACTTTGAACATGTATTCTAACTGAAACTGCTCATCATTTTGTTCTGATCATACTTGATGACAACAGGTGATCAACAAAAGTCACCCCTAGGACTGTGTAGGATTGGACAGTGGTTGAGGTGGGAGGGAGGAGCCAAGGAGCCCTTTGACACTAGCTTCTTTCTTCCATGCCTATGTCAACCACCCCGCTTTCATCTATGGAACACAACAGAATAGCAGAATGTTTGCTCTGTGAGGTGCTATGGGTGAAAGTTTTGAAAAGGACTCTGCTGTACAAAGAGTGAAGAAAGGGGAACAATTTAAATAAAGACAAATTTACAAATCCCCAGCTCTTTGAAATTTCATATAATTTTCCCTCATTCTGAATCTGTAAGTTGCCATCGAGGACGCGTGAGGCAGAAGGCACCTAAGTGAGTGTTTCTCTGCTCTTAGCTTCTCCTCCCCCTTCGTGTCCCCTGATTTTCATTTAGGGAGCTGTGAGCTATTCCCACAGTTATTACTAAAATTGATTTGGAGTCCACCTACAGCTGCCGCCGCCACGTCTCTGAGGCAGATGAAACATACATTTATCAAGATGTCTGAATTGAGTAAAAAGCAAAACAAGAACCACTAATGACATTGCCTGCTTGTTTGTATTTTTAAGGAAGAGATTCATTTTCTGGCTTCGAGTTTCCCTCCCTCCCTTCCAGGTCTAGGTGCCATGTGTCAGCAAAGGAGAGCAGTGGCACCTTGAGTAATAGATGTCTGGGAGGTTGTCTGTGCAGGCAGGTGCACCAGTAAGAGACAACCAACATTCTGCTGGAATCTCTGTGGATAATTACATTACATGGACTTGTAAAATGTCAGGCATGAAATAATAAACAGGACCCTGGGCTTGGCTGCTTTTCCTCATCCGATAGAGCCATCTATGGAGCCCTGCGCTCCTCAGCTCTGTCAGGGGATGGTCTTCAGTCAGCTGCTCTTTCCTTCACAAAGTACTGCACAGGCTAGCATTCCCCCCCCTCCACAGTATTCATTAAATTACACACAACTGGCAGTGTTTAAATTCTGGCATCTGTATTGTCTCACTTAATTACACCCCTGGACTCCCTTTCAGAATGCTTTCATTTGCTACAGGGACATCTATTGGTCAGAAGGGAGAATCAGATGCTAGTGATCAAGCAAACCATGCCTAGTGTTTGGCCTGCCCTCCCTGGCTGTTTCTGCAGGTCGTCCGTCCTGGGCCACTTCTGTCCTTTCCTGGGAGACTGCAGCTGACAACAGTGGCAGATACTTACTTTGAATTAGGAAGAGTTTCATATTGAGCCTCAGAAATTAATTACATTTTCCCCATTTTAACCACTTCTTTGAAACCAATGTAAGAACACTGTACAGCCAACATGTTTCTGTCTTTGATACCAGCCAGCAGCAGCCTTACTGTGAACACCGTGCCTCCAAAGTGGGAGTGTAGTAAGAGGCACGGGCCTCCTTTTCGTCCCGGTGGCCGCCCAGCTCCTGCCGCCCAGTGCCTGGCTAGCTTATACCGGAAATAATTACACAGAAACTGTACTCATTTAAAATACTGCCTGGCCCATTATCTCCAGCCCCTTATTGGCTAGCTATCACATATTATTTTAGCCCATCTCCATTAATGTGTATCAACACTTGAGTTGTGGTTTACTGGCATGAGGCTAACCAGTGTCCATCTTGTGCTGGAGAAGCATGGCGTCTGTCACACTGCCTTTTCTCTCACAGCATTCTGTCCCATCTACTCCACCCACCTAAGGGCTGCCCTATCAAAAGGCCAAGGCAGTTTTCTTTATTTAACCAATGAAAGTAACACAAATACAGAAGACCCTCCTACACCATGGGAGCTTACACCATGCTCTAAGAAGCCATTCCTGCCTTCCCTGAACTAGGACAGGTCAGGTCTGGGTCAGGTCATAGGAGACAATCCATTCGATAGGCAGAAAGCCAGTTTCCCAATGTGAGCCCATGAGAAAATACAACAAAGAACCCCCTTAACATTTGTTAATGTAGTTCTTTTTAAAACAATATTTTGTCTATTCTTTGGGATTTCATATATTTTATTCATATTCATCTCTCTCTTCCAATGCCTCCCAGTCTCTCCAACTCCCTGCCCATCCAACCTCATGTTCTGTAACTGTCTCTCTCTCTCAACAGATGTGGAGTGAAGTTTGTCTTGGCCAACTATTGCTGAGCATAAGACATACTCTGGAGTGTGATTGATATGCTAGCTATCACTCCATTGAAGAAACTTTGTTCCTCCCAGCAGCAATCTGGGAGGCCATCATCTCCTTATCTAAGAGTGTGGCTTCATGTCTACTTCCCATCTTCCAAGCTCAGATTTTTGTCTAGCTTGAGTTTGTGCAGGTCTTGTGTGTACTGTCACCATCGCTGTGACTTGATATATGTGCATCTGCCCTGTGGCATCTGGAAAATGCTGTTTCCTTGATGCCAGGCACATCTGCTGGCTCCTACAAGCTTTCCACCTCTTTCACATGTGCCCTGGAGCCTTGGGCATGTGTATGACGTAGGCATCCCATTTAGGGCTGAACATTCCAAGATCTTTTATCCTGGATAGCTGGATGTTGTCCAGATGCAAATCTAATCTTAATTATCATTTACTGGAGAATAAGCTTCTTGGATGAGGGTTGAGCATTGCGCTGCTCTATGGGTATAACAGTATGTCTTGAGGGGTCATTGTATTAATATTTCTATTTAGCAGAATAATGGTAGGTAGCTTTCCCACTATGGCCTGTGATCTATCAAGCCTCATTGACTCTGTCAAGTATGGGTCCCATTTAGTGGAATTGTCCTTAAATCTAATTAAAAAGTATGGTTACTCTTTAAACATTCCTGGCCTCATTGTGTGAGTGGGCATATCTTCCAGGGAGGCCATTGTTGTGACTCTCAAGGTCATAGCCAGATAAGACTGATGATTTTCTCCTCCAGTGGTAAAGTCCAGCACCTCCCAACACCGTGAACTCTAGTCAGAAGTAGAAGTGGCAATGATGTCATTACCAAAGCTGTGAATGGCTTGAGCTTCCACCCCATTCTTCCCAGCATATTCTAGTTTTCATGGGGCCACTGGATGTGACATTCATGTTTATCTGTGTAGATGAAGTGTGAGGTGGTGTTTTCTCTCTCCTGTCTTCAGAATGAACTTACTGTGAGGCACCACTCCTCCTGCTACCACACAGATCTCTAATAATTTAATCACGTATGAAGCATCATGGTCCTGCCGAATAAATTCACAGCCTTTGTATTAAACTGAAGCCAATGGAAAAATACTAAAACGCATCAAGGTTAATTTTATGTCACTCAATTAGTTATTGTAGAATAATTAACCCTAGACTGAAGGGAAGGGTGAGCGAAATAATTTCTTATGTGGAAAGAATTATTCTATTCTCCTGATGACAGAAACCATGGCACCCTATCTTCATTTCTGCTGCTCCAATAAAGCACCTTGATGAAAAGTCACCTAGGATGAAGGCTCACAGTTCCAAGTTAGAGTCTATTACGACAGTGGAATTAGTGGCAGGAACATCAAGGAGTCAGGCATGTCACATCTACAGTCAAGGAGTCAGGCATGTCACATCTACAGTCAAGGGCATAGAGAGATGGATGTGGATGTGCTCACCCTCTCTCTTGCTTCTTTAACTGACTCAGTTTCTTTACTGTTCTGCAGCTCAGGACCTAGGGAGTCCTGCTACCTGCAGTAGACAGGATTGCCCCATGTAATTAACTTAATTAAGACAGTTTCCCCACAGCCATGACCACAGGGCAACCCAATGAAGGCAACAATCCTATAATGAGACTCAGAGAATTCTGGTATGTCAACTTGACCAATAAAGCAAATCAGAACACCCTGCTTTTAGGCTCTTTATTTGGTAACCAATGATTTTTATAACCAAAATGGCATACCCAAGCTTCACCATCCCTGATCCTAAATTTTGTTGCTTTAACAACAGAACTCAGCTTTGTCTAAATAGAAAAATAAGCATAGTCCCTATCCTGAAAATGCCTAAAAACAAACCATTATGGTAAGGTACACTTCCAAAGGCTTTAGGAACATTCTTTGTATTATAGAACCATTTCAGCATGTATTTAAAATCTTCAATATTTTAAAGCCTACAATATTGTGCCTGCATTTAACTATCAGTTGCTCGTTCTGACCTGAATCTGCAGGTGAGACATCCCTGGCATTAATTTATGTACACTAACTTGTACAGATGTGTTTTATGGAGAGCCATGATAGCTGAATATTTTTTTTAGTCACCGTCATCACTTACCACACCAAATAATTGCTGATATAAAAATACAATCCCAACACAGTAAAAGCTGATACATTTTTCTTACCTTGTTTTGTAAGAAAAGCATCAGGAAATAGCACACCAGAGACACGTAGGCAAATTTCACAGACAATTCAACTTTGGGTGCATTCTTAGCGTCTAATTGTGCAGCCCTTCACTCTTCAGGTTATTATGATTGGGTTGAAGCATTTACATTTATATTTCTTATCTGGAAGAGATAATTAGATATTTTTCACTGTGAAATAATTTACATTAATGGGCCGTAACTCTCAATATGTGGTTTTAAATTGCACATTTAAATAATATAATACCTGTCTCCCTTAATTTGACTGTAATTGTCTCCATGCAGTCATTTTATTTTCTTTTCAAAAACACAGCTAGCTAAAACAACACACTAAATGTCTTCATTTTATCACTTAGGAATTTTAGAAGAGGTGATGTTGTGGCCTCATTTGGAATGTTTCAGGATCTCAATCTGGAAAATGAAAGTGTTTCACATGAGAACAGGCCTGACAACAGCTCCAGCTAGACACGGGGAACACATGAGCACGCTGAGTACGTGGAGCATGCAGAATCCAAGGCACATGGGCAGCACATGGAGGGGTTTTGTTGGGATTTGATTTTAGTTCTTTCTATATACGAACCAAAATACTTTTCTGCTGTTCATTAGAAGAGAACATTTACTTTCTGAATTTTATATGGCAGCTTGTTCTTAGCCTAGGTTGGTCTAGGATCCTTCTTTGATGACAGTTGCTTTTAATTCCTTGTTTGTAGAGTGTCTATTCCCTTGGGGATTTCACAGACTTTGATACATGGGCTGAGTTAGGTCCATGTGATAGAAGGGAAGCCTTGAAAGAACACAGTTTAGGAGAAAAAATATCTGTGCAGATAGCATCTTAGATCAACTTTCTTCTGATACATTACAACCAACAAGAGTTTCACAATTGAAAATTTGGTTGCATGGAACCAGGGCTTCTGAGCTTGCATTGGCTGCCCTCTGAAGAAAAGCCTGACTGATTCTTGATCATTATGGGGTGGGCGTGTGGCTTAGTGATCAATGGAGCTGCTACCTAACAAGCACCAGGCTCTCAGTGCCTTCCTCAGTGAGGCAGAAGAAGAGGGAGGGGCAGTGAATAGCTCTGGACACAGCTAATATTGATGAAATAAAGAACATAACTTAACATATTAGCTTTATGCTTTTATAATATGTTGTAGAAGGCTGTTCGTTCATTCCTTGATGCTCAGCCCCAAAATAATCACACAGAAACCATATTTGCAATACGGTTTGGCCAATCACTTAAGCATATTGCTAGCTAGCTCTTTGGTTAACCCATTTTTATTAATCTGTATCACCATGTGGCTGTGGTTTCCTGGCAACGTTCCATCCAGCGTCTGACTCTGGCAGGGCTACATGGCTTCTCCTTGACTCTGCCTTCTTTCTCCCAGAATTCAATTTAGTTTCCCCCACCTAGCTCTATTCTGCCCTATCACAGGCCAAAGAAGTTTCTTTATTCATTAACCAATAAAAGTAAAACATATACAGAAGGGCTTCGCACACCAATAATTAATACTTTAGGAACTTTTGAGAGATTCCAATTTCTTATGAATTGAATTGGCAACAAAATGTACATTATTCAAGGGAAGGTCATCAGAGGTTATGAAACAGTTATAACTTACAGTTATAATTTTAAAGTTATAATTTATAGCTGGCAAACAAAAGTGACCTTCTCTGAGTATCTTGACTTCTCAGAAATTCAGTTTCTTATTAAGAAACATGTGGTGTTAGTGGTGGCATTGAAGACCTATTAGACAATTGTGCATATAAAATATTTTGGAAAGAAAGTGTAAACATCTTTTAACACACAAATACACTGATGATAATAATAAATGATCCCACTAAAGGGCTGAAGAGATGCTTAGCATGAGGGAGGATGCTCTCCACACATCCTCCCTTCTCCCAGAGCTGTGCCCTTGGTAGCTTATTAGCTATACCTCCCCACCACATAACATAAACATCCCCAAGCCAATATCTTCCTATTACTAATTAGTTGCACCTGGAATAAAGTATCTGCCAACAGAGAGTCGATTCATAGCTCTCTAAATTATGAGTTTTTTAATTAGACTGAAGTTTGAGCCAATGGTATATTATATTTTTGATGACACTAAGGTGAAACACTTAAATAGGAGACCACTTCTTTTTGTATTCTAAAAAACCCACATAAGTAAAGCAGGCAAACTGAACGATATCACTGAGCTGCAAATGCTTTTCCCCCTTGAAATTTATGTACTGAAATCTACTCACTGAGGTTTTGGCCTTTGGGCAAATACTTTCTTCCTCAACAGCCTGCAGAAAATTTTACTTCTCCTTTCCACCATTTGATTTTGTAGTGGGGTGTCACCTATGTTCAAGAGACTCCCCCACAGACTAAACACACTCAACTAACTCCTTGATCTTTGATTCCCAAGTGTTTATTGCTTAATGATAATTTGCTACATAGCATACTGCACTGACCTGGATGGGGACTTTCAACTTAATTAATTTCTTTTTTAAATGATTTATTTTTAAATTTTTTAAAATTGATTTTATTGAGCTATACATTTTTCTCTGCTCTCATCCCTTCTTCTCCCCTCCTCTTTAATCCTCTCCCATTGTCCCCAGGCTCCCAATTTACTCAGGAGATCTTATCTTTTTCTACTTCCCATGTAGATTAGATCCATGTATGTCTCTTTTAGGGTCCTCATTGTTGTCTGGTATTGACATAAAAACAGGCAGGAGGACCAATGGAACCGAATCGAAGACCTAGATATTAATCCACATACCTACGGACACCTATTTTTTGACAAGAAGCAAATAAAATAAAATAAAATAAAATGGAAAAACAAATGCATATTTAACAAATGGTGCTAGCATAACTGGATATCAACATGTAGAAGAATAAAAATAGATCCATATCTATCACTGTGCACAAAACTCAAGTCCAAATAAAACAAAGACCTCTACATAAAGCCAACCACACTGAACCTCATAGAAGAGAAAGTGGGAAGTACACTTGAACACCTTGGCACAGAACACCACTCCCTAAATATAACACCAGCACAGACACTGAGAGAAACAATTAATAAATGGGACCTCCTGAAACTTAAAAGCTTCTGTAAAGCAAAGGACATGGTCAACAAGACAAAACGTCAGCCTACAGAATGGGAAAAGATCTTCACTAACCCCATATCAGACAAAGGACTGATCTCTAAAATATACAAAGAACTCAAGAAATTGGTCATCAAAAGAACAAATAATCCAATAAAAATGATTTATTATTATTATTACTATTTTGTATCAGCTTTCCCTCCATCCTCTCCACCCAGCCCCTCTCCCACCTTCCCTCTGCTCTTCCATCCAGTTTAGTTAATTTTTAAGCTCTCAAAAACATGTGTATTGAAAGTTTTATTTTGCTGCATGAATAGAAAACCACCTCAAAGGGAATTCTTCTCCCCACCCCGTGTGTGTGTGTGTGTGTGTGTGTGTATGCATGTTTGTGTGTGTTTGTATTTGTCTCTTATCAACATTCTAGACTGAGCTAGAATACGCTAAAAGGGTTTATTCATGGAGGCACTGTGACCTTGAACTCTTTCTTGATCTCAGGAGTTGAGTAGCTCCCTTGAAAGCTTTCTTATCACCCCCTGAAGTCAATGCAGAACACTTAAAGCATACACTTTAAACTCAAAACAAACATTTTATCATCCTCTCCCACCATTAAAAAAAAGAAAGAAAGAAAGGAAAGGAAAAAGAAATCTTTAAACTCATGTTTTCTCCACCAAATACTTTGATTCCATAAAGGGCGACCAGCCAGAACCAGACAGGCACCAGTGTCCCAGTATCAGGAACCCAGTTATGGAGGGCCCGTTTCCAGCAGGACCCCAGAGTCTTAAGGCACCACAGCCTCGCTCCCCACCGGAAGCAAGCCGCCCGTGAGGCCGGACCGCCGAGTTCTAGGCCGTTGAGGGGCTTTCCATTCCGGTTGCCTTCTGTTCCTGCGCTGGTCCCTCTCCCTGCCCAGCCCTGTGTAGACATGGACCCCAGCGACCCCAGCTACTCCTTGGCTTCCCTCTATGTGGGGGACCTGCACCCCGATGTGACCGAGGCGATGCTCTACGAGAAGTTCAGCCCCGCAGGGCCCATCCTCTCCATCCGGGTCTACAGGGACAGGACCACCCGCCGCTCGCTGGGCTACGCCTCTGTCAACTTCCATCAGCTGGAGGACGCCGAGCGGGCCCTGGACACCATGAACTTCGATGTGATAAAGGGCAAGCCGGTCCGCATCATGTGGTCTCAGCGGGACCCGTCGCTGCGCAGAAGTGGGGTAGGCAACATATTCGTCAAAAACCTGGACAGATCCATCAACAGCAAAACTCTGTATGATACGTTTTCTGCCTTCGGGAACATCCTTTCGTGTAAGGTGGAGTGCGACGAAAACGGCTCCAAGGGTTATGGATTTGTGCACTTCGAGACCCAGGAAGAAGCCGAACGAGCAATTGAGAAGATGAACGGGATGTTTCTAAACGATCGCACAGTGTTTGTTGGGCGCTTTAAGTCTCGTAGAGACAGGCAGGCTGAACTTGGAGCCAGGGCTAAAGAGTTTACCAATGTTTACATCAAGAATTTGGAAGAAGACATGGATGATGAGAGACTCCGGGGCCTCTTTGGCAGATTTGGGCCTGCCTTAAGTGTTAAAGTCATGACAGACGAAAGTGGAAAATCCAAAGGATTTGGATTCGTAAGCTTTGAAAGACATGAAGATGCCAGGAAGGCTGTGGATGAGATGAACGGAAAAGACCTCAATGGAAAACAGATTTATGTTGGTCGAGCTCAGAAAAAAGTGGAACGGCAAACTGAACTGAAGCACAAATTCGGGCAGATGAGGCAAGAGAAGCACAAAATTGAACAGGTACCCCAAGACCGGAGCATCCGATGCCAAGGTGTTAACCTTTATGTGAAAAACCTCGACGATGGTATTGATGATGATCGACTCCAGAAGGAATTTTCTCCATTTGGTACTATCACTAGCGCGAAGGTTACCATGGAGGGGGGTCGCAGCAAAGGGTTTGGGTTTGTATGTTTCTCCTCTCCGGAAGAAGCCACTAAAGCAGTTACAGAAATGAATGGTAGAATTGTGGCCACCAAACCACTCTATGTAGCTTTAGCTCAACGCAAAGAGGAGCGCCAGGCTCACCTCAGTAGCCAGTATATGCAGAGAATGGCAGGCACCAGCGCTGTGTCCAGCCCAGTCGTCAACCCTTTCCAGCCAGCACAGGCTTCTTCAGGCTACTTCATGACAGCTACGTCACAGGCTCAGAACCGTGGAGCCCACTGTGCTCCTAACCAATCTACTCAGCAGGGACCAGGTCCCTGTGGGAGTGCTCAGGGTGCCAGAGCTCATCCGTTCCAAAGTGTGTCTAGTGCTATCCACCCATCTACTATTCCGTCATTTAATACTTCAGGACCAACCTCCTCCCAGGCTCTATGGAGTATGTCAACACATCGTGCTGCCAACACATCCACACAGATGATGGGACCACATCCTGCCGCTGCTTCTGCTGCAGCTGCTCCTGCTGCCCGCCCCGTTCCCCAGTATAAATATACTGCTGGAGTCCGGCATCCCCCTCAGCATCTTAGTACACAGCCGCAAGTCACCATGCAGCGGCCTGCTGTTCCTGTCCGAGGTAAGGCATCGCTGACTGCCTCCATGCTGGCGTCTGCCTCTCCTCAAGCACAGAAGCAAATGTTAGGGGAATGGCTGTTTTCTCTTATTCAAGCCATGCACCCTGCTCTGGCCGGTAAAATCACTGGCATGCTGTTGGAGATCGATAATTTAGAACTGCACCGCATGCTTGAGTCCCCAGAGTGTCTCCATACCAAGGTTGATGAAGCCATAGCTGTTCTGCAAGCCCACCAAGCTAAAGAAACTTCCCAGCAAGCAGTCAGCAGCGTCTCTGGTGTTCCAACTGCTTAAAGTTGAGCAGAAGTAAGAATAAAACTCCTGCTTCACTGAAGAAAATTATCTAGACATCCAAGGACTATGGGGGAAAAAAAGAAGTAAAATAGAAACTAAACATAAAGGAAATTAGAATCTTCTGTGCCAAGTCAGTGCCGGGTCTGGTGAGCAAAGCAGGCCCAAGATCATTTGGTTTAAGACAACAGATAACAGAAACAGTGAAATTTAAAAACAAATTAACGTTTTATAGATTTTGGAGAAGTGATTATTTTTCTTTTGCATTGTGACAAAATTCAAAACGTCTCTTTAGTTGTAATTTGAATAGCTTCAGCTGTCAGTTCTAAGATAGAATTGATAACTGAGCAAGGCAACATGATTGGATCCTAACATTCTTGCTTTACTAGAGGCGTCACTGTTGGCTGATAACACCTCTGAGATGCCCAGCAGGACTGTGGCCAACTGTATTTCTGTTCACTTGTTCCCATATACAGAACACATGCTGTCTGTAATTCATGACTCCATCAATGAGTGGTACCAAACACCACACTTAACTTAGAAATTTGTGTCTGTGGCATGAACTACAGACAGTGAATTGTCATTTTACAGCCATAAAAGTCACATTCATCATCTGGACTTCACTGATACATCGAATGGACTAACATCTACATATGCACCTTCTACAAACCTGACCTAACATTCAGATTGCATTTATTGTGTACTGGCATCTCACTGCTGCTCTGGGGATTTGGAAGACTGAAGAGTCCTGGTTTCTTGGAGCTGTGCTTTGGTGGACTAGATGAGAATGTTTAAAAACAGAAGTATCAGGTCATTAAAAACCATGTGATACAAAAACAGGAAAAAAAGAGGGAAGAAGGGAGACAGGAGACATGGAGATACAAAGGACAGTTTGGAGGGGATAGGATTAATGTGATTTTTTTTTCAGGCCCCAGAAAACCCCAACAGGAGATTTCAGGATGAGTGACTTGCCCTTTGAAGCAGATGTGAGCTAGCTAGTGCTTTCTGGGAAGGGAAATGCTAGGGTTGAGTGGCTTCCTCCACACCACGGGGGGGCGGGGGTGCTGGCTTCCTCCACACAAGAAGGGAGGATTTAAGAAGAAAAGCAATGCAGCAAAGAGTTTGGTTTCACGAACACCAGTCTACACAATAAAGCTGTTTTTCACAAATACTAATGTATTTTTTAATTTTAAGTTATTTTTATAGTCAAATTATTTTTGTGTCCCCAAACAGTAATTCTGCATCACTGAAAAACTCTAGTATCATTTCTCAGTATTCTTTCCTTTTTTTTTTCTATTTTCACCCTTTATTTGGAATACAGAGCAACATTCGCTTTAGATGTTTAACTGATAAACATTGTGATAAAAGCACTGAAAGTGAGTGCAGCCTGAATCTGGAGAGTGAGTGGCTTCCAATTTGGGGGCAGGAGAGAAACAGGTGTAAGACCATCTCCAAAGGAGAAGAGAACACATACTCAGTGAGCCACCAAAGGGTGTGGCTTCCACTCACTAAGGGCACACAGTGCAGTCCAGGCTAACCATCCATGATCTTTGTCACAGCAAATCAGAGTCTCCAACTGTTCAACGTAATTGTAGTACAAGAGAGAAAGCTACTCTGGACTGACTTATTAGTCTGTCTGGATGACTGTGAAATGTCCCCCATCCTGAGGTGGCCAAGGTCTTCAGAGTGATTGTTGGAGCAGGAAACCTTTCATGTGCTCCCAGGTGTGATACAGCGCATAGAGACTGGTGAGTGTCAATCCTGCCAGGCCACCGTGTGCCATTCCTCCAAGACCACCTGAACATTTATACAACATTTCCGTCATGGTTCCTGCTGCTATTGTGTTGAGGTCATCTTCTGCACCCCGTGTTTTCTCAATGATAACACCAAATGCACCATAGAGCAAAGCCAGGGAACCTAGAGTAATAGCCCAAAGTGCCCCTTGCCTAGTCACCATATTCAAAATCTGTACATTTCTTGGTTTGGACCAGGCCATGCTCTGGGTTTCCTTCAATCCTAGCCAAAGACCGTTTATTGCCCTAAATGCAGCCCCTGTCATGCAACATCCTCCAATGGTAAAGAGAGCTAGCTCAAATCTGCTTCGGGTTTTGTTAGCGCCAGTTGGCAAAATGAACTCATCAGTATCCTGAACAAGATAGGGTGGATCCACGTTTAAATACAGAGACAGGGGGTTCATACCAGTTAGTGGACCACCGGCCAAATCAGCATGCGAGTAACCCGCTCCTCCCTCTCTGAAGAAGCCAGCCAACCCGCTGGTGGTTTTGTTGCCACTTCCCCCACCACCCTCCATGACATCGCAGCAAACTGCGGTGGGCTTCCCACCACCACCATCTCAGGCCGGGGTTGTGTGCTCAGCCGTGGTCCCCACAGCAACAGCGGGAAGACCCGCGTCGCTACTGCCACCTTCACACGCTGACCTTCCGGGCCTCACTAAGTTCCCAGTGATAGCAGTGTCACTGAGTACTATGCAAGGAACTCTCCTGCATATCCAAGTCACCCCCTTGGTAGGAATCTGGGTATGAGCCTAGGGAGACATGAGCCTGGATGCTCTTAGCTGGCACAAAAATTTGCAAACCAAACGTTCACTGCCAGGACGACACATTAAAAATGTAAAGCTGCGTCCATGCTATGGCGCATGGCAGAGTCAGAGTAGTCACTGTGCTGGAGCGGTCCTGTCCGCTTCACACAAGTACTCCCACGAGCAGAGATTAAGTTAGCCACAGTTTTAGCAAGATACCTGTGGCATGATGCAAACTATGAGAAACTTTGATACTCAGAAGTGTGCACGCACGCACACACACACACACACACACACACACACACACACACACGCACACACACACACACACACGTCAAGCGGAGAGGCAGCTGCAGCCCTGCCACGTTGGCACAGGAAAGACTCTTTCCTAACTGAGTATAAATCACCCTCTGCTCATCTGAGCTCTGTCCACATCACCTTCGCTGCTCGTTCACAGAGGCCTCTGTGCCTGCTGGTCTCCACCGACAGTGAAAAGGGTTCCATTAATCTTCATTTCAAAAGTGTCTTGGCTGTGAGAAACATAGCCAAGGCATTCAAAATAATGGCAACTTTGGAAGAGATTCATCTTAACCTCCATTACACAGTAAGTTTCCAAAATTAAAGTGCTTCCAATATCATGTGCTTTCATCAGCTATGATTCCTGTAGGCTTAGCATGTCCCTGTGGATAAGTCAGTTCACAAAGAACATAACATCTATATCTATCTAGTTATTTTTTTCATTTTCTAAAATTGTGAAATTTTCATTTTCTCCAAAAGTTAGAGTGGAAATAAAGCTGTTTGGTATTCCTTTAATGCTCATTATGGAAAATATAACTCTTGCCAAGAATAAAGTTCTGGAGAGTTAGCTAATTGTTCCAGTCTGTATAAGACTGGGGTCCCGCTCCTCCTCTTCAGAATAGGCTTTAATGCCCACTTCAGTACTTTTTGTGGTTGCTACAATTAATTGCTTTTCTTTGTAACTTCAGGGTTTTGACCTTAAAAAGTTTTCGTTTTTTACATTTTCTTTTTGATTGAAGACCAATACTCAACTCAAATTCATTAAAATATTTCATCCCTGAACTAAAATTTTTACTTTTCAAGTAAAAATATCAGTCTTTCATGATGGCTTTATTCCATTGTTTCACATCCAAATATAGGAGAAATCTAAGCCATTGCAGAGTTTTGGGTGGAGCCATTCAAGTCCCGTTGCCCTGTGTCTCCTTCACTGCCGCGTTCTAATTCAGATGCACTGTCTATTACATGCACATGTTTATGGTAAGATTGACCTGATGTGTAAAATCCTTGCCTTATAAGCCCAGTAGCCTGAATTTCCCTGAACACATGGAAAAGTGGAAGGAGACATCCAGCTCAGAAGAGTTGTCATCAAACTTTGGAAATAGATGTCACACATGCACACACACATACGCATGCACGCACATACACAACCATGCATGCTCACGCACACAGATATACATACACATGTAAATCTTCTTCTCCTTGAGACAGGGATTTTCTCTAGCTTTGCAGCCTGTCCTGGAACTTGCTCTTGTAGACCAGGATAGTCTCAAACTCACAGAGATCCGCCTGCCTCTGTCTTCAGAGTGCTGGGAGTAAAGGCGTGCACCACCACCGCCAGACCTCCTCATGTAAAATTTAAAGACTTCCCAGTGCTAGCTCCTGTGCTTCTCAAACCTTGCAAACTTATTCTCTATACAGGTGCGGCTGCAGTTTTTGGGGTAGCAATCGTATAGGAATGCCAAGTTTATGAAGGACATGTAACTAAATTCTGGACCAATGAGATGATCCAGCTCTTGTCACCAAGCTAGGGGACCTGAGTTCAATGCTTTGGAACTCTGCAGTAGAAGAGGAGAGGTCTTCTGAGCCCTACATGGTCATGCTGGCACCCGTGTGTCCCCAACAAATGTACACACAACATAATAGATAATAATTCTTAAATACCCTTTGTTTATTTGTGATAAAAAGGACTTAGGTCAACAAACTCCTTTTCTTAGAAATAAAATATCTTATCACCAAAGTTACTTGGTACTATTGTGTGTGAAGTTAAAGAAAGCCTTTTGTGAGCTTGCTATGATATAGAAGTTTCTTAGGCAGAGCCTCTCCCTGTTGCCTACATGTGGAAGAAAGGGCACCTGATGCCTGCCACCCCTTCCTGCCACACACCCACTACACACATACACACACACACACACACACACACACACACACACACACACGCGTGCGTGTGCGCGCACACACTCATCTATGATCCCTCAGCTTGCCTGGTCTATTTCCAGTTATGCTCAAGTCCTTGTTTCTATTGACCTTGCTTTAACTCTCCACCTTCTTAAAGTCTCGTTCCATTCCCCTCCTCTCTGAGTCCTCCTGAGCACAGAAAGGACAGCAGCAGTCCCCACGGGACCTCACACAGAGGATCCGTGTACTGCTGGCTGGCTGAAGCTGCTTTCCATTTCTAATACACGCTCCAGCACAGGACAGAGCACCTTCACAGTGCACTCACAGGACTCCTGGGGACCTTGGCGCCTGGCTAAAGAACATGCATGATGTAATATACACAGTCATTATACTTGGGAAAATGCTAAGCTCATTTTAGTGAGTGAAAAATCACCGAGGAAGGGTTCGGTTCAAAGTGCAGAGCCTTTGGGAACCTGAAGAAAAGAGTCTGCCCTGGTATTCGGCGACATCAGGGAGCAAATGTCTTAACTTCTGATTTTAGTAATCATGTCACCAGCTTATATCCAAGCATGTAGTCTTTGAAACCCAGTGAGAAACATTTTTTTCCTCCACAGGCTGTAGATATCATTTATGGAATGCAAAAGCCCAAGAACCATGGGACATTTGTATCTTCCCTTCTCCTTTGTCCTCCTCCTTAATAAAATAGGCCTCACAATAATATGACAAAGTCCTTGTGCAAGCCCATGTATACTTCTAAGTGAGCATTTCAATACAATAGTGTATGAAAGAAATGCTTCACACACCATGGTGTGCCATACACACACAACACCACAATTTCTACTACAGTGATACAGGTGGTTGAATATTATGTCTTGGATTGAGCCATCTGTGGTGGGTGGGAGCAGCTGAACAGGTTGTGTAAGTTGATGTTTAAAGAATGGTTCTAACATGTTCATTATTACCAAAATAATAGTAAGAAACCAGTGTGGGTCTGACTCTTGTTGGAGATAGTTGGATGCTTTCTCATGCACCCTTTAAAAATTGTAAAAATAGCTCCAGGAAATAAGAAAAAGAATTTAGTATATGAAAAAGAAACCTCTCAGTTCATAGTACAGCTCTCAGCCTTCTCTGGAGAAACCCCTGCTTGCTCTAGCCCACAATCAGTGTGGAAACAATTGTCAAGGTGTGGAACATCAGTAACTGAGAGGACTTAGATCTCATTGGGACATCTTCATCCTGCCACCACCTCCAAAGCCCAGGAAACATAGAAACTGGGGATGAAGAACCTGTGAGAGAAAGGGTTTGAGGATGAGACTGGAGATTTTGGAGAGTCCCCACCCCCAGAGTCAGCACATGCTACTGGAGAAGTTGAGAGTCTCTTACTGGATCTTGATCTTTTTATGAAAGAGTTTATGAATGAACTTGAACAGAAAATCAAGGACCATTTTATTAGAGTTTAGAAAGAAAACCTCTGCAGCTGACCAGACAAAGAAGAGAGAAAACAGGAAGAGAGAAAGCCATGCCATCTGCGGTAAGATGGCACAGAGGTCAGCCACAGGCTGGACAAAGAGCCACATAGGAGGGAGAGGGACTGGAGACAAGGACAAAAGGGCCTGATGTTTTAGGGAAATGGGACTTAGCAAATGAATAGAAGAAAGGGAAAGTTACCCGTGTGAGTATTTCAGAAAAGTGGGCAGATTTACAAAATTGCCTGGTGGTGACTGTAAACCACTGTGCTGGGGATTCAGGGAAGGAAATGTATATTGTCACAATGGGCAAGTATTCCTCCTTCCTCTTTAGCATGACAGATGGTGGACCTGACTTCCTGAGAGGTGGTCCCTTGTTGAGGGGATTGACCTACACAACTAAGGGAGGAGATCAGAGAACCCTGGGTCTCCATATAGAGGTAGAGTCCGTCTTTCCCATAACAGAAAAGACTGGTCCTTTACAGAACAGCTTTGGCCACACAAGCATGATTTCATTGCTGCTGTGGTCACCTGTAGGTAGGTGGGGAAAACTGGACTGAATGCTGGGAGGAAGAAGGCAGAGTGGAGAAGGTGCCATGGATCCACCGCCAGAGATAGATGTGCTGAAACTTTGCTGGTAGGCCACAACCTCGTGGTGATATACAGGTAGATAGAAATTGGTTAAATTAAGATGTAAGTGTTAGTCAATAAGAAGCTAGAGTTAATGGGTCAAGCCCTTATTTAATTAAGTTCCTGTGTGATTATTTTGGGAGTCTGAGCAGCCAGGAAACAAGCGGCCAAGCATCATGCTGCTACATTGATCCATTTGGACTTGAGTTTTGTGAATGTTGACAGATATGGATCTATTTTCATTCTTCTACATGGTGATATCCAATTATGCCAGCACTATTTGTTAAATATGCTTTCTTTTTACCATTTGATATTTTTTGCTTTGTTTATTAAAGATCAGGTGTTCAAAGGTGTGTGCATTAATATCTGTGTCTTTGATTCAGTTTCATTGGTTCCCCTGTCTGTTTTTGTGCCAATACCAGGCTGTTTTCAGTACTGTACCTCTGTAGTAGAGCTTGAAGTCAGGGATTGTGATGCCTCCAGAAGTTCTTTTATTGTACAGGATTGTTTTGGCTACCCGGGTATTTTTTCTTTCTTTTCCATATGAAGTTGAGTACTATTCTTTCAAGGTCTGTGAAAAATTTTGCTGGGATTTTGCCTGGCATTACATGGAATCTGTAGCTTGCTTTTGGTAGGATTGTCATTTTTACTAAGTTAATTCTACCTACCCAAGAGCATGGGAGATCTTTCTACATTCTGGTGTCTTCTTCAATTTCTTTCTTTAAAGATTTAAAGTTCTTGTCATACAAGTCTTCCACTTATTTGGTTAGAGTTACTCTGAGATATTTTATGCTATTTGTGGCTATTGTGAAGGGTGATGTTTCTCTGATTTCTTTCTCCACCCATTTATCATCTGTATAAAGGAGGGTTACTGATTTTTTTGAGTTAATCTTGTATCCTGCTACATTATTGAAACTGTTTATGAGTTGTAGAAGTTCCTTGGTAGAATTTTTGGGGTTGCTTATGTAAACTATCATATCATCAGCAAATGAGAGTTTAACTTCTTCTTTTCCAATTTGTATCCCCTTGATCTCCCTTTGGTGTCTTATTGCTCTAGCTAGTACCTCAAGAACTATATTGAATAGATATGGAGAGAGTGGAAAACCTTGTCTTATTCCTGATTTTAGAAGGATCACTTTGAGTTTCTCTCCATTTAGTTTGATATTGGCTGTTGGCTTGCTGTATATTTCCTTTATTATATTTAGGTATGTTCCTTGTATCACTGCTCCTTCTAAAGATGGAAGGAGGCCATTAGTTAGTTCCCTGCTGCTCAGCCCCAAAACAATCACACAGAAACCATATTATTTAAATCACTGCTTGGCCCATTAGCTCTAGCTTCTTATTGGCAACTCATATCTTAATTTAACCCATATCCCTTAATCTGTGTATTGCCACATGGCAGTGGCTTACCGGGTAAAGTTCCAGCATCTGTCTCCAGTGAGGCTACATAGCTTCTCTCTGACTCTGCCTCCTTTCTCCCAGAAATAAGTTTTCTCCACCTAGTTCTGTTCCCCTATAGCTCTGCTATATGCCCAAAGCAGTTCCTTTATCAACCAATAGTATTTACAGCATACAAAGGGGAATCCCACATCATCTCCCCTTTTCTGTTTAAATAAAAAGGATGGTTTTAACTTTAACACAGTAAAATTACATATAAAAATAGGTATCAAGCAAGAATTACAGTTACAAGATTTATATCTACATTATCTTTTATCATAACTAAGGAAAACTATAACTATAAATTCTTCAACTCCATCAAAGACTCTAGAAGGATATATTACCTAAGTAAACAGGAAGTGCATTGTAAACAACTTCCAAAACTCTAGAATTGACAGAGATATCTTTCTGTATAGACAGTCACCCAAAGTTCTTCTGTACCATTGTAGCATCCATCTTAAGCCTACAGGCCCATAGTATCCAGCAGACTTATCCACAAAACAGGAAATTTCAAAGATAGACCCATCTATATTGGCAGTTTGTCAGTCACTTTCTTCTGTGTCCTGCAGAATGTCTCACGGACTCTTTCATGAAGCAGGAACCCCAAAGGATTATCTCACCTTTAGGCAAGTTTAGCAGCCATTTCTCTGTGGGTCCTGCATGTTCAGTTCATCAAACAGTCTAGGCAAGAGCAGTTTCTTGGCTAAATGGATAGAAAACTCCATAAGGAGCCTCTTTGATGCCCATCTTCTTCTTGAAGTAATTGGTGCTGCCAGGAGTATATGTGTCTCATTATCATGAAAGTCCTAAGTTCTTACACATTATTAATGTCATATTCTGTCGTCTTTGAAAGGTTTGAAGAATGCCTATCCACCTGAAATATTTCTCTGTCCATCTAGAAAATCTAACTAACTTGACTACAAGCTTGACTATTATAGATGACTATCTATTTACCTATATTTCTAAATTATACATTGCATTTCTAAATGAGCTGAACAAACATAATACCTTAATCAATATCAGAAATACAAATACACAGTATAGCAAAATTGACCTTAAATTTGTATCAATAAACTAACATCCATACCAATGCAAATCTCTATAGCATATCCCCCTTTAAATGTAAACAAACATTTATGGAAAATATTTGGGAATATGGGCATAGTTCTCCTCTATACTGCTTCCTGCTGTTTATTGAGCGAAGTATTTTGGGGGTATAGTCACAGCAAACTTTCAGGGGGTCATGATCTATCAAACCATATTGGTCTGGAAGCAATCCACAGGTTCTCATCCTCTGTGGAAACAAAAGAAGAAACTCTTTTCCAAAGCAACATATCCATAGACTCAAACTTTGAAGTCAAGAAACCTTTAAAACATATAAGTTGGTTTAACTTAGCAGCCCATACAATGACATGTCTCTTTGTACTTAGCTTCTTTACAGTCAAAAAATTCTAAGAAAACACAATAATATACATAATCTAGACTCTCTGTAAATATAGAGGGGAATCCCACATCACTCCAAGACCTTTATCATGAAGGGATGTTGTATTTTGTTGAAGGCTTTTTCAACATCTAATGAGATGATCATGTGGTTTTATTTTTCATATTGTTTATATGGTAATTACATTGACAGATTTTTATATGTTGAACCACCCCTGTATCTCTGGAATGAAAATGATTTTCTCATGGTGGATGATGGTTCTGATGTAATCTTGGATTTAATTTGCCAATATTTTATTGAGTATTTTTGCATCAGTTTTCATGAGTGAGAGTGGTCTGTAATTCTCTTTCTTAGCAATGTTTTTATGTGATTTGGGTATCAGAGTAATTGTAGCCTCATAAAAAGAGTCTGGCAATTTCCCTCTGTTTCTATTGTGTGGAACAATTTGAAGAGTATTAGTATTAGTTATTTTTTGAAAATCTTGTAGAATTCTGAGCTGTAAACATCTGGTCCTGGGCTTTTTTTGTGGGGGGGGAGAATTTTGATGACTGCTTCTATTTATTTAGCATTTACAGGTCTATTTAATTTGCTTATCTGGTCTTGATTTAATTTTGGTAAATGATATTTATCCAGTAAGTTGTCCATTTCCTTTAAGTTTTCCAATTTTGTGAAGTGCAGGTTTTCAAAATATGATCCAATGATTCTCTGGATTACCTTTATGTCTGTTGTTGTATCCCCCTTTTCATTTCTGATTTGTTAATTTGGATAATCTCTCTCTCTCTCTCTCTCTCTCTCTGCCTTTTGATTAGTTTGGATAGAGGTCTGTCTATTTTGTTGATTTTTCTCAAAAAACTAACTCTTTGTCTCATTTATTCTTTGATTGTTTTCTTTGTTTCTATTTTGTTGCCGTTCTCTTGACTGAGTTTGCTTCTTTTTGTTCTAAAGTTTTCAAATGTTCTGTTAATTCACAAGTGTGGGATTTTTTCCCAGCTTCTTTATGTAGGCATTTAGTGCTATGAACTTTCCTCTCAATACTGCTTTCATTGTGTCCCACAAATTTGGGTATTTTATGTTGTCATTTTCACTGAATTTTAGGAAATCTTTAATTTCTCCCTTTATTTCTTTTTTGACCCATTGATGCTTCATGTGAGCATTGTTTAATTTACATGTGTTTGGGCTTTCTGTAATTAGAGTTGCTGTTGAATTCTATTTTTATGTCATGGTGATCCGATAAGATATGGGGTTATTCCAATTTTTTTTTATCTGTTGAGGTTTGTTTTGTTACTGAGTATGTGGTCAGTTTTTGAGAAGGTTCCATGAGTTGCTGAGAAGAAGGTATATTCTTTTATGTTTGGATGGAATATTCTATAGATGTCTGCTAAGTCCATTTGAGTTATAACATCTGTTACTTCCTTTATTTCTCTGTTAATTTTTTGTCTGACTGACCTTTCCAGTGGTGAGAGTGGAGTGTTGAAGTCTCCCACTATTAGTGTGTTGGGTTTAATGTATGATTTAAGCTTTAGAAGTGTTTCTTTTACATATGAGGGTGCCCTTGTGTTTAGGGTATAGGTGTTCAGTATTGAGATTTATTCTTGATGGATTTTTCTTGTGCCTAATATGAAATGTTCTTCTTTGTCTCTTTTGATCTATTTTATTTTGAAGTCTATTTTGTTAGATATTATGATAGTTATACCAGCTTGTCTCTGAGATCCATTTGATTGGATTTTTTTCCTGAGCCCTTTACTCTGAGGCAATGTCTGTCTTTGAGGTTGAGGTGTGTTTTCTGTATGCAGCAGAAGGATGGATTCTCTTTTCATATCCAATCTGTTAGCCTATGCCTTTTTATAGGTGAGTTCTGTCCATTATTTTAAGGGATATTAATGACCAGTGATTGCTAGTTCACTGTGGGAGAACAATTCTATATCTGTCAATTATATTTTAAATAAACACTGATAGGTCAATAGCCAGACAGGAAGTAGAGGCTGGGCAATAAGAACAGGAGAATTCTAGGAAGGAGGAAGCCCATTCCTCCCCAGTCCTGCCCAGACCACAGAAGAAGCAGGATGTGACCTGCCCCGCTGAAAAAGGTACTGAGCCATGTGGCTAACATATACTAAATTAATGGGTTAATATAAGCTACAAGAGCTAATAAGGAGCCTGAGCTAATGGGGCAATCAGTTTATAATCTTCTGGAGACCTCTGTGTGATTTTCTTTGGGGCTAAACAGCTGCAGGAACTGGGTAGGACAGAGACCCTGACAAGCAGCCCCTCCATGTTATAGAATGGTGCCCACATGGATAACTGCATCCACAGAAAGCTTGAGAAAACTTGGGAAAGAATAGAGTAAAGCATGTTTTCTTGGTAGCAGCAATTTCTCAGGTCTGCTCTGCTTTCTAGAGGTAAGTAAACGCTCTCATCTAAGAGAGGCTTCCTGACTCAGTTTTAGCTGTAAAATCTTGCATCTCTTTTAAGAGGTCCTGCCATGAACACTTAAATGGTGTTGATGAAAAGCCGACCGCATGCTTTTCAGTTTTCAGCCATAGCAGGAAAAAAGCCACACCATTTTAAAATGCTGGCCATCCTGCCAGGGCAAACTCTGACTCTTTCAGGCAGGCAGTCTGACTACAGATCATTTGAGTGTGGTTTGTGAGCACACTACTGCAGCTTGCTTGCTGGCAGGGACACTGAAACGCCATAGAGTTGTGACAATAAACATGGATACAGTTGGTACCTCCACCATGAGGCTGGAATCTCATAAAGCTAAGGAATGGGCTGGATCCAGCCATCAAAGCCACAGCTTTAATCCTACCCATATTGCTTGGTAAATTAAAGACTCATGTGTTCAGAAAAATATAGATATACAGGAAAGAGAGATCCAAAGATGAAGAAAACCTCTAAATGGTTTACAGTGTGTTAAAAATATATGCAGGATTGAAAAAAAAGGTTAAAGTCCTTAAAAGATAAAAGAAAAAAAGAGAGTAGTTGGGTGTGGTGGTACACACCTTTAATCCCAACACTTGGGAGACAGAGGTAGACTGACCTCTGTGACTTCAAGGTGTGGTACCAGACACCTTTAATCCCAATGCCTGGTAGGCAGAGACAAGCAGATCTCTGTGAGTTCAAGGACAGCCTGGTCTACAGAGTGAGTTCAAGGACAAGATACACAGAAACCCTGTCTCAAAAAGCCAAAAATTAAAAATAAAGGAAATAGAGTTTAAAATAAAGCCACATAAAGATGGAAAACACACAGAGAATCTTGATACTGTGTGTTATTATGCTCTCTTTGAATTGTTCGAATGCTGAGGAAAGAGCAACAGCTGCTAAAAGATATTTATTTATAAATGCTGCTGAATTAACCCAAGATAGGTATTTTGAATATACCTTGACTTTAAAATTGAAGTCAAAAGATATGTTACTTTGGAGAAGATATTTTACTTTTGTTTCCACAGAAAATGAGAGACTGTGGATTCATTCTGAGTTAAGAAAACTCAGGTTTGATCAACTAAAACCACCTAATAAATCTCTGGTAGGAACAGATGGCCCAGATGTCAGAGTTCTACATCCAGAACAGATTCAAGATGCTGCCTGAGATGATCAAGCCTCAAAGGACACTCCAGACAGAACTTGATCATAACTCTAAATTTTCTTTAGGTCCCCATAAGATTATCAGCACTCTCAACCAGCCAGAAGTAGCCTGGAATACTATGCCCACATTCCCAAAAAATGGACTATGGCTATTTTTCTTTGTTTAAAAAAAAAGAGAGGGGGAAGTGGTACAGGAAAACAATTCTATATCTGTCAATTATGTTTTAAATAAACGCTGATTGTCTCTGAGGTCCATTTGATTGGATTTTTTTCCCGAGCCCTTTACTCTGAGGCAATGTCTGTCTTTGAGGTTGAGGTGTGTTTTCTGTATGCAGCAGAAGGATGGATTCTCTTTTCATATCCAATCTGTTAGCCTATGCCTTTTTATAGGTGAGGTCTGTCCATTATTTTAAGGGATATTAATGACCAGTGATTGCTAGTTCACTGTGGGAGAACAATTCTATATCTGTCAATTATATTTTAAATAAACACTGATAGGTCAATAGCCAGACAGGAAGTAGAGGCTGGGCAATAAGAACAGGAGAATTCTGGGAAGGAGGAAACCCATTCCTCCCCAGTCCTGCCCAGACCACAGAAGAAGCAGGATGTGACCTGCCCCGCTGAAAAAGGTACTGAGCCATGTGGCTAACATATAATAAAATTATGGGTTAATATAAGCTACAAGAGCTAATAAGGAGCCTGAGCTAATGGGGCAATCAGTTTATAATCTTCTGGAGACCTCTGTGTGATTTTCTTTGGGGCTAAATGGCTGCGGGAACTGGGCAGGATAGAAACCCCGACAAGCAGCCCTTTCATGTTACAGTTCATGTTATTTTAGTTTTCATTGTTGGTAATGTTAATTTGTATGTTTTCCCTTTCTTTAGGATTTGCTCCTGTGAGATCATCAATAGTTTGTGGTTTTGTGGATGTAGCCAACTTCCTTGGGTTGGAGTTTTCCTTCTAGTACTTTATGTAAGGCTGAGTTTGTGGCTAGGTATTGGTTAAATCTGGTTCTGTCATGGAATATCTTGTTTTGTCCATCTATGGTGATTGAAAGTTTTGCTGGGTATAGCAGTGTGGGCTGGCATCCATGGTCTCTTAATGTCTGTATACCACTTGACCAGGACCTTCTGGATTTCATTGTTTCCATTGAGAAGTCATATGTAATTCTGAAAGGTCTACCTTTATGTTACTTGGCCTTTTCCCTTTGTAGCTCTTAATATTCTTTCTTTATTCTGTATGTTTAAAGTTTTGATTATTATGTGGCAAGGGGACTTTTTTGATACAGTCTATTTGGTGTTCTGTAAGCTTCTTGTATCTTCATAGGCATAACTTCTTTAGGTTGGGAAAGTTTTTTTTCTATGATTTTGTTAAATATATTTTCTGTGCCTTTAAGTTGAACTTCTCCTCCTTCTATTCCTATTATTCTTAGGTTTGGTCTTTTCATGATGTCTCATATTTCCTGGATATTTTGTGTTAAGCTTTTGTTAGATTTAATGTTTTCTTTGACTGATGAATCTGTTTCCTCTATTGTATCTTCAGCGCTTGAGGTTCTCTTTTTTATATCTTGTATTCTGCTGTTTATGCTTGCATTTGTGGTTTCTGATCATTTTCTAATGATTCTGTTTCTATAATTCCCTAGGCTTGTGTTTTCTTTATTGTCTCTATTTCAGTTTTCAAGTCTTGAATAGTTTATTTAATATGTTTCATTGCTTTTTCTTGGTTTTCTCTAAGGAATTTGTTGACGTCTTCCCTTTTTTTTGTCTTTTCCTCCATTTCTTTGAGGGAATTTCTCATTTCCTCTTTAAGGGCCTCAAACATTCCCCTGAAATTATTTTTTAGGTCATTTTCTTCTGCTTTATCTATATTTGTTTGTTCAATTCTTGCTGTTGTAGGGTCACTAGATTTTACTGATGTCATGTTGCTTTTGTGGTGTTGCATTTTTCTTACCTTGTCTGTCCATCTTTTCCTCTTATTGGTGAAGTGGGGCTGTCTGTGACTCTGGTGATCAATCTTTCAGGTGCCTGTTGACCCAAGGCTCAGATGGTTGCTCCTCATGGTTCAGTCAGTGCCATGATTCCAGTCACCCCATTGATAACTCCATGTTCCTGGAGGTTGCTCAGCACTCCCAGGGTTTGCTCCGCTACCATGGTGTTTGCTGTCTCAGGCCTGCTCTGGCCTAGGTTGCCAGCTCAGGACTGTTTCTGTAAATGTCCATTGTCTGCATCTGCTTCTGTGGAGGTCACTGGCTTGGAGTTGGTCCTGGCTCAGACCTACTTCCTCAGAGGTCCCAGACTCATTTTTAAAAATAAAATAAAAGCAATAACGAAAAAGAATAAAAACAAAGAAAAAAGAATAAAAAACAAAGCAGCAAGAGTATAATTAAAAAACAAAAAATGCTCCAAAGAATGGAATCTGTTTTGTGTTGGCCAACTACTTCTGGGCATGGAGTCTGCCCTGGACTGTGGTTGATATACCCAGTGACACTCCAGTAGACAAAACCAATTTCTGCTCTCTCTCAGCAGCAGTTATTAACTACAAAGAGCTTCTTGGTTAGGAGTGGGGCCTTCCTCCCCTTCTTAGTGTTGGGAGTGTCTGGTCGGAAAGCGTGCAGGCCTTGAGTGTACTGCCACAGTCTTTGTGAGTTCATACATACAGCATTACTTTTGTGTCTGAATGAGAATTCCCTGGAGTCATGCAGAAGGCTTTTTCTGTGCCCTTTTTAACAGAGATCCCTGAGTCCCCACATCCTGTTTAGGGCTGAGTGCTCCAAATTCTCTCATTCACAACACATTTCACTGAATCTAAGGCTGTGGTTTGGGGACAATCTGAGGGTTTCTTCCAAAGTTTGATGTGTTTAAACTTGATTCTCATTGTAAGTGTTAGAAAGAAAGAAATTGAAGTGGATTTTGACATTCAGAGGCAGGTCCTTGGGAAAGTATTAGGATTAGATATGTTTTGTTGATTGATGAGTGCATGCCCACACAACCACCCAACAAATACAGACACAAATACAGAAAGACAAATGCAGATACAAACACGCACACACACATACACACACACACACACACACACACACACACACACACTTCTTTGTGTTTCTCTGCTCTGTCTTTCAATTCTGCTCCCAATTAGGCACCACCAGATCTTTTGGAACTGGTGCCTCCAGAATGATGACCTGAAATAAACCTCTTTTTTAAAAAAATAATATTAACCTTTTCGGATATTTTTGTCTAGTAATGAAAAACAGATCAATACAATTCAAAGGTGATATTGTCCTTGGATTTCTTTGTAGCTGTTGTAATTTTAGCTGCCTCTGGAATGTCAACCCTCTCTTTCATTTCCACCTTCTCTCTCTTCCTGCTTATGGCTGTGTTATTGCATATTATTTTTGTTTGGCTTCTGTTGATTTTATATGTAGATATTTGTTTTCTGCTTTGACAATGGCCCTTTTCTATTTTCCTTGAATTACTTTACACAGTACGTTAAGTTGGGGATTAGTTATCTCCATCATACCTTCTTGCTTAATAAACTTATTTAAAGACACTTCAAAGCTCCCAGTATCTCCTTAGCTAAATCCCATAGCTCTTAATTAGTGTTGTTTTAAACATCCAGTTCTAATGACTTTTAATATTTAATTATGCCCATTGGTCTCCTTTGTTAGGAAGAACTTCTCAATCCTCTCTCTGTCTTTTGTGTCCTTCACACTTCTGAGGAGTGACCCAATTATTTCACAGATGGTCATCTTGTCGAGCTGGCTAGGACCTTTTCTTTCTTCTTGGTGTCCTTCATTTTAACCATTACATATGTAGGTGATGATGTCATTCTTCTCCTTGTTAAGTTCAAATGGCTTAAGTTCCATTGAGGACTGGTATTCTTCCATGATTCTGGGAGGCCATCAACCATTGTCTCTGCAAATGTTATCTTCTCTACTGTCTTCAAGTTAGAGGAGTGTTGGACCATTTCTGTCCTATATACACCAGTCTCCCATCTCTTTTTCATCTCTCCGTATATGAGGTAATTTGGAAAAAAATATGTAGATCCTCTACATCATTGATCTTTTCCTTAACTGTCTTCTTTTGTTGGTGAGAATTGTGATTGTGTGGTTGGAGTTCATAGAATATATTAGCAATATAAATACAAATGTCTCACATATCTCAGAACTTTCCAGATTAACTAGATCCTTCTTCTGGTCTGGAGTATTGTGTCTGATTTCTCCAGTTGCCTGCATTTCTGTGGGTCTCAGAAGCCTGGGAACTTCTCACTCTCACGCCTGTTGTAAGCTGCAGTATTTGGGATCATGTGACCATGTTTCTCTCATTCTCAGAAAGGTTTGCCTGGGATTTCTTAAATCGGGAGCACAGGGCTCCTAGAAGCATCTCTGCTAAATACTGCTTACCATTATGTCAAATGTCAAACTCAGAGTTTGGGTAAAACAGTACTGGCATGACATCATGACATGGTGTGTTACTGTTGTGAGCTATCTGGTCTCTCTCCAACCTCCAATATTTTGTGTTTTGTTGTTTTGTCTTTTAACGTCTAGAATTTATTTTTCAGATTTCTTTTCTAAATTTACATCATTTCTTTTACCATCAACAATTCTTACTTTTATTTGTTAAATATATTTTGTCAACATTAAATAATTTCAAATTGATTAGAATAATTTAATAAATTGTGATTTGGCATGAAGATCAGTCATGGAATCTGTTTCCTCAGAAAGTGATTGCTTATGAATTTGAATTTGAGTTCCTTGCAATTTTAGATTTATTTGATACCTAGTTTTGAAGGATATTTTTCTCAGAGCAATTTATATTTATTTCATACCACATCTGTAATACTCCGTGACTGAAGAATTTTAAACTCATTTGCAATTTTGTGGTACCTTCTGGAAATGCCACCATAGTCCCTAGACTCTCATAATAATTAGTTCATAGTTTACAGTCTCCAGAAAAGAACTCTGTTTTCCATATATCCATGGTCATGATGGAATATGCTCAATTAGAAAGCTAAACACTGATCTCTTCAAAATGTCTACCCCAGTCAGGGAGAAGCTGTTATGGGTGGCCGTATGTTCCTTTGCAAATTTATATATTGATTCCCTAGACCCTTGACAGTACTATACTTAGACATAGAGCCTTGGAGGACAGCGAAGATTAAAGGATGTTTTACTCAACAGAGCCACTATTCTTCTAGAAGCCACTATTCTTCTAGAAGAGAACTTCTGGCTCTGCCAAACTATGTGAGGACTGATAGAGAGGTTGGCCACTACTGACAGAAGAAAGTAAAGTGCCAACACCTTCATGTGGGCTCTTGTCTTAAAAAATCTGTGACTCTATTAATTGAGTAACCCAGCCTGTGGTGTTTTGTAATGGTAAATATAATCATTGTTGAGTAAAACACTGTGTGACAGATATTTAATACAGAAGAGGCTTTCAAGCCACAGGCTAGAGGGTAGAAAGGGTTTTAAGGGACACACTTGAAAAGTCTTAGAGTTTAGGAGAAAAATAATTAAAAGTGATTCTGAGAGGAGTCATAGGAAATGAGGAACACATTAAAAATCACAGGAAAGATAATCCTTTCTGTAAAATGGAAAATAACTTAGATGAACTATGTTGTATAATTCAGTTCAGTGAAAACTATCAATTGTGATAGAATTAGGTCTTTAGCTGAGCACATTTTTAAGCAAAAGTTTGAGGTATGGCTCAGCTTCTCCTTCTTCCTTTAACAAAATGGCATAGGAGAGGATGGGATTAAAATGGGAATTCTCAAGAAAAGAACATAGCTTGAGAATTTTCAGTCTCCCCATTGGGGGGGGTGGTCAGTGGAAGAAACTTCTGAGCCAAACATCACCAAGGTCATGTCTCAATTGGAGAATCATCTGATGAGTAGATTATGGGTATAACCCCTAAAGTCAGGGCTGGACCTTAGCAGTGACCAAGGATGGAGACAGGTAGTCTTAAGAGAAACTTTACCCACCTCACTAGCAAAGACTGAGATTAGACAAAATGAGGGAAGACAATCAGAGTCTCAGAACTCCCTCAGATGAAACAGTGGCTCTATCTGGCTGTAAGCATGAATTATTTACATGCTAGGGAATATCTCTTACGGTAGCTCAGAGGTGCTCAGACACACTAATTTCTCCAAAGGCCAAGGTCTCCCAGACTGGCCTGTTTCCTCACTTTCAATAAGTCAGAAAGTCACCACCTGAGACCTAAGGGGAGAAGGCAGCTGCACAGATACACAGGGATGAGACCATCACCCAAGCCCAAGAAGTCTCACTAAGCCATTGGGATCCCAGAACATAGAACCACCTCACTGATGGGTTTAGGGGACCAGATGTTAATGATTATTCCTGAGAATGAGAAAGTGCTTAGGGCATCATTCCATTATATTCTTATTTCAAATTTCTCCCCTTTTGGAACGGTAAGCTGACTGTATGCGTTTCCTGAACTTGTAAGTGTGGAGCATGCCTGGTTCATAGGTTAAATGAGCAAAAGAAGTGGGCCTCAGGATAAATCATAACTCCAGCCCTGCTGCCCCACTAATTAGTGCAGATGATGTTAGATGAAGACCCCGAGCTTCAGTTGTTTGGAGGACGGGCTGAGGCTTTCTATGGGCTGCTGGGCTGTTGGTATTTGCACTTTGCTTGCAAGAAAGACACTGGTTTTAGGGTCTGGGGGAAATGTGTCACAAGCTGAGTTCTGTCCTCTAGATGTCATTCAATGAAGCTGCGCTTTTCCTATGCTGTGGCCATATTTGGAGATGATAGGTAAAGTGACAATTAAAACTAAATAGAGCTGTAAGGATTGAGTGCCAGTCCAGTAGGCTAGAATCCTTGTAGAAGGATTGATCCCAGTCCAGTAGGCTATCATTCTTATAGAAGGATTGATCCCAGTCCAGTAGGCTATCATCCTTATAGAAGGATTGATCCCAGTCCAGTAGGCTAGCATCCTTGTAGAAGGACTGATCCGAGTCCAGTAGGCTATCATCCTTGTGTAAGGATTGATCACCAGTCCAGTAGGCTAGCATCCTTGTGTAAGGATTGATCACCGGTCCAGTAGGCTAGCATCCTTGTGTAAGGATTGATCCCAGTCCAGTAGGCTAGCATCCTTGTATAAGGATTGAGCACCAGTCCAGTAGGCTAGTGTCTTGTAGAAGGATTGAGCACCAGTCCAGTAGGCAAGCATCCTTGTAGAAGGATTGATCACCAGTCCAGTAGGGTAGCATCCCTGTAGAAGGATTGATCACCAGTCCAGTAGGCTAGCATCATTGTAGAATGATTGATCACAAGTCCAGTAGGGTAGCATCCTTGTAGAAGGACTGATCCCAGTTCAGTAGGCTAGCATCCTTGTATGAGCGCCCGAGGAAAGAGAAAACTGAGGTAGTATACTCCAAGACAGCTCAGCCTCCAGAACTATGAGGGGAAAAATATCAGTGTTTAAGCCACCCATTTATGACTGTCTTCGACAGCCAATACAGGCTCCTGATTGCTTGCTGCAGCCTCCCCACATGAACGTAGGAGGCGTTCTTCCCACTTCCCCACTGTCTGCAATAATTCAGCATGATACTATTTGCAGAGTTCTCTGCCAAGCACAGACGTGCTCCCAACCCCCACCCTCACTGCTTCTTCCTCTACCTATCCCCCTTTCCACACAGACAGTTGCCTTCCCCCTTTGTTCCCATCATTGTCTTGTTTTTGTCTTCAGCTATCATGTTCACCTCCTAAGTTGGTCAGCATGACCACTCTTTAGGAGCATACTCAACAACCCTAAGTTTGGGATCCTGCTGGAGAAAACCCAGCCACTTCCAAACCCTTCTCCAAGTTTGTGTTGTCACCAGTCCTGCATTTGTCTGGCTGTGTTTCTATTTACTTCCAACTCTTAATATATAACCCCACCTTTTACTTCACAAAGAAAATTAGGGCTCTCTGGAAGGAAATTGCTTAATGTCAACCTCACTTTACATGTCACGCCTCCTGGAGCCATTGCCTCTTTCTCTGTTATATTATCAATAAGGAGGTAGGAAATCCTATTTAAAACCAACTCCAAGAATGTCATCCAGCTTCTACATCATCTCTGCTCTTTCAATCATAATCACGTTTGTCCATGTGTTCATTTATTCTTTCATTTAAGGAGGATCTGGAGGAGACACAGAAAATGTAGCTGTTTTAGGCACTGGTGTAAAGCAGTAAGCTTCCCTGGGAAGAGAGAAAGAAGCTTGTGATCAGTTATGTCAAGGGTTATCTCCAGAGAGCTGTGAAGCAGTGCCTCTTAGCTGTCTTCAGGGCAGTGCTCCTAGTCCCCAGCTGATGCTCCTACATCCACACTCTTCCTAGACTCAGTGAGGGAGACAGCAGCACACAGGACAGCATCTGCCGCAAGGTGCACATCTCCTCATTAAGGCTATCCTGGGATTTGCAGAGGAGCTGATGGGAAGATATAGGTCAATGTTGAAGGTGCTGGTGTCCATCTCAGGGGAAGAAGAGTGAAGTTGGGAGAGCCCAGCAGTGTCTGGAGACTTTTGGGTCTGATGTACAGTGAACATCTGTCTCTGTGTCTCTTTCTCCCTTCCTCTTCCACCCTCCCTTCTTTTTCCAGGACTTGCGCTTCCAGATAGAGAAAAAGAATGCTGGATAATCATGATTAACTTAGAAATGATAAATCCAAGATATAGCAAAATTCAGATAACAGAATCACTCAGCCTGAGACAAACTATGTCCCAATGGCACAGGATAAGAGCACTTTGGAGCTAAATTTAAACACATGAATGGCTTAGTCAAGGTCATACCATTGCACGGTGTGTTGTTTGAAAAGACAAGGTTGGCGGCAAATAGAATTATATTCTCAACCTAGAGCACAGATGTCTTCCTCAGCAATAACGGCTGGGGGGGGGGGGCAGAGCTGGTTAGGACAGGCAGCAGTGGAACGAAGAAGAGCTCTGGGTTCTCCAGTTTACACGTCCAGATGGATGGTAGTGCTGGGTCTGTGCTGATTAATAGGGAGAGGAGAAAAAGTCATTCAGCTCTGGAAATATTTGGTATGAAGCATGTCCAGGTGGGGAAGAAAAGTCCTTGCTCAGCGCATTCGAAGACGTGTGTCTTGTGGGGAATGCTCTCCCAACTTTCTGTGCTCCACAATTTTTCTGTTTCTTTCCAATCAATAAATGTCCTATGTTGAAGTCTCTAAATATTAAGTGAAAATTTCTCTCTCTCTTTCTCTCTCTCTCTCTCTCTCTCTCTCTCTCTCTCTCTCTCTCACACACACACAGACACACACACACACACACACACAATTCTATCTTATTCCGGACAATTCTCTGAAAATTAGCCTGCATTTGTTAGCACTACCTCTTTACCTCCCAACAACTACTCCATGGACTGAAGCGGGAATAATTTTCCTCTGGGGAGCTTTAAACGCCAAGCCCCATTGCTTTATGAAACCCAGATGGGGCAGGCTTCAGTTCCTACCAAGCACCCTTCTGTCATAGTAGGTACCATCTACTTTCCCTTTTACCTAAAATGGCGCATCTTGGATTAGGGTGGACCTTGAGTGTGCTATGACAGATGCTGCTATAGGAGATTAAGAAATAGATCAGGCTGAGAAAAAAGAGAAGGCCTGGGGGAAGATGCAGGAAGAGATCAGAGGGGGACAGTTGCAAGCAGAGGATCGTCCACAGCCACTAGGATGCGAAGAGGAGAAGACAGATTTCTGCATAGATTTTGGAGGCACACGCTTCTGACATTGTCCTGAATTTAGATTTCAGCACTGCAAAAATGTTAGGAAATAAATCACTTGTTCAGTTTAAGCTGTGGTTGCCTGTATTGAGAGATGAATACAGTAGGACTCACATGGGTTGAGGGAGCCACCTCTGCTAAATCCATTGACTCAGGTTCTGTACTTCAGATGCTCCTGGGTTCTGAAGACTCAGACACAGAATATTAGGGCCACGGGTTTGCATAGGGAACAACTTAGAAAATCACTGGTTTACATCTGTAAACTGGGGAGTTGTGATTTTTTTAAACAAATATGAAATATTACTTCTGCTCAGGAGTGTATTATTTATGTGAATGCATGTCTTTGGAGGTCAGAAGAGGGTGGACCCTGGAGCTAGGGTTACAGGAAGCTGTCAGTCACGCAAGGTGTTTGATGGGAACAAAGGTGCTTGTGCATTTTGCGAGGTCTGGACGACAGTGGCTCTGGCCCAAAGCAGAGCTTCCCTCACAGCTTGGTGCGCAGGCTGCTTTCCTACCGCACATCTCATTCCATGCCTGGCAGAGAGGAAGACCTGCTCTTGGCCCCAGTGCCAGTTCTACCCTGTAGACTGCTCATGCCACACTGCACCTTTCCGTGGCTTGCTGAGACACACCACCCGCACCAGCCTTTAAAGATAGTGGCGTCTGGTCCTCTGACATTTTCTCAGCTGTGTTGCATAATGCTATCCCTCCTTGTTGTTTCCCCTTTCTCAAACCTGAAAACTACGAGCAACAGGCAGCATTAGACTGAATCTTATAACTCTGTGAACCAAAATAAATCCTTCCTCCCCAGAGTTATTTTTTCTCAAGTGTTTTGTCAAAGCAACAAAAAGTGACTAACACAGACCCAACCCTTCGGTTTGACTTTCAAAACCTTTCCAGCTCCTTCGGTTTGACTTTCAAAACCTTTCCAGCTCCAAACATTCCTCATCTCTTCTGACATCTTCATCATATACGCAGCTGTCACCTGCTTAGCAATGCCTCCCACTTCTGATCTTTCCTTCTCTGCCTCTACCTCCCGATGCCGGGATTACAGGCACGCACCACACACCTGTGTTTATGTTACTCAGGTCCTGAGTACTCCAGCCACTTAGCCACACCCTCAGCCCATCTTTACAGTTGTTTTTAGTCATATTAACTAAATAGAATAAAGGGTTTCATTGTAACATTTTTATTCACGTATATAATCTATTCTGATTCACCCCCTTGCCCTTTGCTATCCCTGTCTCCCTCCTGTTGGTTCACTTCTCTTCCTAGTTAATCCCACTTCTGCCTTGACATCATTTTTTGTTACCTACACATTTAATTATGGTTGCCGAAAGGAGGATGGGTGAGAAGCAACTGACAGGTGCATGGGCAGCCTACCAGTGGCTATCATCTTCTGAATAGTTATGCTTCACCCAGTAGATTAATGCTACTCCCAGTCTTGGAAGTGGCTGCTGCAGAGACTCCTCACTGATCTAAATGCTGAAAATAGGTGGTTGTTGAGTGTCCATCTCTAAAGGAGCATCCAAATCAGTGACTGCTATCAGACTATCCCCTATATATTAGTTTCCGGATATATTTAAGGTTTCCTTATATATGAGTCTCATATATATCCTCCACTTCTCAACTCCTCCATTACCAAGAATAATTCATGAAAACAAACTATGTGTTGCTTGTTAACAGCTGTATTCCCAGTCCTGAATATGGGCCTAGCACATAGTGGTTACTTGGTAAATGCATGCTGAAACACATCTCTGCTGGCCTCTGTTTGATGCTGGCTCGGGTTTCCATCAGGTGAAGTTCATTTCTGTGTTAAGTCCTTCATCCTGTGGTCTGTGGGTGTGGTGCAAGGCTATACTGAGTACTCTAGTCCAAAGAGAATCCCCCTTATTGGATTTCACAAGAATCCTGAAAATAGAGGACGGGAAGGATGCTCCCCTGAAGTTTTCTATTGTCCATTCCCCACAAAGAGTCCTGAAAGAATGCTGGCAGTCCCCCAAGAATTCCAATCTGGAGTCAAGGCATAGTGGGAGTCTCTCTTGTTAGAGAAGGAGCTACCCACCCACTGGAAGTTCCCCTTGGAATCGTGTTGTTCCTACATCTGTTTCTCCCCTATTGCAAATTTCTGGGACGCAAATGCCTTATTCATGCCTGAAGTCAACATGGTAACCTGTGACAGCATTTTTTGAAAGAAATGCCAATCAATCATATTTTGTAAGAAGGAAGCCCAACAAAAGGTGTCAGAACTCACCAGAAAATGGCTTTTGGGAATTAAGTGGGAGTGCCCTGGGTCTGCTGCATGCTGCAGCTGGCCTGTTGGGCCTGGCCGTTGTGGACAGTGAGAAGAACAGCAGTTGCCTGTGTTGGCCCATTAGAACTTAATTGCCTGTGCATCTTCTGCCTCTGGGCTTTAGCAAAGGGATGTTTGCAGCCCAATTAGCCTCCAGGTTCCTCAGATTGGGTTTTGTAGATAGTTAGCCCTGCAATCTCCAGTAGGAATGACGCATAATCAGTGGAGCCGTGGTGAGTCACTCTCCACAGACGTGGATCTCTGCCTCCTACCAAGGTGTCTAAGAATAGCTCTTGCAGACATATTCCCAAAGAACGAAACTAAATGCTTCGCTGAGAAAAACTCCTCCTGGGGACTAACAAGAAACCAGGATGAGAATCAAGAAAAATAATTCCTCAGCAGGCAAGCTCTCTACTGCAGAACCTGGGAGGACCAGAGAGGCTATTTCCATGGTGTAACTGGGGGCATTTTATGAGAAATGCTCATTTTATAGGCAAAAATTACCCAAATGTGTACCTTTTAACTTTGCACAACAATCAAAAGAGTCTTGCATAGCAGTGAGCAACTTAAGTATGGCCATACACAATGGAGAGGGGTGGAGGTGTTATGTCTGGCCAGTTTCCAAGTGGTGACAGATTCCAAAGCCACTTCTCTACCACCAGTAGCCCTCTTCCAAAGGAACAGAACCCAGCCTGGGAGGGGCCGTGAAGCTGAGACACAAACACTGGCAGAGACTTATGGGTGGACATGGGGAGGTGGTCACGCATCATCAGCCACCAGCAAGAGTGGAGAAAGGATTGCTCAGAGCCCAGCTTGGTTCAGGAACATGATTCAGTGGTCATGCAGGAAGGGAGCTAGGGTACTGTATGCCTTCATCTTCTCCATGTTGACAACAGTGACGGGGTTTTGAAAGGAAGGGGTAGTTACATTTTAATTTACAAAGGAGGATCATCCTGGTAAGCACAAGCATGTGGGGTCAATTCCCTTCCATGAAGGATCCCTGAGAAGAACCCACAGGAGAATCTTGGGGACAAGACTTGAGAGCTAGGGAAGTCTTGACTTCACCTGCACAGCTGGGAAAGGATGCTATGTTGATCACACCTCAGGCATTGAGAGTTGGGTAAAGTCAGTTAGACATTAGCTTCCCTTGATGATTTTGAATTGTGTAGTTCTTCTCCTTTTAAGAACACATCTTAAAATTTACTCGTTGAAGATTCGTTGGAATGTGGGTCTATTACCAACAACAGAGACCTACGAGGAGGGGCCAACATGATATGCCCCTATCTCGGCATTCTTCCAGAATTCATTCTCAGTTTGCCATTGCTCCTGCACACATCTCAGGAGTCAGATGGGGTCTCTGGGGTACATCTCTGGACTGACACCCTAATAAGTGTGCTTCATTTCTGCCATATCAAACTTCCACAGAAAACAGTTGGATCCATCTTCGTCATTGATGGATTTCACCGTGTTGAGATGTTAAGTTTCTCTTCTTTGTCAGATGTCCAGGACCAGCACATTGCTGCACTCAGCATGCTACAGACAATGTCCCAGGGAGTTCTTAGCTGAGATCTTAATCCAAAGAACTCACTGCTGGATAAGCTCAGGGGCAGAAGACCAGGTCTGCACTGAGCATGTGGGCTGTAAGATCAGCACAACTGGCCTTGCTTCTTACAACCTGTGTTTTTCATAAGAAATGGCAGGAAATTTGGGTCATGTTTTAAGGATGAAATGGGATGTCAACGAGACAATTCAGATGCACTGAATATTTTTCCCTTTGTTTTTCTTTCTTTTAAAAGTGATTGTTAGTAGTATATCTGGCTATGAAGCTGTCAATGTTTGTATTTATCTTGTGTAAGGGTGTATCTACACTTTAAAAAGTACTTTTCCTTTGTCAGAGAGTCTCAACAAATTTCTAAAGAATAGAGTAAAATTTATAATTATCAGCATTGACCAGAAGTCCCTCAGTGCAGACATAGCCCCAAGGTCTCAGGTGAGCAGGCTTGCCTCTGTTTTCCATTCTCGTGTGCATTTACCCACAGACATGCTTTCCCTTGGAGAGTTTAATACATTTCATATTTCATATGCTCTAAACCAAGTGATTCCAATGCTTACACAAGGAAAACACAGACCAACATTTGTGATAAGTATAGGAGAGTTAATTCACTCCTGCCGAAGTTTTATAAAGTTAATCTGGACAAATTAGCTCAAGGTTGTTTTTCCCTGACACTCTCCTGTTAATTCTCATGCAATAGGTACCTGGGAATGATACCATGATTATTGACATTATGTAAATGTTATAGTCATTGTGTTATTATGGGTAAAGCTCAATTCCAAGTTAGATTTTCTAAATCAGAGTATAATTACTAGTAGTAGACTCTACACACACTCAAACACACACACACATACTCGCGTACTCACACATATACCATATACATCCACACCCACTCTTTCAAACACTTGTAACCACACATATACACATGTACATTCAAAGATATAAACTCATATGTACTCACTCACAGGTACACACATTTATGTGCATATACCTTATATTCCTCCACCTCTCTCTCAAAAACACATGCATGAACATGTGTACACCCCCCCCCCCTAGAATCCCTGCCTCTGGAGTTTGGTCCTCAGAGAAGCCTTGGCTGCCCACTGCTGTGCTGAAGGACTCATTCCCATTCTCCTTACAGCGTGCTCCGCATCCTGGGAAGGTCTCCTGCCTGTCCACAATATTCTGCCATCATTATCAAAGCTGTGGTCCAGCTGTGGATTGAAAGAGACAGGAAGCAGCTGCTAGGCCAGATGGACAATCCTTTCTAGTGGGCTTTACACATTTCAGAATAGAAAAACATCTGGACAGTAGTGATAAAGCAAGCCCTTGTTTCTCTCTGATCTGGGGGACATTGTGACAAGCTCACTACCCCGGGAGTCTGGTTTCATTCCGTTCCATCAGGGACTGTGTATCAGTGTATCAGAAAGGAACACTCGGCTTCATAACACTTCCCAAATCAAGACAGAGCATGGAATACTCTGGACTCCAGAAACAGAGGCCGGAGAGTCTTTGCTGCCATGCTTGGGTAGCGGGGGGTGCTTGACTGGGAGAGGAACAAATAATTACTTTCTCTGCCTTGAGATCGGCCCTGAAATGTGAGCAGGCACTGGGCTTGGAGGCTAAACCTGAGCCCCTTCTGAGAGCTCCCTTGCTCTTCCCTGCTTGCACACACGCCTTGTTCTACATCCTGAGTGCTGGGCCTTCTACAGCGAACCTCTGATGGCTCCTCACGCTCAGGGAGCCTGAGCCACCTCCTAATCCTGTTAATCAGGACCAGCAACATCCCACTGACAACTGCGAAAATCAAAGCTTGCATATGTATACTCTAGGCCAAGTAGGAAGGTAACATGAAGACCTAGTTGATCCCAGAAACTTGGAGCTAGGAAGAGCATGAAAACCACGGTGCTCTGGCCTCCTGCTTGGGATGCTAATTTCCCTTTCATGGCAATGGATTCTGGTCATATCTGTAAGTTCCTGCAATTAGGGACATGGTATTTGTTTAAATGACTTTTTCTTTCACTGAAAACCTAATTTTTCTCTACAATATATGCTGATTGTGGTTTCCCCTTCCTCTGCTCCTCCCAGTTCTTCTCCAGCCCCCCTCCCCCGGATCCATCCGCTTTCTGTCTCTTGTTAGAAAAGATTATATTGAGAGATTATAATGACATGACAGTATGAAACAAGGAACCTTCAAAGATGCCATTAAGTTTGTTTCTGGTTGGCCACCCACTGCTGGGCATGCAGCCTACCCTATAGAGTAATTTGTTTCCCCAGAAAGACTCCCTTGGAAAAGACCAAATTTTCTTTTGCAAGTGCTTATCAATTAGAGATAACTTCGGGGCTGGGGCTGGGGACATGCATCCGCTTCTCTCAGCTCTGGACCATATCAGGTGGAGGCCTCAGTCTCTGAATTAATGTGTGTATGTCTGTCCTTTGGTGTTTCCAAAGCCTTGCTTCCTCCATCCCCTATGGCTCTTCTGTCTTTTCTGCCCCTTCTAATGGGAGTTCGCAGAGCCCTGAGGGGAGGGGTTTGATGGAGACATCCCATTTAGGGCTGAGTGTTCCAAGCTCTTTCACTCTCTGCATCCAGTCTGGCTGTGGGTCTCTGTGTTTGTTCCCATCCGTGGCAGAATGAAGCTCCTGCAGATGGTGGCTGTGGAAGGTGCTGATCTACGAATACAGCAGAATGCCTTGGGAGTCATGTTCTTGCTACATTCCTTCCTTTAGTAAAACTATTATTAGCATCTGGTTTTCCCATAGGTTACCAGCTGTCTAGTCTCAGGTTCTTAGTCATCCAAGCAGTGTTGGGTATGAACCAAGCTCATGGAATGGGTATAGCCTGAGTAATAAAAACCCAGAGACAGAAATTGGGGTTCAACCCAAAAACCAGAAAAGCAAACAGCAAAGCATCCAAGCCACTAGAGAAATCTTACCTCTACCAAGGTTGAACGACCATAAACTAAGCAGACTAAGCCCTCTCTCCTCCCATTTTATATTCCCCCTAGTGCTGGGATTAAAAGCATGACTTCCTAGGACTGGGATTAAAGGTGTGAGCCACCACCACCTGGATTTGTTTCTGTTTTGATCTTGTGTAGCTCAGGGTGGCCTTGAACTCACAGGAATGTTATCTTCCTCTGTTTTCCAAATTCTGGGATTAAAGGTGTGTGTCACCATTGACTGACCTCTAGTGGCTTTAGCTTTGCCTCTGGTCTTTAGGCAAGATTTATTTATTGAAATGCAAATAATATGACACTATAATGGGACTTAAGTCAAATCAGATACTGGTTAGTTACTCCCATAAGCTATTGGGCCACTATTGCACCAGCTTCGAATCTCGCAGATTTGAAGTGGGGTTGATGTTTGGCCGCAGGCAGAAAGATAGAGTACCAAGAACACTCTCTAACACTGCCTCATTTTCTCTGTGTTCTCTGTGTCCTGTGGGTGTTTTCTCCAACAACAGAGGCCTTGCTGTCAGTTTGTGGAGAGCAACCTATTGCCTCAGCAACAGCCTGGGTTTTCAGGGGTTCCCAGAGGACCCTTTTGTCTAACAATTCAATTAGATGTAACTCATTCCTAAGATTGAGGCTTCTTTTGGTGACAAGAGATGTCCATTTGGGGCTCTGTCTTCCCCGTTATTTGGTGATTTCATTTAGGTCACCTTCATTTATATGTATATATTAGGAAGCTTCTACTCCATTAGGTTTGTATACTGCCCCTCAAATGGTTGGTAGTTTTAGCTGTCTCTCTCAACATCCCCTCCCAAATCCCATTCTTCCCTCCCTGTCACATACAGTTAATTTAAATTTTAGAATAAAATAAGATCTTTCTAAAGTTTTAAAATGAACATTCTTGGTTAATTATTTCCTTTTCTCATCCACATATTTATTTTGTTAGTGATTTGTGCCTAATAAGTGCCACTAAACATGATATTTTTAGCACTATTTCTTATGTACAACACATATCATTGAAAGCTCTCTGAGAAATGATCATTGAAAGAAGCAGCAGCATGTGTGTGTGTGTGTGAGTGTGCAAACGCATGAATATGAGTGAGTGTAAGTTTGTGCGAGTGTGTGTGTGTGAAAGTATATGGGTGTGTGTTTAGATGAGTGTATGTGAATGGAAGTGTGAGTGTATGTGAATGCAAGTTTGAACGTGTGTGTTATGAGTCTGCGTGAGTGTGAGAGCATGAATGAATGTGTGAGTGTGAATGAGTGTGAGTGCGTGTTGGCATGAGTGTGAGTGTATGAGTGTGTTGGTGTGTATATAATGTTGTGTGTGTGCGCACATATATAGGTATATATGTACGTGTTTATCTCTGTGTGTACATGTACACGTGTGAGTGTGTGTGTGTACAGCACGTGTTTTGGGTAGATGCTCACCAGCACGTAGAACACACTGATACTCTATCCTCTGTCTGTGAGCAGTGGTGCCACACTGAGGCCCTTGCTGTATTTCTCACCCTTCACTTCACCTTGTCTCCAACTCCTCTGGACATCTTTCTGCTCTCTAACTACAGACCGTCAACATAATCAGTGTGGCAGAACTGAAGCCAGCCTCCTTCTGCTTCGGTGATTCGTCTACATAGAAAAGCAGGGATTGAGCTGACTGGGGTGTGCACAGTCAGGAGCTGCCATCACCAGGAGAGGCACAATGCTGAGGAAAGAGAAGTGCAGGAGTGAGAGAAGCAAACACAGCGGAGCCCATGGACCTCTTGATGCCCTCAGCATGCTGTGACTGCAGGGGTGGTAACCTGGCAGTCCTGCCCTGGAGACCAGGGGTTCCTGGGCCTGAGGGAGTGGGGTGGAGATGGATGGCTCTCAAAAGAGCTCCAGCACTGATTCAACCTTCCTACTGCCCCCTTTCCCTAGGACAGTCTGGTCTGGAACCATTCCTGGATTCCTTACAAAATGGCAGTGAAAGCAATGTTTGACTGCAGAGCCGAGGGCACAGTGCAGCCTCGCAAGAATTTCCAGGCTGCAGAGACACAGGTCATTGGTGTCAGGCTAGCACCTATTTATCAGGAAATGCAAGGAATGCAGGTTAATTATATAATTTTACACATTTTACCATTAAAATGTGCAGCAATTTATAAATAAAATATAAATGTTCTTTGTTGTTTTCATACTAAATTGAAGCTCACATAGTTCTTCCAATGGATTTGCGAACAATCCCCTTAATATTAGATGACAGGTGTAGCCCACTTGGGAAGGATTAGCCGTGGCAATCTGCAGCTTCTCTCCCACCTCAGGCCCAAAACACCCTGAGTTTTTGCTGAACCCCCAACATATAATTGCCCAACGCAAGCAGTAGAATTTGCTTCCTACCACCCAGGCTCAAGGCAACCTGAGTTAGGACCTTATAGTCTACCTCCTACCTTCTCTACAGCACCATCCGCAGAGAGCCCTCCCTTCTAAAGTCTGAAAAAGTCAAGCATGTCCTTTGTTCTTTGGGTTGCCATGGCTTCCTTCCCAGCTTCACCTGCCGTGGGTGGCCATAGTACTAGAGCATCGTTCACCTGAAATATGCACTTTAGTGACAAATGCATCTCTGTGGTGCTGCATGAAATGTCCACACACAGATGAGGAAGGTTGAAGAGAAGCATGAAGACACGCGAGTAAAGTCATCAGTGGCTTCTTTTATCGACTAGAAAAAAAATGGCTTGTATAGTAAAATTGTGTTCACCTAGGACTTTGTTTCATTTATAATGTGAAGGCATAAACAAACCTGCCTTTAGCTTCTGTTTATGTTATCGGCTTTTAAAACTCTTGTCTAGACATTTTTTTAAATGAACAAATAAGATTAGCTTTTGGGTGCTTGAATAGATGTCTCAGCAGTTAAGGGTACTTTTCTTCCAGAGGACCTGGTCTTGATTCCCAGCACCTACATGACAGTTCACAGCTTTCTGAAACCCCAGTCCTAAGGGATCCAGCACCCTCTTCTGACTTCTATGGGCACCAGCATTCTGGTGATGCACAGACATGCATGTAAGTCAAGCATTGGTATACATAGAATAAATAAATATTTTAAAAATTAACAGTAGTTTCCAATCCGTTGATTTGCATAGTATAAATATCCTCAAGGTGGCTCGCATTAGGCTGCCTGCAGGCCTGTCCCAGGTAGCGTTACAATGCTCATAGGTTGTGCAGAACTTTGTGTACGTCTCCCAGAACCCCAACTTAGATATAATAATAGCTCAATAGAGTAAAACAACTGGGAGATTAATTTCATGTATGCATTTGCTTCATTTGTATAAATACAGTTAATTAAAATTTAATACAATTTAATCATTAGGAAGCCTCTGTTTAAAAGAAAAAAAAAAGAGCCTGCAAAATTTCTGAAACTTTAACAAAAGCTCTTGAACTTTCCATAATGTTTCTTTCCTGTTACCTTAAAAAACATTTTTTTCTTTTAAAAATAATTTATTTATGTGTGTGTGCAGGGTGGTTTGGGGAGGGGTGTTAATGAAACCTGCAGGTACAGGCATTTGTTCACCCTTGATGTGGGAGACAGGGTGTGTATGGGGGAGGGGAGGAAAAGATTGATGGGGAAAGATTGATCAGTAGGTTACAGTTAGGACTGGGTAGAGATAGAGGAGCTAGCATGCTGCCTTAGCAGTAGGCTTCAGATAATAGTCACACACTGCACACTAAAACTCAGCAGCGGGAAGGTCCTTTAGGTTTCTTCTGAAGCATTGGCTGAAGCCTAAGGGGTAAGTGTTCCCTGCGCTGAGCTCGAGCAGTGTCCGTACATGTTCATGCTGAAGAGCTGCTGGCTCCCCATTAGTATGGACAGTGGTGCTTTTGTGCATCTGTTAAAATAAAGCAAGGATAGTGAGAGACACTTGTAAAAACACGAGGTTTAAGATAATCTCTGCAACAGTCATTTGTAATTGTCAACATTTACACTTATGTGAGCTTGGTCTCCCTACCTGGGGGGATTATTACACATGCATGTATGCCTGTTCTCATAAATAAACATGAGGGTGAAATAAAGTAAGCCCAAATATCCTAGAAAGCAGAACAGATGACGCAGATAGCACACTCCAGAATAGTGTGCAGGAGAGGATGCTCTCGATTCTCCCTTGCAGACTAAATGCATGACTGGTGTCAGCTATCTGAGGGCATTCAGCATCATGGCTACCAAAGGGATCAAGGCTCAGAAGCTGGTTGATTGCATTTCCTATGGCACCTGGACTTGAAGAGTTAAATTCCTCTCAACATCACCAAAGGTATTCAAATCTACCTTGGTAGAAGATACCAAAACCCACAGATTCATTTTAATAAATACGAATATGTAAAAAGATTTCATTTTCCCTGTGATGCTTGCAGTTCCCTTTCCTTTGATGAGACACAGCAATTACATCTTATTTCTTTTGGTAGAATTTACATAAAAATCAAACAAATGGAGAAAGAGAAGGGGAAGAAATTGCAAAGCAAACAGAATTAGTGAACATCCCCGTGAATAAGGATGTCATCCCCATGAATAAGGATGTCAGCGGGTTTTCACTGAGTCTAGGGATCCAAGAACTAAAATGACCCAGAAGGTCAGTTAAGTTTCACTTAGTTTTTTGTTAGCTGTGTATCTCCAGAAACCGGAGTGAGAAGCAAGCTATGTTTAGAGCTGCTAAGAGGTTGATGGTCACATCACATGGTGTGATTCCTACAAAACTGGAGGGAGACAATGGTGACTTCAAGGACAAAGACGCTCCTTGCCATTCTTTTGAGGAAATAATGGAGGAGGGGTATCAGGTGGGCTGAGAATTGTCTATATTGTTTGGGAAGGCTCACATAGTCTACTGGCTCTGAGGTGATTAGCTGTTGGTGATAGAGCTGCCTGTGAGTGCCTCGGGCAGGAGGTAGCTGGATTAAGGCCGATTTGATTGGCTTGGGCTTGAAAAGCACATCCATAGGAGGAGGCATGATGGGGGTAACAAGAGGCTAAGACACAGCACAAAGGCACATTATCCCGGCATCCAGGCAAGTTTTAGACCACAGAGTGCAGGTGGCGAAGCTCTAAACCAATTCATTTGTACAAGCTAGAAGACAACAGTTAATACAACTGGCTCGAAATGTTTCTGGTAGAATACTGGCCTCTCTTGAAAGTCTAAAACATTGCCCATCAGCGGATGAGCTTGAGTCTGTAACATGACGTTGTGTGAGATGAGGAGAATTCACAGAGTGGCAGTGTATATAACACTGTGTGAGCCTTATGGTGAAAGTGCCGAGCAGATTCGCTGCTTAAAATAGCAACAGCAAGCAAGCAGGAGATGCATGGAGGGCAGAGGTTAATTCCATAAGCCAAAAAGCTAATGCTCTGACTGAAAGGGGAAGCGTGTATCTGTACTTACAGTTGCAAGCAAGAAGGCATGCCAGGTGGGTAGCCTGGAGCCCACAGAATTAGAAGAATGCTGTCTGAGTCTTTCCGTTCTTTGTACACCAGAGGAGAGTCTTGTGGGCAGTACATGGAGAGCTCTTCTCCTCATCCATCGACCGTGGAGGGGCGTGGGAAGGCCTGTGGTGCACCCCTCCCCCACCGCTATGCCAGGGCATATTTGATCCACATAGGAAAGTTGTGAAAATGGCTACATGCAGCTCCAACATTGACCTCTGCTGCTCAGGCATCCGGAACCGGAACCTGGCCACAGACAATCCAGTCCCAAAGTCTCTGGAGAGACTTTCTGAACAAGCTGTGGCGGTGGCAGCTGGGGATGGGAGCTGGGGAAACACAGGTGCTACTTAAGTGCTGCCGTGGGGAAGGGAGGTAGATGGACCAAGTATGATAGGAGATTTCATGCATTCTTGTGTGAGTTACGCATGTAAAACTCAGCCCCACTTTAGGGAATGCAATGGCTTTTATTAGGAATTGGTCCCAGATGGTCTTTTCCGGCTTTATCTTCCATCCCATTTCCATTGAGGAAGCACATCCTGCTATCCCGATGTTTCTGTTGGGATCTGGAAATAAGAAAAATCAACTCGGATGGAGCATAAACAGTACCTGCAGCTGCCTGTATTCCCAGCTTAAATGGTTTCTTGTTGCTCTTTTGGTAATTTGCTCTCTCTTTGCCCCGCCCTGCTCCCGCCCTGTTCCTCTGGCTTCTATGGGGTTTGGCTCTCCGCCGGCCATTATCTTAACTGCCATTTCAGATTATCTACTTATAGTCTGTGAGTCACCCTTGGAGCTGAGAAATACTCGCGTGCTTAGACTGTTCTCAACTTAGGCAAGCCCTTCTTCCACTTCTTCCTGAAGTTGGGGAGATCCTACTTTCCACCAAGATGCTTCCAGTTTCGCCTGTCTGCCCTGAGACTTCCTGACTATCAAGACCGTGTTTCTTCAGTGTGGGGTGTTTAATTCTAGTCTTCCAGCTAATTCATTATCAACTCCTGGGTGTGAGGAAGATTGCAGCTCATCACGCCCATCTGTGCTCTATGCGCTACCTACCATACAGTTTGTGAACGGGGCAAGGGGCTGGAGATTAAAACACAGAAAGACACACAGACAGAGAGAGACACGGGTCATCCTTGAAACAAGAATGCCCCTTTAGTATGTGCCAGAGCCGCTTATATAGAGATCCTTAATGGATCGGCACACCCCAGCCAAACCCGCCAGAAACCACTCTCCTGCCATCAGGAACTTCTGAGGGTCTTGTGCTCAGGGCAGCTGCAAGCATTACAAGTTGTTACCAGAAATTCAGGATGGGGGTGGGGCGGGGTTTCACAGCTCCCAACAGAAGATGGCTCTCTCAGGGAAGGTTCTGGAGGGAATTTCCTCGTACATCATCAAGACACTCTTCCATGTGCTCTACCCTGGTCCAGCCAGCCTTTCCTTTCCTGGGGAATGGTGGCAAAAGGAAAAGAAATAGTCTTTCTTGGCTGCTAGGCATCTCACTGCTGATTTAGTATGAGACCTGCACACATTAAGCTAGAGAGTGTTACTCAAGCTCAAAATTAGCATGTGAGAAACCTTCTCCCTCCTTTAGGGATGAAACTTGATGGAAAAATATCAGGTGACCTGAAATTACCTCGCCTACTTACCGCAAGCCAAAGAAATAGAAGAACCGCAAGCCAAAGAAATAGAAGAAGTATTTGCTTTAGTTTTGTGGGAACTCCTTTAGCCAATAGCCTTCAAGATACTGGCTCGCTCTGGCCATGGCCACATGTACTATATATAGAGATGTAAAAATGTGTGCATTCCCTTAGTTGATGGATTTGGTTCCTATTCCCCACTCATGCAGAGGACTATTTATCTGTAAGTCTATCCCTAAATAAAGAGACCTTTATTATACTCCATTCTGAGCTAGTGTGGGATTACTTTATTATAATTGACTACATCTGGCATCCAATGTGGGGCAGGAACCCACAACCCTGAGATTAATAGGTAGATTAGTGTGATCTTACTCACATAATAATAATAGTGAGTAATAAAGTAAATATTTGTGAGCTATTATTTATAAACAAATTATATTGGTATAGATTATTGTATATTGATACAAATTCAAAACATATTTATTATAGTAGATATTCTCCTATTTGTTTACAATATTTGTACACCTATGCAAAGTTATTTTGTCATATTGTATATATGCATGTTTCTATCTCTGCTTAAGACATTTTGTTTACTAATACAATTTTAGGATATATTTATCATATTGCACTATACATTTCTACCTCTGATCAAGATACTTATACATCATTTACATTTTGAGGTCATTGTCTTCATTTGATGCACAGTTGTTTAAAAATTGTTTGATATTCTAATATAAAGCCTTAGTCTTTAAACTATATAGTTATTAACAATTATAGGTCAATAGTCATCCATGTTTATCATACTTATAGTTAGACTAATTAGGTTCTTTAGATATATAGAGATTGTATTCTGCATAGATAGGTAATCTTCAATCACTTCAAAGAGCTGTAGAATATGGCATTTAAATAACTTAGGGTTCTGTTGACATGAGACATGATTGCTCCTGGCAGCACCGATCTATTCATGAGAGAATGTTGAGCACCAAAGACACTCGGAGCTTGTTTACTTCTTGGCAAAACTGGCCTTTGGGCAAATAACTGCCCATGCCTCAACCATTGACAAAATGCATGGTGTCCGGACAGGACAAGCAGGATCCAAGAAAAAAAAAAAACTTTCAAATCCTGCTAAGACAGGATAAGACAGTTTTGAAAAATGTCCTGCCTCTGAAAATGGTCTGTCAGTTACTCTAGGCCTTAGCCAAAGTTGGTTGCTCCAATATTGCAAATGAGACTTAGGGTGATTGCCCAGGTAGCCAGTTGTCTCTATCATTTGTTGCACAGTTTTTTAAAGATTGTTTAATATTCTAATATGAAGTCTTAGTCTTTAAGTTATACAGATATTAAGAATTGTAGGTCAATAGTCATCCATGTTTGTCATACTTATAGTTAGACAAATCAGGTTCTTTAGATACATAGAGACTGTATTCTACATAGATCGGTAACCTTCAACCACTTCAAGGATCTGTAGAACATGGCATTTAAATAACTTAGAGTTCTGTTGGTGTGAGACATGATTGCTCCTCACAGCACCAATCTATTCACAAGAGAATGTTGAGCACTGAAGACATTCCACTTGGAGCTTGTTTACTTCTTGGCAAAACTGGCCTTTGGGTAAATAACTGTCCATGCCTCAACCACCTATAAAATGCATGGTGTCCAGATTGGACAAACAGGATACAAGCAAAAAAAAAAAAAAAAAAAAAAAAAAAAAAAAAAAAAAAAAAAAAAAAAAAAAAAAAAAAAAAAAAAAAAAAAAAAAAAAAAAAAAAAAAAAAAACAAACCTGCCAAACCTTGCCAAGACAGGATAAGATAGTTTTAAAATTTTTTCTGCCTCTAAAATTGATCTGTCAGTTATTCTAGGCCTTAGTCAAAGTTGGTTGCTCCAACGTTGTAAATGAGACTTTGGGTGATTGCCCAGATAGGTGGTTGTCTGTCATTTCTTACACATTTTAAAAGTTGTTTGATTACACTTCCTATTTACTCAAGTAATATTATTTCCCTTCTCAGGTCTTTAGTGGGGTCAAAGACTAGATAGTTCTAGTTACTTTCCTCTCATGACTTAGCCAAGCCATTTCTGATACATACAAGACTTAGACTCCTTAGGATATAATAACTATTAAAACATTTAGCATATGTTTCTTGCTTGATATTGTTTATGCTGATTGTAATTAAAATTTTATACTTAATATTTGTTCTTATTGTGTATAGTTTTGTATTAGGCTTAGAGTTCTTTTATTTAGACAAAAGGGGGAGGCACTGTGGAAACTCCTTCAGCCAATAGCCTTTAAGATACTGGCTCACTCTGGGTGTGGCCACATGTGCTATATATACAGATGTAAAAACATGTGCAGCCCCTTGGCTGCTGGATTCATTTCCTGTTCCCCATTCATGCAGAGGACTGCTGATCTGTGAATCTACCCCTAAATAAAGAGACCTTTGTTATACTCCATTCTGAGCTAGTGTGGGACTACTTTATGATAACTGACTATACTTCGGAGCAGAATAGCCCTGATTATTGAAACAGGCATGTTGGTATCCTTGAGTCCCACCCAGTCAGCCATAGAAATATCCTCTCTTATTTGCAATGGGAGAGAAGGGTTCTCCATCACTCTCTGCACCTCCCCTGTGCCAGTGTGTTCTTCCCTCCCTTCCCCACTTCTTTCTTCTCTTCTCCTCCACTCTGGCATAGAAAAGATGGATTTGGATTTTAGTATAGACGTTCAAGAGTGATCAAACAGTGCTAGCTGTTCCTTCCCCTACTGGGTTGCTTTTCTCCCCATCTCTTATCTTCAGACACTCCCTTTACATATGTACCCCATTTGCTGTTGCTCAGTGATTACAGAAACCAGAACTTTGTGTCTGTCCTCACTGCCATCATTTCAGTCCCCTCATCTCCAGTCTGCCTGGTGTCTCTCCAATCTTTCTTGCCACACTGAATTATTAAAATCTGGTTCCAGTTCACAGTCAGCCCAGATGCCTTCTCTTCTTTTCCTGTATTTCCTCACTAGTCCCATGTGATTTTATATTCCCAAGATTTCATTATCCTCTGTGTTTGAAGTTCATTATCTTCTATTCTCTATGTGACCATTTTATACTAAATGATTCAATGAATCGCTTGCTGTCTTTTTGGACCCCTGATCTCACTTATGTAGGGTATCTCACAAGACTATGGAAAAGGTGACTTTGAATACAGAACATGCTTCTGTTGGTAGTATGCTTCTGAAGGCCTTATCAATTGTCTCTATCAAATAAAAGCATGACCAGGCTTCAGAAGGGGTAGTAAGAGTAAGATCTGCTATGCCAAAATACCCATCACTGGAGCTGAGGTCAGCGGTGGTCCAGTTCAGAATCACTTTGGGACATACAGACTTACATCAGACGTTGCAGGTTTATCTGTGGGACACATGCTTGGAGTTCTTTCTCCAGGAGGAAGTTGGGTTCATTCTGGTTCCCTTGTACTCTCTCAAACATCTCACTCACCCATCTCCAATCCTACCCTGGGACATCTGGACATGTGCTATCTCTGGTTTTGACTGCGGGTACTTGTGCAGAATATAGCTTTAGTACAAAGTGAAGCTGGATTCCTACCAGAAGGACACCATCATTACCTGGAGCTGCATGGGAAGCAGACTCAGAGAGGAAAACGACAGGAGAGGACTGACTAGGCACCCTGACTACCAAGTGTACCAGAATTGATGTGCTCCAAGGAGCAGGAATCTTGTAGCAAGTGCAGCCTAATCATGGCTCAAACCTATGAATATTAAACACCCCACACACAGCTTGACTGTGTTGCTGTCTGCAAATTATTTTGCATGCATAATTAGAATAAGTGACAAATTCATGTCAGTCTATTCAGATAGGGTGCACACGGGCAAAATTAATTGTTTAGTTTTAAAATATGAAGTGAAACTTGGGGAGTTTAACAGTAAAATAGCATTATGAATATTCCATCCATCAGCATATATAAATCTGGGTATTAAAAGCAAAGTCAAATAATTTTTACCTAATAAAACATGACAGATTGTCATGATACTATTAATTATTGTTCTGTAGACCATTTTACTATGTCTATGAATATTAAATGTTTTCCATTGCTCGAGAATTTTAGTCTTTCATGCTAACTATGGAAGTGTCAGTCTGGAGATTATTTTGCTATATTTAAATGGTTATTGATTTTTTAAGAAACCACACAATGCATCTAATGGGAGTAAGTGAATAAAACTCCATTAAATTATTTTACCAGAATGGAGGATGAGTGCAGTGTGACAAGCCCTGAGTACCCACAATCTTTTACACAGCCTTGACTATGTGTCTATTTGCTTGAAGCAGAAGAAAATAGAAAAAGCAAATGCTTGTAGGGTATTTTTTTGACTTATTAATCAAGCATGTAACCTTGGTCAAACCAGTTAGTTCTACTTCATTCCAGTTTTTAAAATCTGAAAATATGTGTTTCTCCTTCTCCATATATAAATATTAAAGGAGATAACTCACAGAAGGGTATTCTGTACAAAGGTTCTAGGCTTGGTTCTTTGGGCAGTGACTCACTCTGGGGGTGAGAGGCTGTGCTGGCAGTGTCTGGTGTTGTCTGTGGGTCTGAATATCTGTCATTCATAAGTGTTCTGAGCTTTTCTAGAAGTTTTGGGGAGAGAAGCAGGGCCCAACCTGCATGTCATAGCCACATGTGCACGGATGAGAAAGCTCTAGCTGTGTGTTGGAGAAGGAAGACTCAGCTTACAGTACTCGCCAAAGGACTTTTTAAGTAGCTGGAGTTCAGCGGGCCATCACTTAGCAGATCTCCTGCAGATAGGTTCACACAGTTATGGGAAACCTTATTTTTCTAGGAGAATTCAGGTAGGATGTATTTAAAAATGGGTTCTTCTCCCATATCCTAGCAGATCTCTGCTGTGGGATTAATGTCCTTGAAATCAGGGCATTTGAGAAGTCATCACCTGGGAATCATTCAGTTAGTTCTTCTGCAGTGCTGTGCAGTAGTTAGCAAGTCATGGGATTAACCCTCACTTATGTAGCGCTCTTGGCTTGCGTACACAGTTGTTTATGATGGTTTGTGTCCAGGAAACCTTCCTGAGGGTCTTCTTTTCAAACAGCACATGAGCCTGCTGAAGGAACTCCCAGTGGACTCATCTGAAGCAATCTGACCAAAGAAAGTAAGGAGAAGCCAGTGTATAAAATTAATACCCATGAGTCTGTGGTGGATAAATGAATGACAAAACCAGTAAGCCAATAGGGCAGAAGAAAAATATCTCCCAGCCAGAATACTAGATAAGCTAGAAAAGCCAGCCTTCCTGGGTGAGAGATGGACAAAAGCGCCCCCCCCCAGACAGATGCGTGAAGGCAGAAGGAGCCAGAGGGGCTTAAGGGGCAACAATGGGGACATACATTGATACACGTATGTTTCCACAGACTGGGTTTGTCCTCTATCTGCCTATCCTTGTCTGTACTGTTGGCTCTTGCTAACCTACAGCAGGGGCAGGACAGCTACCAAGAATCTGTCAAACTCCATGAATAGTACCTGTAAAAACATAACCACTTCTAGAAACTTCTGACCAACTTGCTTTCCTAGTTGGGAGTGCCCATCCTTCCAGAGGTGTTGGGGGTGTCTTTTCCCATACCCCAAGCTGATTATTTGGATTGTGCACCTGGGAAGATGCCTATCCTGGACTCCATTCCTCCTGTATGCCATAACCTCACGTGATGAGGACACTGTGCATTTGTTCCAGTTTTGCCCACCAATTCCCTTTTCTCCTGGTCCTCGAGAGACCTAAGTATTTTCCACCTCCAGTGTGGCCACCCCAGTGTGTAGCCATAGGGCTCTTTGAGAGAGGACTAGGCACCGTCCAGCGCTTGATGTCCACTGTGTTGCAGAGCCCCAAGTTCATTCACAGAGGAAACCCTGACTAACTGATCTTGCATACAGTATCTCCAGACTTAGAATGAGATTACTGTTTCTGTACCTTCAAAATTAGAATACAGAAATCCAGACACCCAAGTGATGTTATTAGGAAGTGGAAAAGGAAGGGTGGCTAGACCTGCCTCCTCTGATTACATGGGAAGGCCCAGTGAGAAAACTATTGTCCAAAATCCAGGAAGAGCCCTTGTCAGGAAACTGGATCTTAAGATCCCTTGCCTCCAGAACTGTGAGAAATAACTATCTGCCTATAACACTTTGCTATAGCAGCCAAGCAGTGTAAGACAAGGCAGTTTGGGAGCTCATGTGCTCAGTGAAGTGTTATTGAAAGTAATACTGTCTTCTGAAGGTGAGGACCAACTCTAGCATCCATGGATGGGATGATGATTGCTGAGGCAGTTTCTGCCCAGACACCATTGATTCTTCCCAGGCAAGATTATACCACATCGAATTCCATGGACAACTCCAGGAAATACCAACGAGGGAACATCCAGCTGTGAACCACTCAAGGCCCTGCCTGTTTGTCACTGGACTTCCTGGGAGCTGGCTACGGCTTCTCTCACTTCCCAGGCACCGTCGCTCGCAGTCTTGCAGTGAGATGAGCGGTTGTGACATGGATCATGCCACTTGAAGCTCATTGGATGGGCTCCCTGGGGCGAAAGGGAGTTTGCTGAAACTCCCATCCTGATTCTAGATGCTCTAATCTCCCATATTAGTCTGCCTGGCTGCTTTGGCCATCTTCATGTGCTCTATTGGATGTGTCAGTGTGTCTCCATCTTTGGAAGGGACAGTTACTTTCGGGACTGGTGGTTTGAATGAGAAAAGTCCCCTGTGGGCTCAGATACTTGAACTCTAGGTCCTTCATTGTTCCCAGTTGGGAGTGCCCATCCTTCCAGAGGTGTTGGGGGTGTCTTTTCCCTACCCCAATCTGATGATTTGTATTGTGCACCTGGGAAGATGCCTGTCCTGGACTCCATTCCTCCTGTATGCCATAACCTCACGTGATGAGGACACTGTGCATTTGTTCCAGTTTTGCCCGCCAAGTCCCTTTTCTCCTTCTCCTTTGCTTTCTAGGGGTAGTTTAGAACGGGTGGTCTTGCTGCAGGAAGTATGTCACTGGGGGAAGGCTTTCAAAGCCTTCAAGGTTAAAACCTTTGCCCACCCCTAGCTCATTCTCTGGTTCTTCCTTGCAAGTGGAAATGTGAGCTCTCAGCTCCCTGCTCTTGCTACCACACACACCACTTGCTGCCATGCCTCTCTCCATGACGGATGCTTATCCCTCTGGAATTCAAACTCCAGAAGAAACTCTTCCTTATGTAAGTTGCTTTTAGTTATGATGTTTATGGCAGCCACAGAACAGCAAGGGAGACAGTGGCTTAGTTCATTGTGGTGGCTTGGGGTCTCAGCTCACTCATAGAACATCATATTTTTGTCGTTATTAGTGTGGGAGTGACATGTTCCATGTAGGGTCTACATCCCACGTTCAAGAGTGACATTAGCAGCCATTAATGGCATTCAGCCATTGCTACAGGAACATTTAGCTTGTCCCCTCTCCAATGTTTTTACAGTGTTCACTACTGCTGCTACACAGTATTCCACTGTGTAGCTGTATTAATCTTCTGTCAGCAGATGTCACATTGTGTATTATGTCAGGATACCACCCACTGATCAAGTGTAACCATTTGAACAATGGACTGAAATTGTAGAAGTGAGTGCATCGAGCTTCACTAGACAATGCTGATAGCTGTCACCAAGTGATCACATCCCCCAACCTAGTGACAGCATTTCAAATAGTGCATCTGCTACATAAAATTCTCTCTCTCTCTCTCTCTCTCTCTCTCTCTCTCTCTCTCTCTCTCTCTCTCTCTCCTTTCTCAGTGAGATAGGGTCTTACACTGTAGCTTCATTGGATGAACTATAACTCTGTAGTCTATGGTGGTTTTGAATTCATAATAATCTTCCTGTGTCAACCTTCCCATACTGAGGGTCACAGGCACAAAGTATAAGACGGCTACTAATCTTGGCTGTCAATGGGGAACTTAAGGGATGAAATGCCTCCATCAAATTAGCCTGTGGGCTTGTCTGTAGGGTGTTCTCTTGATTAATGATTGATGTTGGTGGTGCTACCCCTGGGCAGGTAATCCTGGGTTGTATAAGGAAGCAAACTGATGAGTCCTGTGGACCAGCACAAGAGTAAGGAGCTCTCCTCCTTGGCCTCTGCTTCAGTTCCTGCCTCTTGGAGGCCCCAAAATGTGACCTTCCATCCTGTCTGAAGGTCAGAGAGTTTGAGGTTGCTCAAAATTGTTGACAACAAGCGTGGCTACACACCCTGACCTAAGGTGTGGTTGCTGGTGTTTTGGACATTAAGATGGCCTGTATAGGTAGATCCACCCCATCCTGGCCAAAGGTCAAGAAATTCAAGCATCCTTCTGCGCCTTCTTTTGAATTAAGAGATTTGACCTAGGGAGTGGCTGCCTTCAGGATACTTAATCTAGGGTGGGTTCACTGCCTAAACAACAGAATGCTTTTCTCAAGGATTAATGACTTAATGTTTCAAGTATTGAAGCAAGTAATTGCTCTAGCTGTCCTTTGTATCATGCTAAAACAGTCTTTTGTCTTCTTCCCCCTTTTGTATTTGGGTATAAAAGTGAATGAAAAATTAAAAGCAGGAGGATTTCCATATTCACCCCTGATACTGTCATTCTAGACTATAACTCCCTCCCTGTATGACCCTATGCTTCTGCTTTATTATTCTCACTCGTGTCTTTATGCTCTTTACTAACTTCCCCAACCCCCACGCCCCCACTTGGTAAGTAGTATACATGTCGAAGCCAGTCCCTGACATGCCACCAGAGTCCTGTCCCACCTTGAGCTCCTGCCTTTTCTTCCCTGGATAACGGGTTATAAACTGTAAGCCAAAAAAAAAAACCCCTAATTGATAAATAATATTCACATACATGCTTATTGTCTGTGTGGATGTATGCATATGTGTATAAGTAAATGTATCTATTTACATGTGTGTCTATATTGTTTTATATACAGATACATGTATGTATATCCTGAGTTAGAATCCTCTATATTCCCTATCACTTATAATTATTTTTTAGCTTTATTGTATCTTTTGATTGACTTAATATTGTAATTTACCATTTTCAAATTCATTAATTTCTTTTCTTTAAATAATTTAGCAATTTTAAAAAAACAGATCTACCTTTTAACCTTTTATTTCTATTTCCAAAATTTTTCTTTTATTTTGTATTCAATCTATCTAGCAATTGTTTTTTGTATTCATTGTTAATGCGAAGGTGATTGTCTTTCCTCTGCATACAATGCTGCTTGTTCCTTCTCTGATTTGGGGTACTGTTTATGTGCCTTCATCTCCTGACTTGAACTTGTCCCCAAGGTTGGGTGTCTGTGTCTTTGTCTCTTTGGAGGGTTTCATCTTTTATTTCAGCTTGATTCATACGTAGCCTAGTTTTACATGTTTTGAACACTGGCAGACAATCACCCTCCTTTCTCCCATTCTCTTGACTCTTGTGACCCTTCACTCATTCCTAAAAGCTTTAGCACCAGACATCAAATCACTGAGCATCCCTGACAGGATTCCCCAGGGATTTAGTGACTTTGTGGGTAGGAAGGACACAATTGCTACTTTCAAGATCAGACAAGATGGGGCATGTTCAGAGATGCCCATAGACCCTAACTTTGAATAACACAGTGTTTCATTCCTTTTATTTGGGGCTTTGAACTCTTGTTAAAGTTCTAAATTCTTCTGCACTAAAATTTGGCAGTCTTTTGCTGGAGCTCCTCTTTGTCTACCACAGACAGACAGGCTTCTTTAGAATGACATTGGTAAATTGTATGTATTAAAATAACATACTAACTGTTGAATGCAGTTGTAGAGGTTTCGCCAGCAGATGGTTTAATTGCACATCATATTTTCTATGTGTGCAGTAACTATCTTTTAAATCTGTGATTTTATTAAATTTATGTTTTTATTTAGCGTGCTCGTGTGTGTGTGTGTGTGTGTCTGTGCCACAGTGTGTTAGTGGAAGTCAGAAGACAGCTTCCAAGGGGCAGGTCTCTCCTGTGTGGGCCCTGGAAATGGAGTGCAGGTTGTCTTCACAACGGGCACCTTTATCTTTTAAGCCATCTCAGAGGCCTCGATTTGGGAATTTTCTGTGATATTCTAAGTCAGTGTAACTGATTCTTTCTTTGGTGTCCTCTACTTTTTATTTGATATGTTTATTTTTCTTTGAGTTTTATGACTAACAGTCTTTCTTCCTTGTCATCTGCTTACATTGCTGTTTATCTCTCCATTGAATTTTCAGATATTTCATTGTATTTTTTTCGGATCCCTCCATGGCCAGCTATTCAATACTTTTAGTGTTTTCTCTTCTTTTTATATTTTCAACCTCCCTTTCAGTTCTTTGATTATTCTGCATCTCATATCTAGTAAATTTTAGGACACTATGTTCATTTTGATAATACTGCTGCCTCTTCTAATGATTGTTCAATTTTCTGTGTTAATGGTTTTAAATAATTCTTAAAACTCTACCTGGAAGAACTGGTATGTGGTGACTTGCTGCAGAGTGAGTATACATGGTCATATTTCTGTCCCTTGTCTATGGGTATCTATGATGGTTGATCACATTGTCAACTTGTTGAGATCCAGGGTCAACTTGAGATGGGTCCATAGGCATTCTAGGAGATTATCTTGATGAAGCTAATTGAGGTGGGACCATCTGTCCACTGTGTGGCTCCTTTTTCAGGGCTGGGGTCCTGGACTGGATAAAAAGAAGAAAACAAGCTGAGCACACATTTCCATCACTCTTCCTGATGTGGTGTAGACTAGATGCCCCATGCCATAAACGATGAGCCAAAATAAGTAGACCCTTTCTTCTGTTGAGCTTTATTACCACAGCAAAAGAAGAAGAAACTAAGACAGTGTTTAAACCCCACTACCATTCTGAAAACTTTTAAAATATTAACTTAAAAATTTTAAATTTTGCTGCCTTATATATTAAGACTTATTTTATTTATTTTCTTCTTTAAGAAGCTTACCAAGTCTCATGGTTCTACCCACTCTCTGAGACAGATTCTCTGGGGTATTGTATAGGTAGCTCATCTCTAAAACAAGATCTTTAAAAAAGTTAAAACAATTTCCCCTTGTGTCTGTGGTCTGCCTCTTCCATTCTGCACACACTTCCCAGGGTGTTCAACTCTTCTTATTTCATGTCTACTATATTTGAAGATTTTCAAGTTTAGGAATGATATTTGATTGACCATTGGCTGGTATTTGAGGCCATGATAGACAAAGATATCTCAGCAAGGCTCTAGCAGCAAACACATATTTGGGGAAGGCAACGGCTTCCATAAAGTTATGTAGTTGCTGCATAAAAAAAAAAGGTTGACTATCTTCTCAAACCATGTCATAAAACCCAGTGATCACATCTCAACTTTTACCATATCTGCCTGACTGTTTACCATATATGATCTCGAAGCCATTGTTTGTTTTTGATTGGCATTCAGAAGACAAAGATCTGCTATTCTCAAGTATTCCTACCGATTGCTTCTTTATCAGTAATGAAATGATTTGTTCTTTATTCTGATTCTGTAAAAGCTGAGCCCCCCTGACCCCATACACCAAATGGATAGAAGCTATTATCACCAGCAATACCCCCTTTGATGATCTTCAGTGCCACGCTAGGAGTTACATTCGTGCGAGATGTCATAACAGTTCCGCAGCCTTCATGGTTGCAGAACTTGCTGTCCCCTCCACAGCTCAACTTCATACTACACACATAGGAGGCTGCATGATCTCACTGCCCTCCACCCTAAACCTGCATTTCCCACCATCTTCTGTGCTTCAATTGACAAGAAGTGCGTGGTAGGTAAAGGCAATTTCTTTCATGCTCAAAAAATCCATGGGCTTCTAAAAAAACATCCATAAGCCCCTTTGTGATGGCATGAGATATAAATGGGCCTCTTCTGCCTTTTGTTCCTGCAGCTCCTGGGCACACATCATCGCATTCTGCATTGCTGGTGTCAATCAGTCCTGTATGAGCCCCTGCTCTTCTGAGATCTTGGCCTGACTCCCTTTATTGTTTCCTTCTCTACCCAGATCTCGTACTGTGGTAAGGCTTTTCACCACAGCGCACTTTCTTCTAGCCAATATGTCCTTTCTTTCTGATCCCTCTTTTATTTGGACTGCTTTGCACCATGCTGTGACTATGTGTTTTATATGATTTGATGCTTAATTGCCCATCTGTATCACAAGAATGTAAGCCATTGAAAGGGAGAAGTGTTTGTCTCCTCCATGACCTACTTTATTTCTGTTCCTAGATGAAAACACAGCATATGGATAATGACTTATAGATATTGAATTTACCAAAATCAGTGTTGAACATATCACTGATTGCCACAGTAACACTAAGAACACTTTTCAGGCACTGATGGGGGGGTGGTGCGGGTCTTCAAGGACATTGCCATTAGGGGTTTTCTCCAGCAAGAACACAGCTGAAACCCAAACCCAAAGTCTGAGATAACATCTACAGTCCGTAGGGTCCTCAGAAAATTCTGGTTGAGGGCAGAGTGTAGTTCACTCTCCCTTTAGTTGTTCTTTTCCAGTGAGAACCAAATCTATTCAAGCCTTTGTCCTGGTTCGGTTTCTGAGCTTAGCACTGAGGGCTCAGCCATTTTCAGCGTGTTGACCTTGGTCTGGCAGCTGGAAGTTCACCGCGTGTCTCTGCGTATCTCCATTTCTCCAGATCTTGCATCGCTCTACACTTCCTCCTGCGTGATGCATCCGACTACTTTATCATAAATGTGTCCCCAAGAGAAGCCACTCTCTCTTGCTCAGTGTCATCTCTGCCATCTTCCCACATTTCTGAGAACAGATCTCATACAGTTCTGAAGATTCAGGAATCCAAGGAGTCCAGGTCCTTGATCAATAGATCAAGGCTGCCACTGTGCATGTACCTGAGAGGTTTCCCCTGTGTCGAGATAAACACAGACAGATATAGCATTTTAGAACATGTGTCTTGGTCAGCATCCATAGGGAAGCTTAACAGTTGTCAGCACAAAGATGCCTCATTTCTGCATCCAGGTCAGGTCCAGTACCCTTGACGCAGCACTCAAAGGCACGCTGCATATTTGGTGCATCTGATAACTATTAAGATATCAGCTCTAGTAATGGTACTTCGGGGCAGTTTCATCAAGATGAGGGGTTGTTACTTGCTATCTACACAGCAAGCAGAGTCTGGTCATCTATTGATGAGGAAGGAGTGACTGACAGGGATGGAAGCAGCAGGACAGATGGTCTCTGAGGCAAGCACACACCACACATGTTTTTTGAGCGTGGAAAGAAGGTCCCTAGAGAGTCATCCTGCTGCTTGACTCATGCCCTTTGTGATAAAAACACAGCTGTGACGCACAGGCTCGTGCTATACCTGTCATGCTTGCAAGGATGCTGGAGACTAAATGAACAATGAGAAGAGTTCCGTGTGGAGATGGGGTCTGGATGGTCACACCCTGGATGTGGGTTTCTGTTCAGTGCTGCATACCGAGGGAAAGCTTGGAAGATGACTCAGGGCCTATCTTAAAAATTGAGGTAGAGAGAGAGGGAAGACAGTCATTGCCAACTCTGACTTCCACGTATGCATATTCAGAAGAGTGGGTCTGTATACACACACACACACACACACACACACACACGTACACAAACTCATATATACACACATACACAAACACACATAAACACATACATAGTCACACACAATACACATGCATACATACACACACATACAAACATACACACATATACACAATACACATGCACACATACACATATACACAATACACATGCATACATACACACATATACAAACATACACACATATACACAAACACACACATATACACACATGCATACATAAACATACACACATACAAACACACAAACACATACATACACATGCATACACAAACACACATCAAGGAGAACAAAGACTGTTAAGAAAGATTTCCATAGCTAATTACAACATCACTCTACCATGGCCTGAGTCAGGAAAATGCCCCTACTTTCCATCGCCTCTCCCCTACTTTTCTTTTCTCTACCCCAGAGCTGATTGCATTTGTTTGCTTTCTACTCCTGTGGCAAACACCATAACCAAAAGCAACTTGGAAAGGATTTATTTGACTTATACATCCTGAGCATAGGCCGCCATACAGGGAAGTCAGGTAGGAGCAGAAGCAGGAACCTGAAGGCGGGAACTGGAACAGGGACACAGAGGAGTGCTGTTTTACTGGCTTGCGACCCGTGACTTGTTCAGCCTGCCTTCTTAGACAACCCAAGACCACCCGCCCATGGGTGCTACTGTCTATAGTGGGCTGAGTGTTTCCATCTCAATTATTAATTTTAAAAAATGCCCTACATACTTGTCTATAGGCCAATCTGATAGACTCATTTTCTCAGCTGAGGTTCTCTCTTTCCAGGTGATCCTGGCTGTGTCAAGTTGACAAAAGAAAACTAGCCAGCACATCCACTGATGGTGAATTGCACTTTTCTTTATAAAGTAAAGCCTCTTCTAAAGACATGCTTTGTTCCCAGGCACTATAAAGTTCCTTAAAAGCATGCATTATCCATCTTTTTCGCTTGGAAAGAGAGAGAGAGAGAAAGGCCTACACAGGTAAAGTGTCTTTTTGATAAAATCAAATGTACTTTCCCCAGGGCATTATGCCCAGTTAATTGTTGTTATTTCCTCTCTTTATTTGTATTTTTTCCCTATTTGTAGCTTTTATTCCAGACCCTTCAGAGAAAATGGGGCCATCCCTCACATTGTCCCATCAGCTCTGACTTTGGAAACCTAGCGAGGGCATCTGGGGTGTCAATAACAGGTCCCCACTCTGGGCTGCAGCCATTATTAGGCACCGAGTTCCTCTATCTTTCCGAAACAGCTGCACCCTGCATTGAAATGCCAACTCCGACATCATACACTAACGGAAGAGACTTCCAACTCACATCCTCTGTCCCTTCTTAGAAATGCTGCCGACACAGTTTGCTTTCTTTGGTGATGCCTCTTCAGAAACGCACAGGAAAATGGGAAGTGGCCTGGGCTGACAAAACAGCACAATGGAGAAACGGGGATTTTTCACAGGAGCCTTTGGACTCTTTTGGACACTTGGCGACATTCTGTGAGCCGGGAGCTGCAGAGCATGTGCTGTGGAGTGAATGTAAAATGTCCCCATCAGCTCATGTTTGAACACTTGGTTCCCCAGCTGGTGGCACTGTGCGAATGGGGTGTTCAGGAGGTAGAGGAAGTGAGCCTATGGAGGTGGGCCTTAAGGCTTAGATCCAGCCCTCCTTCCTGTCTTTCGTTTCCTTGCTGATTGCACCGGCAATGTGAGCAGTCACCTGTGTCCTACCGCCGTTCCTTCTCTGCTATGGTGGATTATATTCCCTCAGACTCTGAGCTACAATTCCAATCCAATCTTGTTTTGTCTTTTTGATTTTGTCGGGTGTTTGTCGCAGCAGTAGAGAAAGGAGATAATACACGGCGTTCCTTAACTTTTGGAGTCTCTGCTCGCTGCAACCAAATTCAGAATATGCGCATTGTCTGCCCTGACATTGTCAGTCATGGTCTTTCCTCTTCCTTTGCTGTCGCACCATGAAAGATGAGAATTCAGTGACACAATAGACCAGACAGGCAATCAATCTTTGGACTCTGCTTTCAGGTAACATTCTGCATCCTGCTGGAGACAGGTTCTTTTTTTTTTTTTCATAATAATTGGGATTTAATGAGAATCAACACAAATCATCAGTGCTATGCAGAAAAGAAATTATTCAGAACAGGCAACACAAAGAACCATGTATATTAAAGCATATTATACCCCTTACATATTTATTGAGGTTTGTAAACTAGCAGCTGGATATTCCTTGAATTTTATTCTACTTTGATAATATAAAGACTCAGCTCATGTTTTGCCTCCATATTGATCTGAGGGATGGAGGTGGGGCTTGGACTTCCAACAGGGCAGGGCACCATGCCCTCTTTCAAGGAAGAAGGGGGAGGGAGGAGGGGTGGGGGGTAGTGGGAGGGGACCGGGAGAAGGGGAAGAAAGGAAAAAAAATTTTATTTCTTTAATTATGTTCTTGAATGGAAAAAATAAAACAAAACAATGCATGGAAAAAACAAACAAAAAAAAAAACAAAAAAAAGCAGAGGTTAAAAATGCTATGGAGACAGGTTCTTTGTGTGTGTGCGAACGTGCATGTGTGTGTGTGTGTGTGATATGCATGTATATATACCATGTATATATGTGTATGTGTGTGTGTGACATGCATGTATATACACGTGTATGTGTGTGTATGTGTGTAAATGTGGCTGTCAGATGTTGGCATCCATTGTCTTCTTCAAATTCTCTCTACCTTATTTTTTTTTTTTTTAGGAAATGGTTTCTCATTGAACCTGGAGCTCACTGATTGACTAGCCAGGGAGCTATGAAGATCCACCCATCCCTGCCACCCACAGTGCTAGGGCTGCAGATATCTCCGCCATGCTGAGCTTCTATATGGGTGCTAGGAACCTTCTCACTCAGGTCCTCATGCTTATGTGGCAAGCACTGCTGACTAAATCATTGCTCCTGCCCCTATATGCCCTTCCTGGCTTCCAAACAGACCAGGCTAGCATTCTGTCTGTGTGCTGATGACACTCCCTGTTTGTTTTGCCTTCCTTGGAAAACAAATGATGAACTGATTTGTTGCTTAGAAGTGACAAATGAACTGGCAGGTGCTTCAAGCAGCAAGCTGCCCATGCCCTACAAATCTCCATACAGAAATAGAGCAGCAAGATTCAGAGACTCAAGCTTCAAATGCAGCTCCTGCTGGACTCTAGGTGACATTATGAGACAATTATCAAAACATATGGGTGGTTCAGTTACTCTAGGGAGAATGCAGGAGAGGAAGATGCATCCTGAATATCACTGACTCAGTAAATGTAGACTTCATTGAGAATTGGAATATGGAATATGATAGCTGAGTGCTGGCAAAGTCCATGGGTGAGGGTCGGTGATTGTAAAATTGAAAAATATATTATTCCTCATCATATATTTATATATAAAAGAAAAACCTTTAACACATATTTATTTCTCTTATGTGTCTGTTTTGCTGCATGTATGTGTACCATGTGTGTGCAGTACTTGCAAATGCCAGAAGAGGACATCAGATCCCATGGATCTGGAGTTATAACAATTGTAAACAGTCAGATGAGTGCTGAGAGTCAAAGCCATGTACTAGGCAAGAGCAGCCAGTGTTCTCAACCATCCCTCCAGGCCCCATTGAGAAAAAAATCTCACGAAGTTTGTTATCCATTGACTGCATGAAATTAGGATCCCAAAGTGACATTTAAATTGTATAGGGGGAACTTTCAGGGTTTCTTTCTCAGCTTTTAGGAGATCTATGTAGGGTCTGCCAGTTGCTGTGAATGTGTGTAAAGGGGACCAGCTTCTTCTTTGCCCTCCATGTCCCCGCCCTGACTTATGACACTCACTCAATCAAAACCTCGTAATAGCTTTACCTCCAGGTAAAGACTGTCTGGCCAAACTCTCAGTTTTAACGTTTTGTCTCGGTGTCTGAGTTCTTCCTGTCTCATCTGAGGTATCAGCATGAGTGCCCCTCATGCAGCTGGAGCTTCTTAGGGTTCTGTATCCCAAGTACTCTTGGATTGACAGTCCTTTGTTGTGCTGTGACATTCTGGTATGGGTTGTCTTGTCTCAATCATAAATTAAAAGCAAAAGCTCTCCATCTCTTCATTAATTCTGAACATGCTCAGCGATGTTCCTGTAGCCTCTTGTCTGTTCTTTGGAAACTGTTTTCCTCCGAGGCTCAGGGGTAATACGGGCACTTCTTACCTTCCCTAGCCCATCACCACCCTCTACTGAGAAAGAAACCAGTTTTCATGCCCTAAACCATGGCAAGTCTGTACCTTCTAAAGGCAACATAATTTTTTTTACCATATACTTTAGAACCTTATGCACTTGCCATTGTCTCTCTTAAAGAAGCCCTTGAAATGAGAACCTGTCTATGTTTTGTTCTATATGTGGTTTATTAGACGAAATTACTAGTGACTCCACACTTATTGAAGGGAAGACTTTCTCAGTAGTATAATATGAAAATAACAGAGTCACGATCATGCACATCTTATTTTTCAAATGCTCTTTGCATCTTACAGTCTGATCCAGAATAGAAGTTAAGATGGTGCAACAAGAATAGTCATATGCTTTATGATCATATCTGATCCCCCCCAAAAGCTAATTTGAAGTGTCTTTGCTGACTAAATGGACTGCCATTGTCTCGGGAATCATTTCAATGTAATCTTCCTCTTCTCCAGTTCCTTCAGTCACTCTGATATTTTGATGACCTACTTCTGAACCAGCAGAGGAAACCTTGACGGAGCCAACAGGTAAGAACACAGACTATACTGATCACCACGGCTGCCTAGCCTGGTGCCTGGTAACCACTCTTGTGATGATGGGGGCAGGGTGGTGTGGGAAACTGAGCTTCTTTTCCTTTTTAAAGCAAGGCCACCAGATGGAGCCCCACCCCGTGTACTGGTCCAGATTGGTGTGACAATTTGAAGACTGATGGCCATGGATATCACAAGGTTAAAGGTCATTACCATGGACTGGAATAGTAGTGGAGACATCTCTCTCCAACCTTTGCCCCAGATGTACATAGCAGCATAGTAGAGGAAAAAGAAAAAAAATGATTTTGGGGACTTCTTTTCAAACAAGATAGAACTTAAATCTCCCTAGTTCTTGGCATTGTGACTTAGCTGGTCAATAAGCCTATGTATCTCTCAACTGTACCAAATGTAAATGAGAATGAGGGAGCAGAATCCTCTAACAACAAGGGGAGATATTATATACAAACTTACTTTTAAACTGTAAAATTTCTCTTGACATCTTAGAGTAATATAAAATTCATATCAGACTGTGTGTCAGTTTCCTGTTGTAATTTATATTATGAAATAGTAAAAAGTTGGCATATTCTCTTTTAAAACATATTTAAGAACTTTGAACTAGAAGATAGACATTTCTTACTTAATTTAGCAGGACAGAGGAAAATGAAATGAAATATGTTAATCTGAACATGAAATGCAATTAAATGAATTGCTATATTAGAAGATAAAGGCAGTCAGGTTACAAAGGAACAAAATCCAGCAATCCTTCATTTTAAAGAGAAACTTAAAGGATTAGGAGACTATGGATCAGGAGTATATGCCAGGTGGAGAACATAGCTGCAGAAATTAAGAACGATCTTTTACACAAAGGTATAGTAAGTAAAATTTATGCATGTGAAGTCACAACACTCTTAGCACTTTATTGAGCAGCTGTGTCTAGGAATAAGTATAGTTTCTTCAAAAGCATTTACCTGCTACTCAGGTCTGCATGTTGAACATTTCCATATACGTCTAACATTTGTTGTTTCTCCCAAAGCAAGCAGCAACACACTCTACATGCTCTTTCCAACTGTCTGGTTGATAATATGCTTATAGTTTGATATTTAGTCTATCATGTGTCTGAATAGCTATCTGTCAATCTATCATTTGCCAATATCCATCATTTATTTATATATTTATGTTGTCTGAGGTTTTCTGTCCTGCCTGGTTCCCGCAATTGTTAAGTTCCAAAGAAAATCACACAGAGGTCTACATTAGTTATAAACTGATTGGCCCATTAGCTCAGGCTTCTTATTAACTCTTATAACTTATATTAGCCCATTATTGCCTATGTTAGCTACGTGGCTCAGTAACTTATTTGGTGAGGCAGTCACATCTTGCTTCTTCTGTGGCGGGGTCATGACTGCGAACTAAGCTTTCCTCTTCCCAGAATTCTCCTGTTCTCATTGCCCCACCTCTACTTTCTGCTTGGTTGCCCTGCCTATGCTTCCTGCCTGGCTACTGGCCAATCAGCACTTATTTAAAATATAATTGACAGGATACAGACCATTGTCCCACAGCATATTTACTTATATATTTTACCCTATGTACATGAATATATATTAATTTACACATTTACATACCTATTATTGTTTTGTCCATCTCTCATCTATCTGACATCAATCATAAGTCATCTATTAATAACTATAATTTATGTATAGACTCATACTTATCACCTACATGTACATATTTGTAAACATATCCACATATCTGTCATATATTTATAAATATCTATCCATTCACCATCTACTACTTATCTATCTTTAATCTATCCATTGTCAGCCACCTATCAACTACCTATCATCAACTACTTATCTGTCTGTCTGTCTGTCATCATCAACTACCTACCTACCTACCTATCTACCCATTTATCATCTTTCACTCATTGGCTAATGAGCACAACTAAAATGACTTTGACTGTTTGTTCTCCTGGCTTCCAGATGACACCAAGACTTTGTGGCTTGGAACAAGAGCAGTCATTTATCTTGCCATTATTTGCAATGTAGATGAACTCTGTAGGGCAGGCTCGTCTTTGTTACCCCTTCTGCAGATTTCCAAGCTGACCTTTTCTCTTTGCTGACAAACCCATACTACATTTGGTGGCAGCCTCTGAGGGATATCGGCCAGGATCTTGACTTTCCTCACAATGGATCTCCTCCACTACTTGTGCTTTCCAATGCCATGGAGGCTCAGCTCCATCAGCAAGTGTCCCAGAGTGTGTCTCCCTGTCATTCATCTGTGTGCTCACAGAATAGCACATCAGACCTTCTGCTGTTCTCTGAGAGGAAGTCTTGCTCTTGAAGCTAACTTTCTTCCATCCCAGAACATCAGAATTAAATGCACAAGTTTAGGAAGCCAAAAAAATGCTCAGATCACCTTCATCTGCCACAGCAGCAATATCCTTATTTTCTCTGTTGTCTTTAATATCTTAGTTTGTTTCAACAGTTCAGAAATGCATAGGAGGCAAGGAGCTGTGTTTTATTATAATCACGTATGACATAATTAGATGCCATAAATATACATTCAATTGTCTCAGTTGTTTTTCAACAGCTGTGATAACACATGACCAACATATCTTATATAAAAATGAGTTTATTTGGGGCTAACGGTTTCAGATCAAACCATGGGACCATTTTATTGTGCAGCTTAGATAGTTTCCTATGTTTTGTGTTTCCTTCTGTATTTAATGCTGACTTTCCAGCATGTCTCTATGTAGATCCCATTGAGAGCTGAATTGTGACCCCACCAAACTCCCAGTTAAAGTTCTCATGCCTAGAAGGATGTGATGTGTTGTAGTACGCATTTGTGTATGCTCTGAAGTCCACATGTTAAGTTCTCACATCTAAGGTTCTGGTATTGGAGATGGGACATTTGGGAAATGACCAGGTCATAGGAGTAGAGCCCTCATGAAGGAGGCTGAAATTTGTTATTGTCAGGATGTGAAGACTCTCTCACAGGCTCACATGTTGAAAGTTCAGTAGATTCCATCATCCAGGGGTGCCTAGGTCAGCTGAGCCCTGACTTTATCAGTGGGTCAATCTATAGATAGATTTGGAATTTGTTTGCATTGTTGGGAAGTGGCAGAAACTATGAATGTAGCATAGTTGGATGGATTTTGTCCATGTTTCTTTTTCTGCATGCTACATGTTAGGAGATAAGGGCATTTTTCTGTTTCTTTTTTTATAATACTCTATACATGATGCTTTGCCCCATCTTACATAAACCAAGGAACATAGAGCCTAATAGCCATGGTCCAATGCCATGAGATAAAATAAATCTTCCTTCTTTTAAGTTGATTCAAATATTTTTCAGAGCAGCAAAAGTCTAACATGATGCCTTATAAGGAGATTCTTGAGGAACATGATTTTTTTATTGTTTATAGATAATTACATTGACATAGATTCTTGTATATGAATACAAAGTTAAATTGAATATTGTATACATGCATCCTTCTACCTCTGTTTAAAACATTTTTATGTATTGATATATATATATATATTTACCATATTGCAGTGTACATTTTTACCTCTAATTAAGATACTTATATATTGTTTATGTATTGATATATATATATATTTACCATATTGCAATGTATACTTGTACATTGTTTACTTTTGGAGGGTCATTGTCCTCATTTATTGCACAGTTGTTTATTCTCTTAGTCTTTAAGTTAGATAGGTATTAAGAATTTTAGATCAATAGTCATCTATGTTTGTTATATTTATAGTTAGACTAATCAGGTTCTTTATATACATAGAGATTATATTCTGTATAAATAATCTTCAACGTCTTCAAAGAGCTGTAAAAAATGGCATTTAATCTAACCTAGAGTTCTGTGGTAGTGAGTCACAATCACTCCTGGCAATACCAATCTATTCCCAAAGATTGTTGAGCACCAAAGACACTCCATTTGGAGCTTGTCTTCTTGGCAAAACCAGCCTCTGGACAAGGAACTGCCCATACCTCAACTACTGACAAAATACATAGTATCCAAAAATGGATAAGCAAAACTGTCAAATCTTACCAAGACAGGGTAAGACGGCTTTAAAAAATTTCTTGCCTTTAAAAATAATCTGTCAGTTTTTCTAGGCCTTAACCAAAGTTGGTTACTTCAACGTTACAAATGTGACTTTGGGTGATTGCCCAGATAGCCAATTGTCTCTGTGATTTGTTACATATTTTGAAAGTTGTTTGATTGCACTTCCTAATTACTCAGGTAATGTTATTTCCCTTCTCAGGTCTTCGATGGGGTTAAAGACTAGATAAATGTAGTTACTTTCCTCTCATGACTTGGCTAAGTTATTTATTATACAAGACTTAAACTAGTTAAAATAGTATATTTGTTCTTATTGTATATAGTTTTGTAGTAGGTTTAGAACTCTCTTACTTAAACAAAAGGGGGAGGTGCTGCGGGAGCTCTTTCTGCTCCTTCAGCCAATAGCCTTTAAGGTACCAGCCCACTGGGGTGTGGTCTGTTTCATTTTAAAAAGTGGCGGCAGCCCTCCGGTTTTCTCTTTTGCTTCTGGCTCCCTTTCAAACTACTAGACTCTCTGTTTCCTGTTTGCTACGAGAGGACTGTGTTGTAGGACAGTGTTCTGTAAGTTTTTCCCCTCCAATAAATAACCCCTTTTAATCCAAACTGGTGTGGGATTGTTTTGCGGCTTTAATTATGGTCAGAATATGTCTATTTACAAAGAATCAGATGCTTGATTAACATCATCCTTGCTATTATCTTGATCTTGGACCTCCTGCTGACAGAACTCAGATATGGCATTGTTATGACACATTGCAACATGACCAAGGCAGCAGGGCACTGCCTTGGAAATAGGATTTTAAGAAAGTGTCTAGGAAATTAAAGACATGGATGCAGAATTATGACTGTTTGGAATGAGGAGAGGAACTAGGAAAATGGATTAAGAGGCATCAGTAAGGGAGTGATTGTATGTGTACATGAAGTGTCACAATTGAATCCATCATTTTGCAGAATTGACAGATGAAGAAAAATATTCACAGAAGAGGTAAAGTTAAGCAATGTCATCTGGGTGGGCTCTAGTCCAATCTGGCTGAGAGCTCTAGAAGATGGGATATTTGGGCACAGATATGAAGAGGGAAGAAAAGAGAAGAAACTGGAAGACAAGGCACAGGACCCAGTGTCTGTCTGGGTCCTTGAAAGAAGCTTATTTTGCCAGCATCTTGACCTTCAACTTTAAAGCTGCAGCTATAGATTTGTTTGTTTGTTATTTTTCTGTTTACTCTTTAAGACCATATATATATACATACACACATTCTTTCATACTATGTGTAGCAGCTTTTGCATGCCAGTGCCTTTTCTTCTGGGTTGATTTTGATGAAAATAGAAACGGCCTTCACTAAAGACACAGAACCTGATTATGTTTCCCTACAACTCGGCTCTTCTGTTTATTCCTCAAATGCCTTTGAAGGAGAAGGATGGAATAACAAGAAATATATATATTCCCAATTTTTCAAATCAGTGAACCAAACTTCATCTTTAATTAATGTTTCCAGAGTCACTGTTCATGTCAAATTATGACAGTGTTTTGAAGTGTGATTTTATGAATATCCAAGACATTTGAGTAAGGAAATCTGTGACCTCTCCATTCAAAATTCTTAGAATTTCTGTGCTTTGTCTCGCAGGACACATATCTAAATCAAAACCAGAAATGTATTTAGTGCAGACCCATGGCTATCAATCTCCTGTTAGTGATTTCTGAGACAATGCGTAGAGATAATACCCCAGTTATCTCTGCCATATGGAAACTAATGCCACTTCCATTCGTTACCTGAGTAGGGGTCCATTAGCATTTGATGAAATGCAGATCCACTCTGCAGTTATCTGTTTATGCAAATAAGCATTCACCTAGATCTACTCTTGGTCAGACTCAGAGGAGCAGTTACTCTAGCTTCAATTGGAGATGTCCGTACATTTAAGGTCAATTGCAAGGACAGCTATGGGGGGGACTATGGAAGGTGACTCTCAGCTGAGAATACTGACACACCAGCTTCAAAGGCCCAGTCAAGTGGAATTGCATTGCCAGGGTCGGGTAGGTTTCCAGGGGACAGGGCAGGTACAGAAGCCTATGGGAACTGGTGTCAGAACCATTTCCTTGATTCTATTGCTCCAAGTAGGATGTGAAATGAGGTCTGGTGTTGGGAGCTGTGAACCCCCAGATCCTGAATTTCTTGTAAACAACTTGTAATGCTTGTAGCTGCTCTGAGCATGAGACCCTTAGGAGTTCCTGATGGCAGAGAAGTGGTTTCTGGTGCATTTGGCTGGGGCGTGGCTATCAGTTAAGGATCCCTATATAAGCTGCCCCTGGTCACAATAAAAGGGGCATTCTTTCTTGGGGCATTCCTGTTTCAAGGATGACCCATGTCTCTGTCTGTGAGTCTTTGTGTGTTTCAATCTCCAGCCCCTTGCCCGGTTCACGAACTGTATGGCAGCACATAGAGCACAGATGGGCGTCATGCACCACAGTCAGGTATAAGGGATAGGAAGAAAGAAGGCACTTGCAATGGCAGAGTTAAGGGAATGCTAATGAGAAACATCCCCAAGAGGAGGTGCTTAAGGAGGCTTACTCTTCTGTCTCTTTGATAGCCTGCCACAACAGTATGTTCACCATTCAAACAACAAAGATAACCTAATTTCCATCCTTGTTTCTTAGGAAATAAATAAAATTTTTTAACAAAGAAAACATGTATAGCCTATAAAGTTACAATAACCTTTCTTGATAATTATTCTAAATCTAAAATTAAGATTTAATGTGGTTAATCTTGTTTCGGACAACTTGAGCTAGCTTTCTAGCTTATTGTAATAATAACTGCAACAAACATTGCTCACAGTACCAGGTGCTGTCCCTCCTTGAATTTCTGGAAACCTGGGCGTTCTGCTGGGAGAGGCCTGGGAGGCTGACTCTCTGACATCTTCCTCACTTGAGGGATCCCTCTTGGGTGACAACATTCTGACTACCCATCTAGATACTGCTTTTCTCAGTAGACTAGATCCCTTGAATTATCAGCTTTCTGTTCATAATTTATCAGGGGCTCATTTAAGCACATCACCTCTTTGCTAGTGTGCTTAAGCATCAACAGGCTACTGATGGTCATAGAGTGAGATCTTTTAGCTATCCCAGTAACAGTCATTGTGTCTGGGACATCTGCACCACTGTGGCCGCATAATTAACAGTCTGCACTGGCTGTTTTGATGAGGCATGGTGATAAGTTCCTGGGACTCAGCAATGCTGACTTTATAGCACGTTTTCAGAGCAAGTTATGTTTACATAGTATTTGGAAGCACATAAGGAATTTTGCATGTTTTATTCACTTTTGGCCTCAGAATAACCACATAAAGGGTGGTAGGAAGGAGTCTGTTCCATTTTAGCAATAATAAAATCATTATCAAACAGGCAAAGTGACTTCTGCTGTGCCAGAGAGATTCTGTGCTGTGAGGACTGGCATCTTTCTACTGACATTGAACTTGGAGACTTGCCACTTCTGTGTTGTGTGAGGTCAGACTAGTCATTTAATCTGCTTGTGCCTCAGTTTCTTATTCCATGCAATGGGAGAAGTAAGAACTCTTAGAAGGCACTCCCTATGAGTAAAGGATGAAATGAGCACAAACTAAAGAGTAATTAATTCAATAAAAAGCTTTGCTACCAAGATAATTCTTCCTAAAGCATTATCTCTTCTCCCCTGACGCAAGTCCTATATAATTTTTATAAACACATTTTAAAAACAATGGCTAGTGGTAATGAATTATTGAACAATTTATCAATAATATCCCAAAATAAAATTTACTCAGAACAAAAGATAGTAAATTAAGGAATTAGTTAGGATACTTTGTTTTCCCTATGTATATTAACAATTAATTAAGCACCGGCATTTAAACCCCCATTAATTTTACATAAGATGCACGTATGTGTGGTTTTGCATTGCTAATGTAAAAGCTAGCAATTCAAAGTTCCACTCTGTTGGAATGGATTGCAGCTCTTTGTGACCCAAATATTTTTGGAGGGGAAGATGCCATGCACGTCTACTATTTCGTTGTGTTGTTTCTGATGCTCTTTACCACCAAAGACATCATCTCTTTGACTCCGACAGCAATTGGCATTTGTAACCTTTTATTCAGGGTATATCTGGGAACAACATCTTTAGAATAGAAACAAAGAGAAAAGATCAAATGACTATGAAAGGAAGACCATAGTCTTAAACGAGAGGAAGGAGGGAAGTTCAAATAATGAACTCTTTCTTTTCTTTAGTTTAGGCATTCTTTTTTTTTTTGTAGCCCAGTCTGTCCCCAAACTCCCCATCTTCCTCCCTCAGCATCCTCCTGATGGAGTAACAGCCATGTGGCACCATGGGTCGCATAGACTTTCTCTTTACTAAACTTTCATTTTTTTAGGAACAAATTCATTTGGACATTTCCAAACTAATTTCATCACAGTTCTAGCCTGAGTTTCCTCTCTTAACTGCAATGACAGTGAGCAGAGCTGAGGAAATACTCATGATTAAACTGTAGTCTGTATTTGCCGTTGGAGGCTTCCTTCTATGTGCTACACAAGTAACGTGTCATCAGCCTCTCCACTGGTCACCCAAATGGCAAAGAACTTCAAGTTTTATATGTGGTCTAGCTTATAACTTTGAACATCAAATCAGGTTTTTGATTTATTAGAAGAAAAATCACAAAAACTCCAACCAGTTGCTACTCATGCCGTTATATTCTTGTTTGCTTTATAAGATATTTTAATATAGATAGAAGACAGACAATTCAGCATGTTGACACATAATGCATGTGATAAAATGACTTTCCTCAAGGTGCCTGGCTTTCATTTAATATCAAAATAGGTGTTTGAGATAGGCTCTATAAACTTCATGCTGCTGAATCTACCATCCACAGAGAACTTCAGTCACATGTGTGGCACATGGCAGAGCATGTAATATATGAGTATTCCTCAAAGAGGAATACTGTAATGACCCTATCTTCTAATACCTCCTCAGATATGACATTTACACATGGGTGTATGACTTTCACCTTTACTTGACTTGTTCTGAATTAAAGCCCTTATCCATGCAAACATATTCCTTCCCCCCCATCTTAGAATGGCCCTATCATGCACCCAGATGTCTGTTCTTTCTTAACACATGACTGAATCTTAAAGTATCAGGCTCTGAATGCACATTATGTTGAAGCCCAATGCTTTAACTAGTGTGCAATGTCTTCTTCACATGGATGTGATTGCTTGATCAGCATTTACACTCATGGTTTTGATTTCTGATCATTAAGCACACCTGCTAGAGGCAGTCTGACTCACGGATGCTGCTCTGTCAAAAGCTTATGTGACATTTGGGTACCTATGCAGTACAGACACATTTTTGGATAGCCCTCTTGGCTTCCTTCATGTAGATTTACTTAGTTGCCTCTGCTTCATATTCAGTTTCTTTTTTTATCATTAGACAGTTGCTTTTACATCAGTCCAGTGCCTGTCAGATGGCATGCTGGTGTTTGGAAGATCTGTGAACCCAAGCAAACAAAAGCGCCTGTCCTTATGGAGTTTGTAGGTTCCAAATCATGATTCTGCACCAAGTATTTTTTTTTTTTTAAAAATATCTTTTGTTGGAACCCAACCATGTCTGTCAATCATGTTGTTTCTGGGAACAGTTCTTATAAATTTAAAGGTAAGCAGTTGCCTTGGAGACCATGTGATTTGTTACCTGCAGAGCCTAAAGCAACCCTTTATAAGAATGGTTTGTTAGCCTGCCTTCTGCACTTGCAAATAGACTGAGCATGCAATCTCCGTGCTCACAGCTCCTTTTCATCTCCACATTTAAAGACTTATTCTTAAATGGATAGATAATAGCTTAGTCAGTAAACTGCTTGCTTGCAAGCAGCTGGATCTCAGTTAATTGACACTCAGATCAGAGCCCATGCTAAAAGTCTGGGCATGAGGGTGCATTTGTAATACTAGCACCGGGCAGGCAAACAAAAGTAGATCTCTGGGGCTCACTAGACAGTCAGCCTAGATTTATCAGAAGATCGAGGCAAAAGAAGAGACTCTGTAACTAGAAGTAGGTAGATGGTACTTGAGGAATGATCCCTTGGTTTGCGTAGTAACCTCTGCATCCACATGCACACATATATGTGCGTATACGTGAACATACACACACCCACACAAACAACCAAAATAAATAAAACTTTGTTTTTGTTCAAGGATAAATTTGAAATCATTCTCTTCATTTCAAATCCATTCTTGTTTTCCTTTCAAAATTTCTCCCTGCCTCTTTATTCTGACCATATCTTCTTTTTTTCTTAAAAGTATATGAGAAATCAATTTACCTATATGTATCCCTTTTCAATATGAAGTTCTGGAATAAAAATCTATGTATACACATCCTGAAAGAGAGTATTGTTGACCGAGGTTTTCTGTCCCACCTGGTCCTGCAGCTATTAAGTACCAAAGAATCACATAGAGGGCTACATTAGTTATAAGCTGATTGGCCCATTAGCTCAGGTTCTTATTAACTAATTCTTATAACTTACATTAGCCTGTAATTCTTGTCTGAGTAAGCCATGTGGCTCGATACCACTTTTGGTGAAGCAGTCACATCTTGCTTCCTCTGAGGCTGGGGCACAACTGTGGACTGAATCTTCCCTCTTCCTAGAATTCTTACTACCCCGCCTCTACTTCCTGCCTGGCTGCCCCACCTATACTTCCTTCCTGGCTACTAACCAATCAACATTTTATTAAAAATAATACAAGTGACGGGATAAAAGACAGTTGTCCCACAGTAGAGTATAGTGCAATTTCTTAAAATATATAAAATACCCACTTCTCCCAGGAAGAAACAATGATATTTTATGTTAACATCTAGACAGTTTGTAATGTTGTCATCATGATTTCTTACATTGCTTCCATGAACTGAATATTGTCCTTCTATGTGCTAATTTGTGATCTTTAAGCAGGACTGGCTTCTTTTTGTCACAGCATATGAATCCAGGGCCTCTAGCTTCTCTTGGCCCATGAAAACCCTCTCTCATCATTTTGGGCCTTTCTGTGGTTATTGGTATTATCTGCACACGTTGTCTCAACTTTGAACCTGTGTCTTTTCCCCATGCTGTCTGTGATTATCAGATACAGTCGACATGAGACATTGGATTCCTGAAGCTCCAGCTGGTGGAGTCAGTGTAGTAGGGGTATTTTCCATCAGGGACCCTCTAAGGAGAGAGTTGGTATTTTCCAAAGGTAAGCCCAGAATTGCTTTGATGAGTCTAGACACTCAGAAAACTTCTCAGCAGGCAGACCTGGGTTGTCAAGGAAGACAAGTAAAACCCCCTAGTAATTTTTCCTTTCCTAGTAAAATAAGGAATATTAGAGAACAGTTAACCAAACATTACAAATGGGCTTCAAACCACACTTGATCCACAAAGGCCTTGGGAGCCATTAAAATGTGTGGATTCTTTGTTCCTCCTCAGGCATCCACGCTGTCACAGCCAGCCAAGGCCACGTACAGTTTCCTAACACTATCCAGACACACACCTGGCAGCAGCTGGTGGCACAGGGTCCCCACAGAGGCAGTGGTCCTTGGCCACCTCCAGATAACATGCAGCAGGGCTTTTCTACATTTTCCAGGATGCTCGTATGTGTCTTACAAGTAATTATGCCAACTCTACAGAGATCCAAATTGCCTCTTAAAGCAGCTGCAGCAAGCAATCCAAGAGCCACCATCTGAGAGATCAGGGTACAGGCAGTCACAGCTTTCCACAAAAATAAGCCAAGCAAACCACACAATTGAGAAGCTTAATGATCTGTTCAGTGCAGTGTCTAAGTTTTTTTTTTTTTTCTTTCTATAAGGGGGTTGTTGTGACATGATGGTGTTCCACGGGCAGCAGAAAGTGCCTTCTATAACTATAAAATGTCTTCTAAGTGAGGGCCCTCTTGTCCACAGACCTCATATCAACATAAAAGACCCTTCTGATGGTCAACTTTGCTTGCCAATTGATTGGATTTAGAGTCACCCAGGATACTCACCTCTGGGTGTGTCTGTGAGAGTGTTTCCAACAAGGTATGACTGAGGAGGGAGTCTCCCCTTTGAATGTCATTATCTCATATGTTGGGGGCCCTGAGAGGGAAAAGGAAAAGGGCAGAGAATCACCAGTATACATCTCTCTGCTTCCTGTTCCACCCGCTATGAGCAACCTCTCATTACCACAGCTGCAAAAGCCTCTGCGTTCTTCTTGACATCCATGCTGACTCTGCTCTTATACTCACAGTAAACTCTCCTTCCTTAAACTGCTTTTCATGAACCAGTGAGCTAGCTTAGTAGGTAAAAGTACTCGCCACCAAGGCTGCTAAACTGAGTTCAATTCCCTGGACCCATGTGGTAGGGAGGACTGACTGCAACGGTTGCTTTCTTACTTGGACATGTGTGTAGTTTGCACATATGTGATTGAACATGCACACACACAAACACACACACACACACACTTTATTTATACCAACAAGCAAGGTAACTAATGTAAGCCTTATGTTCTTAGAGGTCTTTAATTTCTATCTAACTTTTGCTGCAAGGATGGCAGAGGCAATGAGATAATAGTTGTTACTATATCCCCAAGGAGGTTATAGAGAACTCAGTTCCTTGGACCCTAGGATGTGACTTAGTGTCTCACTTAGAGGAACCTCACTACACAACAAAATCCCTGGCACAGACATAGCACTCAGTGTTTTGCCATTATCTCCACTATCTTCTCACTTATTTCCTGAAATTGCTGGGTCTTTCTACAACACCAGCGTTATTTCCTCCATTTATGTTCCCTAAACCAACCGAGGCTTTAAGCTGTGTTCCCCTTGCCTGTTTGATATGTTCTTGCTTGTGTTCTTTCTGAGGAAAATATGCTGAGAATTGAAAGAATGCTCAGAGAAGAAGGGTGCATTGCATGCTGTCCAAGCAGGAGGAACAGAGTTCAGGCCTCAGTATCCTTGGAAGAAGCTGGGGGTGGTTCCATATGCCTCTGTAACCCCAGAACTATGGGGGGGAATCTCTGGGTAGCAAGAGGATCTCTGGGGCTATTTGATGCACTGAACCCCACTTGTGTCTGTGGAAGTAGACCTTTCAGATAGTATCTACTTATCCATACTGAATGGCCACAGTGAATGAGGTTCTTCTTATCCTAGTATCAATATAGCTGAATTATAATCAAAGGATGCTCAACCTGCACCCCAGGTTGCTCTTCTGAGGTTGCCCTTTCCAGTCTTGCCATCTCTCAGTTTAGCGACACCTGATGAAAAGCAGGTTCAAGTGGATCTCCCATGAAGGCAAGACTGGAAGGACTTTGTATAGACTTGAGGGGAAAGGCTGGCTGGTTCAGTGGCAGTTCATTTTTGCTTTAATAAATAAAGTTTGCCTGAGGATCGGAAAAGTAAAATAGCCACACTGGCCACCCTTACAGACCAAACAGCAGTGGAACACACCTTTAATCCCAGTAGCTACACTAGCTTGCCATAGAAACCAGGCAGCGGGTGGGTGGTGGTGGCTCACCATACGCCTTTAGTTCCGGCACTCGGGAGGCTAGCCAGCCTGGTCTATGAGAGCTAGTTCTAGGCCAGGCACCAAAGCTACACAGAGAAACCCTGTCTCAAAAAACAAACGGAAAAGAAGGAAGAAAGAAAGCAGGCACTGGTGGTGCATGCCCTTAATCCCGGAACTAGAGAGGACTATAAGATGGGAGGAGACAGCTCTCAGTCTCAGTCTCATTCTGAGATTCCTGGAGGCAGCATCGCCATTTTCAGACTGAGGTCAATGTAAGAGCCAGTGGCTGGCTGCTTTGCTTTTTTGACCTTCATGTTGAACCCCAATATCTGTCTCTGAACTTTTATTAATCATGCTACAGGCTGGTGTGTTGGCCTGGATGCAGAAGTGCTTCTCAGCTAAGACCAAAGAAACAGGCATGGGCCATGCTGTGGAATGACTAGGGGGCATATTCTACCCAATGAAATAGAAACAAATGATGAACAGATGGTGGCATGAAATGTGGGCCAATTCCACAGGGATTGGAGGAAGCTAAGACCTATCAGTTGAGGGGGGCAGGCAGTTTAATATTAAATAAGGAAACAAAACAGAGTATTCTATATCTCCATCTTGTGTCTGTGGGCTGGCTTCTCCCCCTAGGCACAGAAGGAAGTGGGATAATGTCTAAATACATTAGTCTGTCTTTCATTCCCTTTGGGAACTGCCTCTGCCCTTCTCTTTCACATCTAGAATAAACACTTTCCCTATCCTTCCTTACTCTGTGACATTTGACAGGTGTCACGTTGACAGCAATTCATTATCACATCATGAGTTACTTAAAGTCATTTCTAAGATTTGACACAAGTGCATTTTAAGACCACTGTCTCAGACAAAGACACTGGGATGGATGTAGATGGTTGAGCTTTGTTAGGATCCACACCTGTTCCCTAGAGCTGAGGGTTTGCTATCTTTCTTTGCCCTTTCCGTACCTCTTTTTCTCATACCAACACTGCCCACATCTTCTCAGTGTCCACCTACTCCTGTGTACCCTTATGACTCATGCCTTTGCAGATACTTACCATGGCTTTCATTCCCCCTCCCCCTCAAATTCACGTGTTGGTAACTGGACCCCTCAGGCAGGCAATCTCACGGTGAGTCTCTGTAGAAAAACATACCAACATAGTTTTGTTGTGAGGAAAATATACCAACATAGTTTTGTCCAGAGTGTTAGTGGCTTCAAGGGTGTCACTGCACCAAAGGCAGACCTAGCCCTTTCTTACTCTCTCTCTCTCTTTCTCTCTCTCTCTCTCTCTCTCTCTCTCTCTCTCTCTCTCTCTCTCCCTCTTTCTCGCTCTTCTGCAGGATATCACAGCACGAAGGTCCTTATCTGGAGTCTGTCTGGGGTGCTGAGGTTGCCTATAGCATGTGGTGAGTAAATTGTTATTTCCAGTATGCAACCTAGGCTTCAGTATTCCTTATCACAACAGAAAAGGGACAGAACCAGCGGTGCCCCAGTGCTCTCTCTTGACAAAGCATCCCCACCACACACCAGTTAAAACCCCATCACCCTCCCTGCTGTAAGCCTAGGCCTCCTGCTCTCTCCTGGCGTGCAGCATACTCTATTCACATAATCATCCACCTTGTAACATACTTAGTTTTAAGAATACTACATCCGTTGCTTATGGTGTGTTTTCTCAGAATTGTTCCCACCATGGGGTCAAGGCCTGGGACTATTTTATTACCTGGTGTACTTGCGCATGTCTGTAAGACTAACTGGCAGATAGTGGATGCTCAGGAAACAGTTTTCAATGAATGGCTGGAGCCTAATGGATTTATTCACTGCACAGGTCTAGCAGACTGTTGCTAACAGCCTCTTACATGTGGTGATATGACCATCATGGGAGTGAGAAGAAAAAAGCCTTCTAAAGGAAGCCATAGTGACATCCTGAGCCTGTAGCCTGAAAAGTGGCCATGTTGGTGAACAATTATACATTTTTAAATTTTCCATCTCTCGCTGTTTGCTCAAGTTATCACTGATATTTAACCAAGTCTAATAAAGTTCAAAGTGGTCTTATATGGAATGTGATACAATAAACAGTCAAGTCCACAATAGGGAGGACAAGGAAGAGTAAGTATATTGTTGGCTCCATCCCCCAAATACCCTTGTAGTAAAGAATGACTGTCGTCCCATTGAGATGCTGACAGTGGTCCCAGTGGAGATACTGACTATGTTCCAGGAGAGATGCCAACAGTGGTCCTGGTGAGACACTGACTATGTTCCAGGTAAGATGCTGACTGTGGTCCTGGTGAGACGCTGACTATGTTCCAGGTAAGATGCTGACTGTGGTCCTGGTGAGATGCTGACAGTGGTTCAGGTGAGATGCTGACTGTGGTCCAGGTGAGACACTGATTGTGGTCCAGTGAGATGCTGACTGTGGTCCAGGTGAGACACTGACTATGGTCCAGTGAGATGCTGACTGTGGTACAGGTGAGATGGTGACTGTGGTCCAGTGAGATGCTGACTGTGGTCCAGGTGAGATGCTGACTGTGGTCCAGGTGAGCTGCTGATAGTGGTCCAGGTGAGACACTGACTGTGGTCCAGGTGAGATGCTGACTGTGGTCCAGGTAAGATGCTGGCTGTGGTCCAGGTGAGATGCTGATAGTGGTCCAGGTGAGACACTGGCTGTGGTCCAGGTGAGACACTGGCTGTGGTCCAGGTGAGATGCTGACTGTGGTCCTGGTGAGACACTGACTGTGGTCCAGTGAGATGCTGACTGTGGTCCAGGTGAGATGTTAGATGTATACATCTAGAGCAGGGCAGAAGAATGTGGCCTGGGGTGCCGGGCAGTCTCTGTAGTCAAGCATGGATGGGAAGTGGCTAGCGGATAACATAGGACTAATGTCCTGGTGAGCTTGTGAGTCAGGGCTCTCAGTCACTACACTTTGATCCTCAAACAATCCTAATTCACCTGTTTAGTTTTGGTGAAGTCCATTCTGGTAACAGATTTATCTCTCTTTGAATATGCTTATTTGCATATTGCTACTTGTATGTAATTAATATATTTTTAAAAATATAACATCTATCTTCTATCTATTCTATTTCTGTGTATCTACACATCTGTGCATCCACTCATTTGCTGGAAAGTTACCGAGTATAATTCAGAAAACATAATTTACTTATGAATTTAGCACATTTTCTTTTTTTGTAATTTATTTATTTTTATTTTATGTATATTGATATTTTGGCTGCATGTATGTCTGTGTGAGAATGTTGGATCCCCTAGAACAGAAGTTACAGATGGTTGTGAGCCACCACGTGGATGCTGGGAATTGAACCCAGGTCCTCTGGAAGAGCAGTCAGTGCTCTTAACCACTGAGCCATTTCTCCAGCCCCTAAAGTGGTTTTAAAAATATTTATTATTTATCATTTTTACTCTTTTATTGAACAATATATTTATTTTATTGAACTGTATATTTTTCTCTGCTCCCTTCCCTTCTTCTCCCCTCCCCTCCTATCCTCTCCCATGGTCTGCATGCTCCCAATTTACTCAAGAGATCTTGTCTTTTTCTATATCCCATGTAGTTTAGATCCAAGTATGTCTCTCTTAGGGTCCTCTAGGTTCTCTGGGATTGGGAATTGTGGGCTGGTTTTTCTTTGTTTTACATCTAAAAGCCACTTATGAGTGAGTCCATATTATATTTGTCTTTCTGGGTCTGGGTTACCTCACTCAATAAGATGTTTTCTAGTTCCATCCATTTGCCTGCAAATTTCAAGATGTCATTGTTTTTTTTTCTGCTGTGTAGTACTCCATTGTGTAAATGTACCACATTTCCCTTAGCCATTCTTCAGTTGAGGGGCATTTAGGTTGTTTCCAGGTTCTGGCTATGACACAAAGCTGCTATGAACATAGTTGAGCACATGTCCTTCTGATATGATTGAGCATCCTTTGGGTATATACCCAAAAGTAGTATTGCTGGGTCTTGAGGTAGGTTGTTTCCTAATTTTCTGAGAAATCACCATACTGATATCCAAAGGGGCTGTACCAGCTTGCATTCCCACCAGCAATGGAGGAGTGTTCCCTTTACCCCACAACCTCTCCAGCATAAGTTGTCATCAGTGTTTTTGATCTTGGCCATTCTTACAGGTGTGAGATGGAATCTCAGAGTTGCTTTTATTTGCATTTCTCTGATGACTAAGGATGTTGAGCATTTCCTTAAGGGTCTTTCAGCCATTTTAGATTCCTCTTTTGAGAGTTCTCTGTTTAGGTCTCTACCCCATTTTTTTATTTGATTATTTGTTCTTTTGATGACCAATTTCTTGAGTTCTTTGTATATTCTGGAGATCAGCCCTCTGTTTGATGTGGGGCTGGTGAAGATCTTTTCCCATTCTGGTTGCCATTTATAGCAAATTTTCTTGATAGGCTTTAGCGTTTGAATTTATTTTAAATGGACAGACTGTCTAAAGGCATTTCAAAATAAAAAGGTTTGTAGTTGCCCTAGAGTCAGCTTATAGAAAGTATCAATTGTTAGCTCACAGAATCAACTGAGGCAGCCACAGGTAGGTGGTTAGTATTTATGAAGAAAAGACTGAATTTATTTTCAAAGCGTGCTTCCAAGGAAATTATTTACAGGAAAAAAAATTTAAAAATCCTTGGTGTTTTAAGGAGAAATATTACTGTGTGTCAGAATCCAACTGCCTTACTGAATCAAAACCAAACAGTGACCTCAGCTTGATCCAGAAGTGACTGACTGAAAGCAGCTATGAGTAGCTTGTCATCAAGGACTGGGCTTGAAATAAAGCATTATCAGAAGTATAATAAACAATGCACAACATGTCTAGGGAAGTGTTTTGAAGTGGAATAAACAAGTTAGTAAGAGTGCACTAATGTTCAGATAAAGACAGTGCAACTTCTGATAAGAACCAGGAACTGCAGGTGTGTGCAAGAAAACAGTGCACAGTTGGCCTTAGGTGTGTTAAGTAGCCACAGCCCAAGTTCTCTCTCTGTATTTCCTGAGCAGCCTTGAAACTCAGCAACCAAAGACAACAAATGGGCAGCCATGAGTGGGATAAAATAATGCTGTAGAGTTTTAAATCCTTTCTAGAAAACTCCCATCTTTCAGCTGACCTGGTGGCTCCCAGGACAAGAACCTACTTGCAACATTTGACTTCAGAGCCTTACAATAGGGGAAGGCAAGTATAAGAAAAACAAGTGAACAAAACAGACTGAAAAAACAGTTAAGTTATACCAGTGAACTTTGCATTTGAAAACCTGATATCTTTGAATGATATTACATACATTCAAAAAATCCCTACCAAAAATTCTTTGTTGTCTTTAAACAATAAATGGAACAGCTGTTTCTGAAGTTCACATGCAAACTTATGTTGCTGCAAATGGCCAAGGCAATTTAGAAAAATAAAAGCAAAATTGCAGTATTCACATGGTTTTGGTTCAAAAAACAGCTCCAAAGTCATCACATTCAAAGCTGTGTGGCAACAGCATGAGAACAGAATGGTTGAGCATGGAATAGAACTGAGAAGCAAACCCTCCACCAATATGTTCTCATCAATTTCTTTTTACAAACATGCTGTGATGAGCCAATGGGAGAAGGGCTAGTATCTTCCATAGATGGTGTTGGGACAACTTGACATTCACATGCAAAGACTCATGGGAGTCTGGCCTCATGCTACACTCCAAAATGGACTCAAATAAGTAAGAAGTCAACCCTCTAAAACTGTGAGAAGAAAGAGGGTTGATGTGTGAGTCCCTAGTGTGTCCTGTGATTACCATTAATTAATAAAGAAACTGCCTTGGACCTATAGTAAGGCAGAACTCAGGTAGGCGGGAAAAGCTAAGCTGAATGCTGGGAGAAATAAGGGCAGAGTCTGGGAGACGCCATGGAGCCACCAAAGTCAGACATGCCAAAACATTAGCCAGTAAGCCACAGCCACATGGCCATACCCAGATTAATAGAAATGGGTTAAATTCAGATGTAAGAGTTAGCCAATAAGAAGTTAGAGCTAATGGGCCAAGCAGTGATTTAAATAATATGGTTTCTGTGTGATTATTTCAGGTCTAAGCTAGCCAGGCAGCTGTGAAGAACAAGCAACCTCCCTCCAACAGAGGGGTTCATATTGGGATGTGTTTTCAGTTGCAATCATGCTAAGTATGATCCCCAGAGCGAGAATGACTGAAGAAAGCTGGGTAGGCTGAACACTAAAAACCAAAAGCTTGTGCCTTATTAGTGTCTCTCACTTGTTATTTTCCATCATAGCTACTGATGATAGAGACAGTCAGAAGTGAGCTTGAAAACACAGCCATATGGTGTGGAGGTCCTTCTGTCTATGTGTTGCTTTCATTGGTTAATAAAGAACTGCTTTGAGCCTATGGCAGGGAAGAACAGAATGAGGCAGGAAAAGGTAGGCTGTATGCTGGGAGGAAGAAGGGCAAAGTCAGTGAGATACCATGGACCCAACGTTGTGGAGATAGACGTGCTGAAACTTTTCTGGTAGTCCACAACCTTGTGGTGATATACAGATTAATTGAAATGGGTTAAATTAATATGTAAGAGTTAGCCAATAAGAAGTTAGAGTGAATGGGCCAACCAGTGATTTAATTAATACAATTTCTGTGTGATTATTTCGGTTCTGGGTGGCTGGGACAAACAAGCAGGCCTTCTGCCTATAGCCATAGAATTTACAAAGAACATTTTAAATCATGTAAAATTCACAAGGTCATAAGTGAAAATGATAAGTCACACATTGCCATGTGAGTGTGTGAGGATATGCTAATGTTTTAAATCTAACTCGACATAGGGTTTCTCATGAAGGAATATGCTTCTCAAAGAATTCTTCTTTGAGGGTCTTTAGTTCAGTCTATACCAAATTTATATTGGAAATGGTTTGTCCAAGCTTTTTTGAAATGTCACAGCTTGTGCTTGACCCTTAAGGGCCCCAGTAGCGGTTGCATCAGCAGAAAGCCTGTGCCGGGTGCTCAAGGACTTATGTGGGTGTATGCATGTGGATGTTTACTATGAGCTTCCATGCTGCCTTTACTCTCTGTGAGCTCCAGCACAGGTGTTCTCAGGAGGTGGGATCCTGTAGAATTTAGAACATGACCCCAAGTTTCTCTTTTAAGATCGAGTCAGAAAAGAATAAATGATGGCTGTGGACTAAATCATTTATACCAGTCCTAAGGTTCAGGGGACATCACAGAAGAGAGGGCAGGAAGCATATAGGGCAAAGGGCTGTGGAAAGTCAATCTCTAGAGTCCGCATAACCAATATAATCAGCAATTCACAACAGTGGTTTCTTGCACTGAGCCCACATAAGACTTGCTGTATCAAGAATTATTCATGGAATGGGGAGGGTCTCACAGGACCCAACCCTTTACTGCTTGAGTTATTGGCTACTGGGAGATTCTGGGGAAAGGGAAATCTTGGTCCTTAGTTGAGTATCCACTGCTGAGCCCACCAGGCTTCAGCAGAGAATGCCAAAGCCATGGTCACCCAGATAGATCTAGTTAAACTCAGTAGGTAAAATATGAGAGGAAGAGATGGGAACATGAGAGGGAGTGGGTTTGGGAGCATAGGGCTTTGTAGGATTGCAGAGATATGGAGGAGGCTCTTGGAATGAGAGTGGTCTACATGCATCATGTACATGTGTAGAATTGTCGACAATCAAATTTAATTAATCAAAAATCAAAAATGTGTTCAATATAAGCCTATGACCTCTAAGAAAATTGGTTTTATCTTTATACATTGTATTTCACCAGGGCCAGTTACCTGTCAGATAGCTAATTTCTTTAAGTGGCTTGTGAAATGGCAGCAATAAAGCGAACTACTGGCCAGTTTCCATGAAGTTCCTGAAAGCATAAATCTTGATGACCTAATAAACGTGTTTGTAGAAAAATGACCCAAGGAAGCATTAGGACCTGTTAGCTCCAGCACTAATAGGCTCTTCCATTACATAAAATGGCAGCAAAATATTATTTCTCATAACTCGTATTCATATACCTCTATTAACATACCATAAGTAATACAATATTTTAAAAGAAAAATCTTTATATTTTAGCACACTTAATTGCGGTTTCCGTCCCTGCATTCTGCATTTTAAAGATGTCCGTGATTTCCATTTTCTACTGGGTCTTGCAAATTACAATGGTTGCTGAGCACAGAGTTCATCATCTGGAATGTGGCCTCCTGCATTTGCACATTTTCTTAAAATTTAAAAAAAGATGACATCTTAAAAGCTATAAACCTACTATAAGTATAAAGTCAGACTTGATGTTTGTAGTAGGGATTTGATCTGGGCCTTAAAGAGATGCCAGTCCATGCTTAAGGACCCTGTCCAAGCTGTGAAGAAGATGGCTAGGACCAGAAGGTGGAACCAAACTTGCTTGATGACACCATCTTGCCCTAGGTTAGGTTAGGAATGTGTGTTCCTTGTCTGGTTGACATGAAGTACAGAAGCATTGGTGGCACTCGGGGGCAGGCAGTCCTTCCCCACAAATGCTCATCATTCCCAGGGACAGGCAGGGATCCTGCTGGGAAACCCACTCCTTCCTAATCAGTGTCCAGCAGCTTCACTGTGCATTGGTTAGTGGCCTTTGCAGGTCCTCAAGGCAGAGTTCCTCCATGTTGATCACTTACAGATCAGTAACTAGGGATAGCAAAAACCTGCCACCCATTGTTGGCTATTTTTCCAAGGCTTGAGAAAGTTGATCATGTAGGACAACTCTCATACATGATGCTCACCTCCCCAAGGAAGTCCAGGAAACAATCACCCTGGGCTTCATATGCCAGGAATGTCATGAGGACACTGTCCCACAAGGGACTGGGACAGAGCACCCCAGCTATCCTGGTCCATTCATCCACATCCCAAGGTCTTTCTTTCTCATTATATTCTACTGTGCTCAGGAGGATACCCTGAAGACATCCTGCTCTGACACTGTCTCAGCCCTTCTGGGCCTCAGCAGTCCCGCATCGCTGACATGTCCAGGGAAAACTCCAGTGCAGGCGTGGCAATGGCATGGGGTCAAACCTGCCATTGATTTGGCAGTGTCAATCAAGAAAGTCACTTTTCACTCCCAGCCAAGATCTTCACCCTTGCTGAAGCTTGTTGTGCAAGACAAAGTCCTGGCTGGAGTCATTTGATGCCATTCCATTATAATTTATTGTGTTTACAGAGCTCATAAATATCCTCCATTAACCTACGACCTCCAGCTATGTGGCTACAAATGTCAGCACTGCCCAGGATGCTAACTTTCTGTGCTGTCAGCTGCATCTGGGATTTTTATGAGGAAAGCTGCTTATTATTCTGCTATTTTTGTTCAATTGATAAAGCAGGGCTGCTTTCACTATTATCCGTAAAGCTTGGAATAGCACGATAAGGCAGCGGGCCTTGCAGAACTAGCTGGTGCTATCCAAGTGTCATGGCCTCCTATAATTATGACATTTCCTACTTGTAAACATTTCCTGTAGAGTTATAGATATTTTACCAATCTTTGAACAGATGAGCAAAAACCAAAAAAAAAATGTAGGAAATATGTATGTAATCAAAAGTTCTTTTTCCTCAATGTGGGGAATTATTCTAGGTTATTAAACTTGTCATGAATATATAATTTATTCTAAAAACATCTTCCTTTCTTGCTCTCTCCAACAAGATACATTTTCCCCAACAAACTCAATGCACTTGGAAAAGTACCCAGATGGTTTCATTTCTTTGAAGAAGGGTATGCATCCAAGATAACGTTCACAGCTGCCGGAAAATGCATTTCGCATTGTGGCTACCACCTGATGTTCATCACACAAAACTGAAACGGAAAGGAGAGGAAAACAGGAAGCAGTTCACAGGGAAACCGAGCCTGACACTGTGTTCTCTTGGAGCACCGTCCAGCTGTTGTGTGGAAGTCCACCATTAGTGACAGATCAGTGCATCAGGGAGGCCGCTAGTCTGTGGAGAGAGAAATTATGATGGCTTTACAATGAGGATGTGCTGTTGAATCTGCTTTCTGGCCGTGACTGACGCCCAGTGCTGTCTCCCGGAAGACCTTAGAAAAACTTCCGGAAGACTTGCTGGAAAACCTTAGAAAAACCAGTGCTTGTCAAAGCTACCATGTTAACTTCTTAGGTATCTAAAGACCGTCCTTTTCTGGTTAGAAAATTTGAGCATCTTGTATGCGCTTTACATAGAACTTTTTAGGGCAATCCAAGTCTACACAGTAGTGCTGCCTTGAACTGCCTGAACTTAACTTCAAAGCTTCCTGTGTCCATGTGACCGTGGGTTTTATCCCATCTGTAGCCCCTGATGTTTGGTACGTCTGGATTTTCTCTATCGTTCACTGAACTAAAACACAAAGTCTGTTCCGGAAACAACGGTGGCGTCAAGTAGTAGTCTGTGGGCTGAATCGATACCTCCAGGTCCCCCTACAAACTGACTGTCTCTCAGGTTCACTCACCCACCATCTATTGCAAATGCGCAGAGAACAAACGTCCCTGCTGCATTCTCTGCAGCTAACACCAGCCGAGTGCACACAGAGGAAGAGCCAGATGTTCCCCAAGTACAGTCTGATGTTGATTGGATCATTATCAGCCAACACTTAACTTACAAGTGGCGGAGACATAAAGGAACTTTCTTACAATAATTTACCTGGTGAGTAGTTAAGTTGGGAATTAAACCCAGGCCACAGGCTATATAATCCAAGCAAAGTGAGTTTTCTGAAGTCCTTTGTGTGTGTGTGTGCTCGCGTGCATGCATGCATGCGTCTGATTTTTATCTTCAAGATTGTATGTGATGAAAGAAATACAGTGTGTATTTAACAGGTGAGAAAACTGGGCTCCAGGGTCATCATGCTAACCAGATACTCTGCTGAGTTCATCTATGATGTCAGAAGACACCAGGCTCCTTTCTCAAAGACAGTATGCTAATTCCTCTTATCTGTTCTGTTAACCTAAATATCAACATTATTTTTTTTTGCCAGTTTTTCATACTCTAATGCTAAATAGATATATGAAGGGAGGCAAATGACTGCTAATAGACTATCCAGGGCATAGCAGCCTAGGTGAAGAGCCCTGAAGTTGGGGAAACCATATCAATTTTAATGAGAGGTTGACATATATGTTTTTCTTTGGATGAAAATGTTATTTTTGTTTACAAATGTGTACTTTTAGTTAACAACAAAAATATTTTCTGTCTCTCATCTATCTATCTATCTATCTATCTATCTATCTATCTATCTATCTATCATCTATCTATATACTCACCATAAAATTTTGAGGTGTGAATATACTTTATAATCACTAATTCAGCTATTTGGTCTACTCATTCTGTAACCTACTCAGTATATTTAAACACAATATATTTTGTTAGTTGTTGCTACCACAAAATAGATCCCTCATTCTAAGTTTTTGAAACACTGTTTTGATATGTATTTGTGTGTGTGTGTGTGTGTGTGTGTGTGTGTGTGTATGTGTGTGTGGTTTGTGTATGGGTACATGTACATGCAGATCCAGAAGAGGTTGTTGGATCCCCTGGAACTTCAGTTACAGGCAGTTGTGACCTTGCCCACTTTGGTACAGGTAGTCAAGTCAGGTCCCCTGGAAGAGCAGCAAACGTTCCTAACTGCTGAGCCAGCTCCCCAGCCTCATGCTACATCTCTTAAAATCATTTGCTTTTCAGACTGAAATTTAAATAAGGAACTGCAGCTCTAGACCACAAGGGGTATTGAAGTAAGAATGGTCATTAGCAAAAGGAAAAAAAAAGTTTAACAAATGCTGGTGAGGATGTGGGGGGGCCTCACCCTCGGTCTGGTGGGAAGATAAACTAGAATTTTCTTGAGGAGTCTAGATGAGAGCACCATCCCTCACAAAACTAAACACAGAGCTATCGCATGATCTCAGTCCCAAGACATATATGTCTGCTGAAAGGAAGTCAGAATTCCATGTTTGTGGCATAACAATTCATAAAGAGTGAAGAAATGGACAGAGCTGGTGTCCATCCAGAAGCTAACAAAGAAAAAGAGACAACATAATATAATTAAATAACAGTCATAAAGAAGAATGCCATCCTGTCCTTGGTAACAACGCAGATGGAATACAATGGAGATGATTATGTTAAGTGAAAAAAGCCCAGCCCAGAAAGGCAAGTCACAGGATTTTATTTTATTTATTTATTTTTTAAACTTATTTTATTTATTTAATTTTTTTCCATACATTGTTTTGTTTTATTTTTTCCATTCAAAAACATAATTAAAGAAATAAAATTTTTACCTTTCTTCCCCTTTTCCCGGTCCCTTCCCACTACCTCCCCACCCCTCTTCCCTCCCCCTTCTTCCTTGAAAGAGGGCATGGTGGATTTGATTTTATAAGTGAAATGCAGAGCTGGTCTTATGGAAGTTGAAAGGAGAAGAGTGGTCACCAGTGGACAAGGAGAATGTAAGTGATAGTATATAATTCATATATGTATCAAAACTTCACAGGGCACCATGGACATTTGCATAATTACCATGATCTTATGTGCTGCATAAACTAAGTTTAAGATAGTAAATAAAAATATGAAAACAATAAAAGTAAACAATAACAACATACTGTAATGACGTTTAATTTATCCTCCCACAGTCCTGAGTTCTTCTGCACCAACTCTGTCCATTTGTAACTGGGTGGTTTTGAAGTGAGTACTGAGGATGTCACATGTGATGACCATATTTCGACTTGTCCAAAGGCTTAGGTGACCACACACAAAACAATATGCTAGAACTCCTAAGAAGGGCATGTCTGGTTAGGTGTAGACGCTCCAGTTTATACCATAATGCCCTCTGTGTTTGATTATCTGTGGTGGGAGAAAATCAAACAAAGCCTCCGTCAAATTCTTAAGACTTAATAACACAGGGCATTAACTGGGTACCAAATGTCCCATACAAGTATTTGCTAGCTCACAACTATATTATATATAATAATGGTTTAGTGTACGTAAGAATTTTGTGTCAAAGCAGTGTGCTTTATGTAAGAGATTCTCAATATTCTTCTAATGAATGAGTTCCACATATAGAAAAAATAAGCCTTGAATTTGTTATCAATGGAAGTTAAAAATATTAGATGATAGGGAATAATCTAGACTATTATACACATAAATATTTTGAAACTGAGAAGATTGTGGCCATATGAGGGACGTCTGTGTGACAGTTCGGTATAGTTTGCAGAATATCTGTGATGCAATGCAGACTTTCCTTCCTGTTAAATTTACAAATGAGTGGAATAGTCTAGCAATGAAAATCTATACTATACTAGGAAGTTTAATTCTTTTCAGACAAGTTCTCACCATGTAGCCCTATCCGGCCTAGAACTTGCTGGCCTCAAACTCCTAGAGATCTATTGCCCATGTATCCCAAGTGCTTGTGTTAAAGATTTGTGTCATCACAACTTGGCCCTTAATTTATTTTTGAGTAAGCCTTAAACTACCATTGGTTGTTTATCTTGTTATTGTTATAAATCTATGTTAGAAGATAAGTATAAGGGATATTGGAAAAAGAACAGTCTGATATCTTACAGATTCATGAAATGTGCTCTGTCATATTCAGCTTTCTATAAATAGAACAAACAAAGGGATATAAATAAATGGATATTGTTAGAGGACACAGAAAAGAATAAAATAGATGAATTCAATGTAGGCACAGCTGAGAACACAGTCCACTATGAACAAATGAAATATGTAAGAGAAAAGTAGACAATATTTTAAGTCAGGGTCTGAAAAGTGGTCATTTTAACAAGGTAAGAGAGCTAGCTTCTTGGATTCAAGATGGGAGAGAGAACTTTGGTTGGTAATGAATTAGGAAAACAATGCAAAAGATGTCCAAGAAGAAAGAGCATAAATAACCCAAGGAGTGTAAGTGTCTGCAAAATGGAGTGGTGCTCAAGACAGCTCCAAGAATCTTCTTGTGAATTGTCAGCCACTTTGGAGAGAGACCCCCCCCAACAAGAAGTGAAGAGTGCACCATTGCACTTAATCTTTAAGAGTCTGTGAAGGATATAGCAGAGGAGGAGGCTGTCTGGGCTCTCTTTGTTCCTTTTTGGAACACACACAAGAGTGACAGGAGATGATGGAGTTGAAGAAACATTAAGTTCAAGTAAGAATATTTTTCAAGGCTGTTACTTGAGGTAGGAAATGCTGGAAAGAAATTGAGATTCTCCTGTAAATCATGGGAAGAAAGAAAAAGTTCCCAGAGGCCATCCTGAATATGAAGGTATCTTAAGATAATATGCTTTAGTCACTAGATGAATATGGGCAATAGCCAGTGTCCCTCTCTGACAAGACCTTAGGTAGGGATCATCTTTTGTTTTCTGACTGACATGTGGAGGGTGAGGTGACTTGGTAAATGTCAGTTACTTTAGATCTTCTAAAGACATCCATGGAGACAGAGATTATGACCGGCAGACTCTGGAAGGAAGAAGTGGGGTTCTAGTTACTGTTAGAAAGGAAACATTCACTACAAACTTCAAATGGATGAGAATTCATGTTATCTCAGAATAAGATGGCATAACTCCCCAGGGCTTCTATGGTGAATATTAATTGTCAGCTTGATAGGTTCTAGAACAGTGTAGGAGACAAACCTCTGGACATGTCTGTGAGGGGGTTTCTAGACTGGGTTTAAATTAGGAAGACACACTCTAGATGAGTGTCACTATTCCAGAGCCCAGGCTGAAAAGAGAGGAGGAAGTAAACTGAGCACCAACATTCATCTCTCTGACTGCAGATACAATGTGCCCAGCTACGTCACTCCCCTCACCCCCCCATGCCACCATGGCTTCTTAGCCATGGTGGGCAATGTATTTGAACTATAAGCCAAAATAAATTCTTCTTGCTTTAAGTTGCTTTAACCATGTTGTACGGGTTATTTTTCTATTGTGGAGACACAGTATCATGGCCAATAGCAATTCAAGGAAGAGTTTATTGTGCTTTGTGGTTCCACGATAATAGAATCCATAATGGCTGGGAAGACATGACAAGAGGTAGGCATGACAACAAGAGCAGGAAGCTGACTGATCACATTTTCATCCATACGTAAGAAACAGAAAAGACAGGAAGTGGGGTGAGGCAATAAATTCCTCAGGTTGCCTCTAGTGATGTACATCCTCCAGCAAGGCTGCACTTTCTGTGGGCTTCATAACCCCTTCAAACAGTGCCACCACCTGGGAATCAAGTGTTCAAACGCATGTGCTTATGGGGACCACTTCTCATCCAAACCACCATCTGTGAATTTTATCTGAGCAATGAAGAAAGCAATCAAGGCAAATGCTGTTGGAATCTGTGTAGAAAAGCACACGTTTCCCCGAGAGGAGGACGTTAAGAATGTGCTAGAAAGTTTATACAGGACACATCTTGCTCATGTGCTTTCGGGTTCTCAGTCACACTGGTTATGTAGCGCTGTCCATTGAGGATCTCGTTGGTATATCAGTGTCTGCATTCACTACATAGATGTCCAATCAGCGATATCAGTACCCAACTCTCCCACTGGAACTAAGCGACAAGCACAGAACTCTTGCCTTCCTGGCACAACTTAAATATTCTTCCTTTGACATGAATTGTAAGTCTAGAGGCTAAGTAGCTACCTCCGAATCATAATGCAAAAGAGACTGCCTGTTCTTGAAAAGGCAGTGCCTCCTCCTGCCTTTTTTTTTTTTTCAGTTTTAGTGACTCATCTTTTATTCCAGTTAATCATGGTACAAAGCGAGTCAAAAGAATTCCGGCTCTACATGAATAGCATTATAAACCCAGGCAGGAGTTCAGAGGTTTTTACAAGAGATATCTATAATTATTGCTTAGGCTGCCAACATTACAATAGAAGCCATAGCTCCAAAGAGCAGGCATAAAATTCCTATTAGCCTTATGGAATATACACAGATTCAATTCTAAAATTCAATTAATTCAAGGTTAAAGCCACATCCTCATTTGAGGAAATAGCAGTGTGAGAATTTTCATTATTTCTGTATTTCATTGAGCAATATATTTTTGAACTATTAAGTGTTATGCTTAGTCCTGTATGGTAAAACCTTTGAAGAGGCAGAAAAGTGTGATCTTTTGTTAAAATGTATCATTTTTAATAATAGAACTATTAAAGGTAAAATTTAAGTCATGTTAGAATGTTCAGAGAAGAAAATAAAAAATAAAACTCTTCCAATTCTATCCCCAGAAGTAGCTGTTGTGGACTATTGGACTGTTGTGCATTAGGACATAATGGTGGCATTCACCTTCAATTCTGTTTGAGGGGGACATATCACAGTGTGAATTTTTATCATGAAGAGAGAGAGAAATTATTTCTTTTTTGTTTAAAGTTTGATTATATTTTTAAGTACCTTTTAGAAGTTTTGTTTTGGAAGATATTTCCAGGCATCATCATCTCAGATTTTCATTTTGTTGTATATCTATCTATCTATCTATCTATCTAAATCTATCTACTTATCTCTTCATCCATCTATCCATCCATCAATAATCTATGATTTATCTATCTATATAGTTATCTATCTATCCATCCATCCACCTATCCATCTATTTATCTATCTACCTATCCATCTATCTATCTATTTATCTATCTATCTATCTATCTATCTATCTATCTATCTATCTATCTATCTATCTATCTATCCATTCATCAAGACCAGGTCTAAAGCAGCTCTGCCTGATGGAACTCACTATACCATGTAGAGCACCATGGCCTTACATCATTCTTCCCCATGTTCTGAGCACTGAGATGACAAGTATGCACCTAATTCAGTTTGTTTACTGCCAGGGTCAAGCACAGGACCTCAGTCTTGCTAGGTGGGCATCTACTAAATGAGTCCTAGCCCTGCTGGACACGCTTAAGGTAGAAGATTGCATATGTATGCATGCTGACTGCAGTGACATGTGTAATGTTCTGTTACCTCTTGTGACAAAAGCAGTTGCAACTTGTGTTCTTAGGAAAGAGGAAAATCATGCTAACTACAATCCTTAGGCTGAATGTTCACTCCATAATTGTTCCTGGTACACATTTGCAAGCTTACATATTCATCTCTCATTTTTTCTCCTCCCAAACCCCTGAGGGTTTCTGCTTTCTTGATATCAATTGGATATCAAGCTTGTTTTTGTTTATTTTTTGAGAATGTCATGCATTGATCATTGTCATCCCCTTCTCCTACCTCCTCTCAGATCCCCAGATCTCTACAAATCTAACTTCATATACTCTTTCTTAGTTGATTTCTTTGTTTGATTATTTTAATCCATGGAGTCCAGTTGGCATTGGTGGACTCCTCCTGAGCCTGGGGCCTGCCCTGGGGTATGCTCGGTACACCAGGTGTCACTCTGGTGAAGAAAACCGACTTTTCTTCCCAGAAGTGATCAAAAGCAGAAGAGATCCTTAGGAGCTCGACTTGGGGGTCATGTCTTTACATACATGCTGGCATTTTGTCTGGGTTAAGCTTGTTCAGGTCATGTGCATGCTGTTACAATCTCTGTAAGGTCATGTGTGCATCTGCCCTGTTATGTCTGGAGATCAGCATTTTTTTTTTGAGGCCATCAGCACCTCTGGCTCTCACAATCTCCCCACCACCTCTTCTGCACTAACAACCTGAGCCTTGAAGAGAGGGTGTGACAATAGATATTTCACTTAGGGCTGGAACTCCAAAGTCTCTTATTTTCTTTTTTTCCACACTGAAAATAAATGTTATTTTATTTTTTCTGATAATTTTTTATTACTTTATAAATAATACCATTCAAAATTTCCACTTACTAAGTCTCTTTGCTTCAATCATGGGTCTTTGTGTTGTAAGAGGGCCACTTGTTTGTTCCTGGCTGCTCAGCCCCAAAATAATCACACAGAAACTGTATTAATCGCATACTGTTTGGCCAATAGCATATGCATATTTCTGGTTAACTCTTCTATCCTAAACTAACCCATCTCCATTAATCTGTGTATCACCATGAGGCTGTGGCTTACAGGGTAAAGTTCCGGCATCTGTCTCCAGCGGGACTACATGGCTCCTCCCTGACTCTGCCTTCTTTCTCCCAGCATTCCAATTAGTTTTTTTCTGCTTACCTCTGTTCTGCCCTGCTATAGGCTCAAGCCAGCTTTCTTATTCATTAATGGTAATCACAGAACACAGAGGGGAATCCCATATCACCTTCCCTTTTCTGTCTAAATGAAAAGGAAGGTTTTAAATTTAACACAGAAAAATTACATATAACAAAACAGTTATCAAGCAAGAATTACAGTTACAATATTTATATCTACTTTATCTTTCATCATAACTAAAAATATGTTATAGGAAAACTATAACTATAAATTCTTTAACTCCACCAAAGACTCCAGAAGGATATAATATTAGCTAAGTAAACAGGAAGTGCATTGTAAGCAACTTCTAAAACTCTAGAATTGACAGAGACATCTCACTGCCTGGACAGTCACCCAAAGTTCTTCTGTACCATCAGGGCATCCATCTTCAGCCTACAGGCTCATAGTATCCAGCAGACTTTTTCATGAAGCAGGAAATTTCAAAGACAGTTCTACCTACATTGGTAGTTTTTCAATCACTATCTTCTGTGTCATTTGTCTGGCAGTCTCTATCATGAAGCAGGAACACCAAAGGAACATCTCACCTTTAGACAAGTTCAGCAGTCTTCTCTTCATGGGTTCTGCATGTCCAGTTTCATATAATATAATATCAAGCAATCCAGACAAGAGCAGTTTTGCCCAAATGGCTAGCAAACTCCATAAGGAGCCTCTTTGATGCCCATCATCCTCTTTAAGTTGTTAGCCCTGCCGGGAGAAGATGTGTCTCATGGTCATGAAAAGTCCTAACTTCTTCAAACATTTTAAATGCCATATTCTGAATGTCTCTAAAAGATTTGAAGAATACCTATCTAATTGAAATATAGCTCTATATATCTAAAAACCTAACTAACATGACTACAAGTTTGACTATCATAGATGGCTATTTATTAACCTATATTTCTTAATTATACATTACATTTTTAAATGAGCTGAACAAACACAATACCTTAATCAAGATCAGAAATACATATACACAGTATAACAAAATTGACCTTAAATTTGTATCAATAAACCAAGATCTATACCAATGAAAATCCTATAGCCTATCCCCCTTTAAATGTAAAGAACATTTATAAACAATATTTGGGAATTTGGGCATAGTTCTCTCCAAACTGCTTCCTGCTTTTTTGTCGGGCAAAGTATTTTGGAGACCTGTCAGGTAGTCTTAATTCATCAAACCACATTAGTCTGGAATAATTACACAGGTTCTCATCCTCTGTAGAAACAAATGAAGAGCTGCTTTTCCAAAGCAACCTATTCTCAGACTCAAATTTTAAAATAAAGATACCTTTATGTTGTTTCAGCTTAGCAGCCTGAATAATGAAATGTCTTAGCTCCTTCACAGCCAAAAAATTCAAATAAAACACAATAATATACATAATCCAGACTCTATGTATTTTCCACCTTTATGTGGGTTATTTTTCTGACTCTATTACTTTTTCTACAAGTTTACTCTGTCTCTTTAAAGACTTTGTCTTATTTTTTAAAAACCATTTACTTCTTCTTATAATCTCTATGCTCTTTTTCTTCTCTCTCGCAAGCCTACATACATTTTTTAAACATTTAGGTGATGTGGGATTCCCCTCTGTGTGCTGTGATTACCATTAATGAATAAAGAAAGCTGGCTTGAGCCTATAGCAGGGCAGAATAAAGGTAGGTAGGGAAAACTAAACAGAATTCTGGGAGAAAGAACACAGAGTCAGGGAGAAGCCATGTAGCCCCGCTGGAGAAAGATGCCAGAACTTTACCCAGTAAACCACCGTCTTGTAGTGATACACAGATTAATGGAGATGGGTTAGTTTAGGATATAACAGTTAGCAAGAAACACATGTAAGCTGTTGGCCAAACAGTATTGCAAATAACATAGTTTCTGTGTGATTATTTTGGAGCTGAGCAGCCAGAAACAAACAAGCAGCACTCTTTCAACCAATTGGTGCTCCAACATGTGCTAGCTAAATCCACATAAAACTTGAGAAGGCTTAAAAAGGAATTCTAGACACACACACAAAAAAAACAGAGTTAAGCATGGCTTCTTGGTAAGCAGCATTTTGCTGGCTGCTGGTGGCATGCTGCAGCTCCTTTAAGAGAGATTTTCCTGATTCAACAGTAGCAGAAAGAAAGGGGAGAATTTTGAAATGGCAGCTTCCTGGGCAGTGCTGGCAGCATGAACTCTGGCTCTTTTAGGAGGAAGTGGACAGCGTGCTGCAAGGTACTTTGCGGCAGCATGGACTAACTGGTCACCAGAGTTGAGGTGATGAGAATGACTCCCACCTAGCAGTCTCAGCGGCAGTGAGTGGACCTCTGCCATGCCAGACTGGGCAGAGCCAGAAGGCAGAGCAGCCTTAGTATTAACCAAGCCATTTAACATTTTAAGAAGCATTCTTTTTCAAAAAAGGATTACAGATGCACAATAAAGACAAATTCAAATAAAAAAGACCTCTATCACTGTGTTATTTGACATCTACTATAAGAAGAAGCTTCTCTGATGAGTGTTGAATAATGCATTAATCTATAGGTATAGCAATAATTTGTTAGGAATCACTTTATTGATATTTCCATCTAGAATATTAATAGTAGATATTCCCCCCAGGGATCGTGATATATCTAACTTCAGATTCTTGGCCTCATTCACAGTGTCAGGTATGGGTTCCATCTCACAGAATGGGCCTAAATCCATTTCTAAAAAGTGGTGGGAAACTTCCATAACATTAATGCCACTATAGTACAACATGTCAGATATTGGAAGGTAAATTAGTCATGAGGTAGGGCAGATCTGTATCTTGTCCTTAAGCACCATGAAACAGAAAAAAAATCAAGCAAACAAAAATGTAAAAGTGGTCATAACTAATAAACAAATTGCCGGTGATGACATCTGATGTTCTCGGGTGACAGAAAGAAAGTTGAGAAGAGGACAGGGATGGTAGAAAGGGAAAAGAAAGTGCAGAGCTGAGTGCAGCCCATGCTCAATTTGCAGTGGGATCATGTCAGGGTTTGTTGATGAGCAGAGGGATGGCACCTCTCTGCACAGCGCATGACCCGATCGTTTCTTATGGAGATAAGAAGACACAGAACACTATGTTTTATATGTTGGAGGGTGAGCACTTGCATATTGATAGTCTTCATAGACACTGCTGTCACTGCCCACTGGAGGACTTTAGGTGGCCGTGTCCACTACCTAGGACTAAGAGTTGCTGTTTTGGCTATAGGCAAGGTAATGGACCATCCCTCGGTAAATTTCTCTTTAGGGCATTGTGTGATATACATCTGAAGTTCTAGCTAGCTTTGCTAAGAAGTGAATTAGTGAGCATCATCAGATGGGCAAACAGATGTATTCTATCTGTCTCACAGACATTAGGATCACAGAATGGGTATGATAATTCCATTCCAATGTGAGACACTAGGTGACTTGTGGAAGCTTTGGTTTCCAAATAGCTGCTTTCTAAAAAGACCTTTGCCTCTATCTTGCCACGAATAGTTATTTTTAATAATGTAGAAACCAAGAAAAATTTTCCTTAGGCAAAAGTTATTACCTGTTCCCTTCTTTAATACATTTTTTGCTGTTATAGAAGCTATTCAAATACATTGTTGAGAATAAGAAAGTAAAGACAAGAAAGATAGCTAAATAAATGTCTTATTTCTGCCACATAAAAACTACCAGTGTTAATGCCTTATAAATATTATAAGCATGCATCCATGTATTTTCTCTTATCATCCCCTATTACATTTCCCATAGCTACCACTAAATGCTACAGGCAGAAATTCATAGATAATACAGTCAATTCCATTCATGAATCCGAAGTCCAAAGTCAGTGGCCTATATTTGATGAAGATCTTCTTGTTGTTTGGAACTCTCTGAAGGGTCCTGAGGTGACACAGAGCATGCTGTGTTCTGTCATGGAAATCACAGATAATATATTGAGGCAAACTATTGATTATGACAAACCCAGTGTCAGGATAAACACAGGCTCAGAATCATATTCATGAAATAGATCAATAACTGAGAAATTCAATCCCTTCTTGAATATTCCATATGGTCTCAGTTCTGGCTCCCTCATCATGGAGACTCAACTGTGAAATGAGTTTTGGTGAGGATATTGAAGCCACAGTGCATACTTAAACAGATTTAATGCATACAAGAGGATAACGCCTTTACTCTATTTTTATCCTCAGTCAGTTTGAGCTCCCCATTTTAAAATAAAATTAAAAGGCGTCTCATTTAGAACCCATACTAATTTCCAAAGTCTTCAGTTTCTAAATATGATCATTTCTAGCTGTTTTACCCAAACATCCAAGTCAAGTCTATATTGCCTCTATGTATTAGCATCAAGTGGATGGCTCTGCCCTTTTCATTCCCACGGAGAGTTGAAGAAGCCTTCTTCACACCCTGGGGACGTGTTCTGTGGGTGCTTTGGATGATCCCTGCTCCACTTGAGGCAGAGTGGAAGGCAGCTGCTCCCCTTTCCTCCTTCACATAGGCCTGGCCAGACAGCCTTGGCAAACAAGTGCCAGGAGCAACCTAAGTGTTCTCTAGATGTGAACATAGTGACTTGATATCTGGGTCGAGTTGGGCACATTTCAAAGCAAGTCATTGCAGGCTGCCTTGCAGAATACAGAGGGGCAACATGAGAGTGGTGTGTGTGCCTATGGAGTTTGTCCTTACTGACTGCAGACTCTAACAGAGTCAACATAGAGATGTGTAGCAGAGAAAATAGATGTTTGTGTGTAGGGTCATTTTCATTTCCAAGAGAGGGGATTTTTTTTAATTGACACACTTACAAAAATTATTATTTGGAAATTTCAGGCATGAATGCAATGTACTTCCATCACATCCACCATGCTGCCCACCCCCAGGCTGCCCTGGACTCCCCTGCCCCCACCTTCTGTCATCTTCTCTTAGAGTTTAACCTTTAATTCCCAGTGGACTGGTCACAGTTACACTAGCTAATATTCTCTTTCCCACCCCAATCCTCAGAATATAGTGGACAAAGGGGAAAATAGCCTAGGGGAGGAAGAGAGCAAGTTGCCATGACTACCATGTCATTCCAGAGTCTACCCTGGAAGCACCATGGAGGGAACAGGCTCTGGTGAGAGGGTTTTTCACCATTACCATTTGGTTAGAGAGCTGATGAGTGTTGGTCTCTCCAACTTACAGGACTATTCACCATCTAAAGAACCTAACTGAGTTAATTTCCACCAGGATAGTAGGAGAAATTTGAAATCACTTGGTGGCTATATGCTATCCCACTGTGCTATCTAAACAACTAAGTATAAATGGTTGTTCTAATCTCCTAGAGAAACAATTGGAAAGTGGAAGAGACCCTGGAAGGCCTTTTATTATTTGTGTTTTTCCCATGCGAAATCCATACGTGGCGAAAGAGCAGCTTACCCTATTAATTACATCATCATGTGAGCTAGCATTTGCATAGAACCTGTGGGTTACAGAACACATCATTTACTATTATCACTATGGTTCTATGTTTTTTTTTCCTCTCTGAGTTTCTGAGTAATGTTTGCTTTAGGAGGATACCACAGCCTTTTTAATGTCTCATTTGTTCTGACTTCATTGATGTGAATATTGGGATGGTATTTTCAATGTTTCCAGTTAGATCTTTATTTTCAGAATCATTGGGTAATCTCTCTGCACTTAGTACATGCATCAGCAGGTGGCCTGGCCCATAGGTTTGAGGTCTGTGGCCATCAGCCTAAGGAGAAAACAGGTCTTGATGCTAGAGAACAAAGAAAGAAACACACAAACAAAGCAAATGTCAAGAAAGCTGTGTAGACTACAGGGTGCTTCACCAAGTGTCAGGAAAGCTGTGTAGACTACAGGGGGCTTCACCAAATTTCAGGAAAGCTGTGTAGACTACAGGCTTCACCAAATGTCAGGAAAGCTGTGTAGACTACAGGGGGCTTCACCAAATGTCAGGAAAGCTGTGTAGACTCCAGGGGGCTTCACCAAATGTCAGGAAAGCTGTGTAGACTCCAGGGTTCACCAAAGGAAGGACCATGTCCTTTTACTCATATCATAGAGACGCTTGTTGGGTCCAGGCTGCTTAGCCCCGAAATAATCACACAAAACTGTATTAATTAAATCACTGCTTGGACCATTAGCTCTAGCTTATTATTGGCTAACTCTTGCATATTAATTTAGTCCATTTCTATTAATCTGTGTATGGCCACGTGGCTGTGGCTTACCAGCTGGAGTTCTAGCATTTGTCTCTGGTGGGGCTACATGGTGTCCCTCTGACTCCAAACTTCTTTCTCCCAGCATTCAGTTTAAGTTTCCCCACCAACCTCTATTCTACCCTATTAGGCCAAGCCAGTTTTCTTTAATCATAGCATACATAGGGGAATCCCTCATCATCAATCATTTTGCATGATGAGTGTTTACCTTATGAGTACACATTGTGAGTACATAAAACAGTGAGAGTAAATACAAGGAATGCAAGCAATTGAAAGATGCAAGCAAAAAGTGCTTTCAATGGAATCATGAAGTTTAACTGAGGGTAAGGGGTCTACAAGGAGCAGAGCAATGTTTCATAATAATGCCTGCTTCCTCTGCTAAATAAATGACGAGGCCACCCAGGGTCAGTATTAGAAGCAGTTTTAGAAAAATGACTCCCTTTCCTCTCTTGACAAAGACCCTGAGTGGAGGGTGGAGTGATGGTACAGGGTCAGGCTGTGGAATGTCTCAGAAGAGTGAGCGCAGGGCTCTTCACTGGAAAGATGTGAATTCCCTGCTGACAAGTATCGTTTCTTTAGCAGCTCAGTCAGGAAGGGTGTGAGGCAGGCGCTATTGAAGAATAGCACGTCTTTATTTGAAGACAGGCTGTTTAGAAGCTGGGAGATATGGCCTCCGTATCTCTGCTGGAGCTTTTCAAAAGCTCCAATAGTCACAAGTTGTTCAGAGAGGAGCAGCGCTTCTCTCCAGGAGGCTTGCATGAATGCTTAGGAGAAGGAAGTCAACCTGGAGCCTGGGTGCTCATTGACATCAGGTCGCAGCCTAGCTGGACTGCTCCTTCTTGGCATACAAATCTGGATAGTTCTCAGCAAGCAGTGCTTCATCTTAGAGCTCATATTTGTTGTTCCTAGAATCAGGCTTTTCATTTGCCAAAACTTCCGTTCACCAAGACTTCAGTTATCTACGTAAGTTGTTACAAGGTGTATATGGTTCATAGCATCATGGGCATATAACAAAGCATGACAGCAATAGCATATCCAGTAGACTTACCTCCAGAATGGTTATTCAGTGTCACCAAGACCATCACTGAAGAGATTTAAAACAATGGCCCATTCTTTCTGGTCTTCAAAATTCTTGCATGTGTGTGAATTGTGCTTCCTTTAAGTTTAGGTATTTATTTCATTATTGTATAATGCAAAGCGTCTTCTAAGCAAAAAAAAAAAAAAGAAATTAAAAAAATCCATTTAGAAAATAATTAAGGTGCCATTTCTGGCTTCACTCCTGCAGTACCGAAGCGAGAAGCTGATGGTGTCTTCCATCTTCCAGGGTGGAAGAGACAACTCTCATTAGACTTCTGCTCAATAAGACCCATAGATGGATTCTACTTCCCAAAGATCATTGCAAAACGTGCCCCACCCTGATGAGCACTCTGAAATACTGTTTTCATGCCTTGACATTAAGATGAACTAGATGACAGCTTTGAATTGTAGAGGACTATAGGATGGACAGATTGCTTCTGAGATAAGGTCATCAAACGGCATCACCATCACTCTGGGGTGCTTCTTCTGTAGTCTGGAAACAACATCACTGGAAAGCAGAGAATGCCATGAGGAAACTCAGGGCCCCAGAGAGGCAGATCATTTCCTGTAGGTGGAGAATTCTCATTCCTTTCCTGGCTATAGGCTGAACGCGTTCTCATAGCAATTTCTCAAGTAGCAGGATCTGCATCAAATAATATCAGGTATTAATCGCAATGATAAGAATTGTATGGCTTCATTTCCATGGAAGCAATATCTACATATTATGCATTCTTTTTAAAATCAGAATATTTCCTGCCAGTGTGCTGGTGCATGGTATCTATCACTCAGGAGGCTGAGGCAGGAGTATTTCACTTTTAAGGGCAGCTTAAAGCATATAACATTATCCCAGTCAGGTTCTTCTGTGTAAGAAGATCTTGTCTCAAACCAAACCAAACCAAAATCAGTCAGACAGTAACAAAACAGATGTGTAAGCCATTTTTTCTTTTTATCTTTTATAGTGAGATGATAGATACATAACAAATAGATAGATAGAGGCAAATCGGGATATTTGAATCTGCTGACAGATGAATATATGTTGTAAGAAAACCTCAGCACATCAACATTTGTTGTATCTAAGGCATAGGATAGTCAATGGATTTTGTTTTCACATTTCCCTCATCTGGATTTTCTAGTTTGTCTTCCAAATAGCACAAGTCATTTAAAGTAAAAATCACGAGACCACATAATTTAAACTTTATTTTGGTGTTGCTCACTGTATGGTGCAGTCATTCACGTTCTTTAGAGAAGCCTAGTTCCCCCGCAGGATGAAGTCTGGTGATGCTCTTGGTATGGGCTCTTTCTGCTCCCTGACATCTGTAATTGCCCTGTGTAGCTGATGATGGAGGATGCAGAACACTCTGCACTGCTAATCCACACAAGGGTTGTATATGGTTCCCTACCTTTCCCTGTACCCAAGAGACCTCTCTTCAGTTTCCTTGAGATCTTAGCCATATCTGGCCAGAGCAGCATGGCTAGGCAACCCACAAGACTTTCCATTGTATGGAGAGTTCAGAAAACAGATTCTATTCTGTACTTGTTTTATAACCCCCATGTTCGTTGGTATTCATAGACAGACCGCATAGTTTATGTGGTTCTCAGGAAAAATGTTTGTCTTCCATCTCTGTAATAAAAGAGAAAATCAACTTAAATGGAAGGAGTTATTTTGGCTTATGGGTTCAAAGTTTTCAGTCTACAGTGGCTCGTCTCATTGGTGGCAAAGAACATCATGATAACAACACATGATAGAAGAAGCTTATAGTTCTCATAGTAGCTAAGGAGCAGATTAAAAAGATGAAAGAAGGGATCCCTTTGAGGATGTATCCAGTGACCTAACCTGCTATTCAGCTTCTACCTTCTACAAGTTCATCACTTGTTTCGGATGGACGTCAGACAACAAACAAACAGACATTTAAAACATTCTGGATACAAACTATAAAAAATAAAAGTAAACCGAGCAACGATCTCCTCTCCCTTTGATAAAGGCCATTTCATAACATCAAAGGACTTCCTGTTTAGTCCTCCAACTGAAAGCAGGTTTGTCGTGAAAGAAAGCTAGCTGCCCTTGTCCATAAACATCTAACCCGATCTCTGTGAGGCCTCTCCGTCTTCCCCTGGAATCTATGAAGACAGGAAAATCAGCTTTACTTCTGAAGATGGATGACACACATCTCAATGGCCTAGGTCACGTTAGGGAATACATTTCTAAATAATGTTGATTTAGTTGAGCATCATCTGAAACAAAATGGGCATATTTTTTCATTTTCATTGCCCTAATGAGTAGTAAAAGACGGATCTGCCATCAGATGAACCCCAGATTCTGCCACCAGGTGGACCCTAGGCTCTGCCATCGGATGGACCCCAGGATCTGCCACCAGATGGGCCCCAGGCTCTTCCTGGACAGATGAACCCCAGATTCTGCCACCAGGTGGACCCTAGGCTCTGCCATCGGATGGACCCCAGGATCTGCCACCAGATGGGCCCCAGGCTCTTCCTGGATACAATTCCTGCGACTTCTCTAGACCCTTCTTGTAATTAGACTCAAACATCCACTTACTTCTAGAACATTCTTTCTGGGTCAGCATAGCAAACACATGCTAAGATTGACACAGAATGAGGAATTTACATATAGAAATTATATCTATAACATCTTTTCCATGAAAAGATCATTTAAAGAAATATATAAAACGTACCTGCTAAGGATATTATGCTCAAATAATTTGCATTAATTAACTTAGAGGTCAGCACTTTATAAGCAATATTTTTAAACTACTTGATAGGGTCTTCCTAAGTTTGGCAGAGAAAATAAAGATTATAACATCTAAACATCTCAGCGTAGCACATAAAGAGATCAGTTCCCAAATGCAGATGAGGCTGACTGCAGCACTGAGGGCCACTGAAGGAGCCTTACTGCAGATTCTGCCATCATTCAATAGAGAACAGAGCCAAGTATGAAGAATAAAATGGGAACTGAAAAAATAAGTGACAAACAACACCCCCAAGGGACCAGTTGTACTTAATTACAAATTAAATGGAACCTCTTAGAACAAACTCAAGGCAGCAAGGATAGAGGAACCATCCACATGAGTGCTAGAACCACCAGGCCTTATGGGAGATTGGAAACAGGAAACTCGCAGAGGCTGGGAAACAGCACCCAAGAAGGAAAGGCAGATGTAACATTTCAGTGAAATAAAAGCACAGATTCACAGTCTGCACCCTTGAATGCTTAATGGTCAAGTAGCTGACTGACAAGGGATGACCAACAGTAAGACCCTGTGAAGACTGCTTGCATGCCTGACTGACAGACACAGCAGCTTGAAGCAATGGAAGCAGGAGAGAGCGGGTAGCCAGAAGAACGCATTAAATTTGAGTGACAGAAACTGAGTAAATCCACATCTTAGGGGTGAAAACAAGAACTGTTTTCCAACAACATCCTTGTCTTAGTTATTGTTCTATTATATGAAGAGACACCGTGGCCAAGGTCATTCTACAAAACAGACAGCATTTACCTGGGGGCTACCTTGCAGTTTTAGATGCTTAGTTCGTTTTCTTCATGGTGGAGACAGACAGGTACTGGAGCAGTAGCTGAGATCTTAACACCCTTGTATACAGGCAGCACGCAGAGAGAGCTAGACATACGGGGACTGGTGTGGGCATTTGAAATTTTAGAGCTGATTCCTAACTATGTATCTCCTCAAACTAGGACCCACCTCCTCCCACAAGGACACACCTCCTCCCACAGGGACACA